>VZTG01006788.1:869190-927956 GCA_013397845.1 Melanocharis versteri
GGACGGACCGGGCAGCAGAGGCTGAGCCACCCCCGCCCGTGGTGGTGGAAGCTTTGGGCAGAGTTCGGGAAGTCTGTGGGAAGGTGAGGCGGCTGCGCTCGCCTGAGGGAGGGATGCTGCCCCGGCTCCGCGGGGAGCCGCCGCCCGTCCCGGGGAAAGGGACGGAAGCAAGCCCCACCGGCGGGCTTCTGCCTTGGGATGTAGCGCAGAACACCTTCTGAATAATCTACCTTGCTGAGCAAGTCAGACCGATAGTGGAATCAAGGCTTGGGAGAGGGATGCTGATTTATACACGGTGCTTCAGCAGCTTTCCTTTCGCGATGTGACTTTTTTAAGGTGGGGATCTCCTGTGGCCACCTCCATTAACAAACCCGGGTCTTAGTGGATGGGAACTTCATCAGCTGGTGTTGATCTCTATAATTTCATAATTTCTACGCTGTGTATCCTCAAGAGGACATACAAAGGCATAAAGGTGATTACCACCTGCTCTTTTCATAAAAGCTAATTCTGCATCAGCACTTATTCCTAAAAATTTTATTTTGCTGAAAAAATCCACGGAACAGGAAAAGGTGTGCCTCTGAGGCTGGACCTGGCTCATAAGTCTGTCCCCATCCCGGTGTATGTTCGCATAGATACTGCATACACATATCTGTCAATTCCTAAAAAATCACTGTGGTTATTTACATCATTTAGCTTGTGCATTCAGTCCCAAGAAAACACTGGGAAAAAGAGTGCAATTCATTATTGCTGTTACTTCTTCATAAGTTTCTGCGTAGACCACCCAAAGTGGAGTCCTTTTATTTACTCTGTACTGTGCCCAGAACATACTTAGTTCAGACAGTTAGTTTATCCTGTTTACTTAAGTATTTGGGGGAAATGACATCTTGAAGATACCTATGTAATATCTTGCAATGCATAAATAAAAATAATAAATTAGGTAAAGTCGTCTGTTATTCTATACATTACTTTCATAGGAAGCCCAGAAAAGCCAGAAGTAACCAAATCTATTTCTCATGAATCTTGAAGCCATTCAACAAACTTCATCATTAACTGTTTCTAAAAGTTAATTATTTTAAGCCAAAACAGTCCCCTCAAATTTCTGTGACTTAGTCCTGGTAGGTGGAGTAATTTTTCAGCAGTTACAGATCAGTCTGAGCTCTTCTGAGCCTAAAGTAAAAGGTACATTTTCCTTCCCAGTAGACATGGTTGTTTTGGTTTCTTCTCTCTCTGGATAGACTTTAACATTTGTTTTTCATTAACACAAAAATTAGATACCGTGGATTGAACATGGAAATAACTCAAAACCAAAGAACGAAAAAGGTCTAGAATGAAGTCACCATGTTAGTCACGGGAACATAAACCAAGATAGCTGACCCATCTAGATTCCTGCTTTTAAGATAGTACCAAAGTCAAGTAAATATTGCCCTGCTGTGAGCAGACAAAGAACACACATTATTAATAATTCTTCTTGGAATCGTATGGAATTGCCTGTTGTAGTCATTAACATGTAGTAGCCATAAAAAGATGGTAGCCTCATCAAGGGAAGGCATAAAAAGATAACCAGTGGAGGTGGACATTCAATCCTACCTCTGTCTTTTCAGCCACTGCAGAGGTAAATGAAATGAAGTGGGTAAACTCGGCAGTGGAAAATTGTTGCCAGGTATCAAGTGGAGTGTCTGGTGTATATATATATGGTAATTTCAGATACTCACCGAATGATCCCTAGTGAGTTGGGGTTAGGGAAACTCAAAAGGTCTGCTTGGAGTACCACACAGATACTATGAATTGTTCCATGAGAAAGATGCAGAAGAAGGTGTGGAATTTCAGGTGTGTCACATGCAAGCTCCAACAGAAATAGGAGCAGATCCCAGTGCGAGACAAGACCCATTGGATAATAAGAGTGCTTCGTTAAGGGGAACTACTCCAGTAGAAGGAACAGATACAGACAGAGAGCTTTCCAAGAATCAGGATGAATATTTTTATACCTGGCAACAAGAGTCCTTAATCACATCAAAGCTAAATGCAGTTAGCAGAAAGAATTCTGACCCTCAGATTTCACAGCCAAACCTGCTAAATTAGTTTAAGAAAGCAACAAGTAAAATATTGCTAGATATGCTGGTGCCAAATGGAGTTTTCTTTCATGTGTAGGTTTATATATTATTGCAGCTCTCTGCACTAGAGATTTTCTCTGTAAGTAGCAGAGGGTGGTATCTCGAGTGCACAGGTGCAACGCTTGTCGTTGCAGCACTGATGCTAAGGACTGGCTTGACACCTTTTGGCTCTCTCAAGTTCAGATGAGCCTCCTGAGTGAGCTGTTGTCTTTACCTGGTAAGGGAGTTATGCTGAAACACTGTTTCTAAATTATTCTCATGCCTCCTGTGGGGATAGAGATCATTGTCTGCATTGCAACAATCTCTGTTGAGACCTGAGACACAGCTGCTGGTCTCACTGCTGAATAGGAACTTTTCAACCCACCTGGGGTAGGATATCAGCACTCACCAAAGTTCTGTCAGCCTATGCTTCTGGGAATGATGCTGAAAGTTCCTCTTTGTGCCTCTATCGTTTCAATCAGATGAAGTCCTCAAAAACTCTGAAATTTTGGGGAATTTTCCTAGTTTATACTAGACTGCTTTCCTGACAACTGTGAGACATAAGACACTTCCCTAAATAGCTGAAGTGGTTGTTTGATTTGCCATTTGTGGAAATTACTCCTTCATACAGTTAACAGGCTTCAAAACACAGAGGCAAGAGGTCAGCCAGACCTCTTGCTAAATACATGAAATACAATGTTCAACTTCATAGAGTCACAGAATAGTTTGTCTTGGAAGGGGCCTTTAAAGACCATTTCATTCCAGCCCCCCTGCCATGTGCAGGGTCACCTTTCACTAGACCAGGTTGTTCAGAGCTCCATCCAGTCTGACCTTGAACGCTCCAGGGATGGGCATTCACAGACTCCGTGGGCAAGCTATGCCAGCATCTCACCACCCTCACAGTAAAGAAGGTTTTCCTAATACCTCATCTAAACCTGCCCTCTGGCAGCTTGAAGCCATTCCCCTTGTCCTATCACTCCATGTCCTTGTAAAAAGTCTCTCTACAGCTCTCTTATTGCCCTGTCAGGTACTGGAAAGACTTGTTTCTTTCTGTCTTTTCAACAGAAAAAGAGAAAACTATTTCAGAAAGGTGATGAAATACTTACAGTGAGTCCCTTAATACTGGTAGTAAACTACCCAAATACAAAGGGCATTGAGATCCCAGCTGTCTGGCAGAAAGTGACAGAAGGGACTGAGTAGCACTAATAACAGTGCCCTGCCCCTTTTGGAATGGGGAGAAAAATTATGAGGACATTAGAGACATTGTCAGCCTCTAAAAGGACACAATTGAGCAAGATACTGTACATCAACATGGGATCCCAACCATACTGCACAAGGTTGAATTTTTTTTAAAACCCAAGTTTATACTTGATAAAAACTAATGAGACTGATCCATCATTCAGAGTTTGCACAGTGGTTTTGGAAAATTGCTATTTTTTAAAATGATACCTTACATCAGTGTGATAGAGGTGCATATGAGGTGTGGATGTAAAACATGATCAAAACAGAAGTCTAACTGTCCCCGATGCAAATTCTTTGTAATGATGCACAAACTGAAGGGTAAAAGAGAATTGGGATAATTTTTTTAATACTTATGAGTATACCATGTTTTTCTGTATGTTTTTCTAGTTATGTGTTTACTGAAAAGAAAATTGATACATTGCACTAAAGTGACATAGAGGCACACAGTCTTGCATTTAGTCTGGGAATATTCAAATTTTTAAAAGATTAGAAAAGTTGAAAGTGAGCTGAGGAACACCAGTCAGAAGTTTTTAATTTCTGGACCAAAAGAAGGGGCCAGAAAGCAGGGAAAGTTACTATTCTATTTCCCTCTCAGAGAGAAGACCTGAATTTTGGGAAGCTAGGCTAAATACACTGAAATGTAGAAAACTGCCTATGAAATTGCACTCCCATGTTATTACCAGTTCCCGGCAAGAGCAGGTTTTGCCCCAGACTTTCTGCTAGAAACTGTACATCATATAGTAGAGCTAAAAGAGAAGTAACTGCAATTTCTGGGATATTTCCTTCCAGAAACTGTACTCCCAGAACCAAATGGATAGAGAGAAGTTGATTTTTTGAAAAAGAAATGAAAACTGATGTATTTTCATAGTCAAGTTGGTGAAAAATGTACCAGAAATAGATTTGTTTACAGAACAGTCTCTACCGTGCAAAAGACTGAAGGAAGCAGCACTGTCTTGTAGGATGTTTACAGGCTATGAAAAAGGAATCCAAACATGATACTGACTCTCAAGGCTCTCCATCACTACATGACACTGGTCTCCTTTGCTCCCTTTTTAAAATTTCAAAGAAAACAATAGGTTTTACAGCGTCACGTCTCACATTCAGAAAGAACTCCTGTAAATAACTGCAAATCTTCTGGAAAAATTCACCTCTAAGCTCTCTTGTTCCAAGATGCCTACCGAAAAAAACTCGCAATAGTTGGGCTGTTCTCGTGCTGCGACTGCTGTCTAACATACTGACCAGAATTGCAAGCAACTTGCCTGATAAATTCCCATGTACCCGGATATATCGATTATTCTAAACTTACAGTAGCAAAAATTATGCATCTTTCCCACAAATATGGCTCCTTCGTTAATGTGCCATGGGAAGAAGAGGGAAGCGCCGCGGTTTCGATGGCTGAGGAGGCGTGTTCCTGACTGATTTTCCTATCCCATGGACACAAGGTGGTGCTGATGCTCCTGGCACCGGGGCTGATTCGCCACCTCCCAGGAAGCCGGACTTGGGTGGTGGTCGCCGACGTGTAGCTGGTGTACCAGGTATTTCATTTGCCTTGAGTTAATTATAAGAAGTACTATCTATTAAGATAAAACGTTCTGTTTAAAATTAAACTCTTGTTTTCGTTTTGATAAACTGAAAAAAGAAAAAATCGATTTCCAACTGACATAGAGAACCGTTTTCTTCATTACTTTGGTTTGAACTCCAGAACCCTCCAAACAGACCAGTTGTATTTCCCAGCTTCCCTCCAAGACCCAAATAAAAATGAATTCTAGGTCATGAATGAAAAGGAAAAAAAGATGTAAGAGCATCCATATATTTTCAGATCTTAAGAAAAAATGAAGAAAAAACCTAAAGTCACACTAAAGAAACATCCAAAATGTATAAATAAGTATACTCCCAGGTAATTGAAAGGAGCTGGAGGTATGAAAAGATTAGTTTAAATGCTTTGCTGCCTTTAGAGGGAACTTCTTTGGTACTGCAGAAAGCTGTACCTAAACTAGAAGATTTGAGAAACCTTTTACTAAGAAAGATGACTATTAAAAATCATGGTTGAAAAATATTCAATTGAAATGTTTATTCCAGAATATGAATGCATTCTAAAAGAGGTTTGAGTCTATCCACTTACCCGTTAGAGTGGAACTAAGGTAAAGCACTTTTGAGGAGAGATTAAACTTCCATATAACAGCGATCGTTTCTTTCCCAAATGAAATAAACTTCTCATTGAAAGCTGACACTAGAGAAGATAAGGAACATAAAAAACAAAGGCATGTTTGATAGAGTATTTTGGATCCATTGTTTCATCAGTCTCATGGTTAGCCTCCAGTTTAATTTATTGTATAAGAAGGAAATCCTAATAAGGATCTGTTTTCAAATATATTTTATAAAGACATAAAGTCCCTTCTTCCATATTTCTCTTTCAGGTTCATCTGATAAAGACATAATTATCATGTTAGGGAGAATTCTGACTCACAGTTCAGTGCAATATTTTTTGAGGCAAGTGAACATACTTCAGGAAGGATAATCTACCCAGCCTTTTCCTGTTGCCTTATATTACATAATAATCCCCTGTGTTCCTGCTGCTTTTCTTCTTTCTTGTATTTCTGCTGATCTCTGTTGCTTATGTATTTACTTTTCCCTTAGGAGAGTATACAAAAACAAGACCTAAATATCTTAATCTCTTCAGCCTAATTAGACATGAAAGTAACTCTGGCCTCATTAAGAAATGTCCTGAAGCAACAGGTAGAATGGAATAAGATGAGTTTGAAATCTGATCCTGAGATCAGCTTGTCAGACAGTCCTAGTTATTAAAGAAGCCTGGGAAATAGCTACTGTAGAGAAAAACTAAATGCTTAGTATAAATCTCAGTGGAAGAGACGACTAATTAGAGATAATTATACACAGATTTCTTGCATTAAAAGTGCTTTAAAACATAAACATTCAAATTTTACTTAGGTTCCCAAGTGCTTCCTAGGAGGCAAGCTTGTAAAAAAAGTCTTTTAAATTATGTCAGATGCTTTTAAACCAAATGGTTTTTAAGAGGCATCTCACTGAAAATTGTGATGCCTTGAATTTTCTTGTTCACCTTCACTTTTGTAAGAAACTGCAATAAAATTTATGGCCTAAGCTAGTATCCTAATTGTCCTATAACAAAGGTAATCAAGAGTCATGCTGGACTAATTTGCTACTGTTCTCTAGCAACTTCAAATATTGTACCCAAAATTCACTTCATAGGAAGACACTGAACAGTCTTCAGAACTGAGGCTGAGACTGTCAGAAAATTGATAAGTAACATAAAAAAAGGATGCTGTGCTAAAAAATATGTTATTTATAAGATAAAAAACCAAAATCAGAACAGAAATCCAACCCAAACAAAACAAACAAAATGACCCAAAACTTAGGATAAAATCCATTAGCAAATTTATGGAATATTTATTGAAAATTATGAAGGTCAGTATAGAAGATTGTCAGATATCTTCATCCCTTAGCATCACTTACACTGGAGTAAATAGAGAATTTCAAATTTTTACAAGGGAACTCCTTTTCTTTTTTCAGCTTTGTATTTGTTAGCAAAATCTCTCAAATGACTCCCACAAAAACTTCAGGTTGAAACTGACTGATGTGGGGTTTTTTTGAAATAGTAAAATAAGACACCATATTTCATGCAAAAATTTCTGAGGCTTACATAGTTATCATGTTCAGGAAAATCTGTATATACTTTTTAATTCAAGATTCATTGAGAAGGTTTTTAATCTTTTAAAATATTGTCAATTTATATGGTTTCTTTTGGAAAAACAGGAACACAGCAATCATCCATACATCCATCCACGTAGATACCCCTCAGATTCTTTATCTTCTACCGCACGTTGATGTCAGAAGAACATGTAATGCCTTTATTAACAGCTTGAACAGTGGGCAAGAGTGTACGCTTGGTGGGTTGTGGATAATACCAGGTTGAGGGGGTGGTCCATCCACAGCCCGGGGCTCACAGGACCCTTAGGAAGTTCAGTCAGGGGCAGCACCAAGTCCTGCATGTGGGTGCAGAGGAGTCGTGTGCCTGTACAGTGCAGAGCTGAGGCAGGACAGCAGGAGCACCTGGGGATCCTGCAGAACAAACTGAACAAGAATTAGCAAAATACCCCTGGAAGACAGAGGGCCAGGCTGTATCCAGCAGGTAGGGGAAGTCATGCTGTGCCTCTGCAGGATGTCTGAGTCCACACCTGACAGATGGTTTAGAGCTCCCCCGGTACAAGACAGACAGAAACTTTCTGGAGTGAGTTCAGCAGGATGGGACAGGAAAAAAGGCAACAGGCCCACGCTGGAACACAGGGAATTCCAACTAGATATTATGAGAAATGTTTTCACCATGGAAATACTAGAACATGTTGCCTGGAGGGGTCTCATCTTTGGGAATATTCAAACTTGAAAGGTCCAGGCTCCAAGTGGGAGTAAGATCAAAAATTTCTTGAGATCCCTTCCAGCTTAATTTTTAGTTCTATGATTGATCGCTTTTTTCATTACACCAAAAGAAAACAGGATAAAAATACTTTAATATAAAGCCTTCACAGTCACTCTATTTATAACAAACTATTCCTTTAATTGATTCAAGCCATTGTTCCAAAGAGATAATAGTCCTGAATAGCCACAGAAAACACAAACATTTTTTCAGCACTTCACTTGAACTTCAAAATGTGAGGTTTACATCATCGGTGTCCTTCCAATCCTTACTGTCTTCTATTTATGGTCATTGCTATCAGCATATATTGAAAGAGATCAGCCATTCTGAGTAGATAAAGAGTTAGAATGTGCAGCTGATCATAACAAATAGTGAGTGTTTAATCACTGTGAAAAGTTTTAAAAGGAGCCATTCTTCAAGTATAAAAATCTCAGGTTTTATAACTAGAATTGCTTCTTCACTACTAATCATGTTAATAGTCTGAAGTAAGAGCACATGTACAAGCTTAACATTCTCACTATTTATCTTTTTTTCACTTGCTTACCATCAGAACATATTGTCAGTGGTGATGGGGATAGAGAGTCAACTAAAGCAGAGTGTGGACACCCATGATCATACAAAATACACTGCAGTGAAAGTAAACACTGCAGGTGGCTACAAAAATGTCAGGAAAAGGCAATGAATTTGCAAGATTTGTCTTGCCAGTAAGAAATGAAATAAGTAGAATATTGTGGCCACATTTGTTCTATAACTGGATTTTTTTTAAGCAGAAAAGAATCTTTTTAGAGGCAGTCTTCAAGTCAAAATGGAATTGGACAGGAATTATTTATCAGACAGTAATAACCTGTAACTGGAGGGTGTCTGAGCCTTACAGTACTATAGCAAGCACACAGACAATTACAGAAGTATTCTGATAATTATGAATGCAGACTGAGGGTGCCAGTTGCAGAAGGCTGGATCCCCCATTCTGTAGCATATTTTTAACTAAAAGTTAGGGGATGAAAATGTTAGTATTCGAGGCTGCTTGCTCTTCTCTGCTAATTTACATTTATATTCTTAATGTCTAGATTGAGCCTAGGGAAATTTAAAACTCTATTCCATTAATGCTAACTTTTACAGAAATCCCAGTATGCACAGAAGTTCCTAGATTGCAAAGCTAGTTAGATGAGAACAGAAGCTAAACGTAATTGCTGGGTGGTTATGACAGTTAAATATATACTGTCAGTTTTGACTTTTGAAACCCCTATATACATCAACCTACTGTTCAAAAGAATATGAAGCAACAGAATAATGAATTAAAATATCTTTAAAACAAGCATTTTGAGTTTACACTCTTTCTACAGATATGTTTGAAACTGTTACAGCACAACAACGTTGTGTTTGGTTTTTCAGAGGTTCCTGTGAAGAGTTAGATAATTTGATCTCTTCTTTTTTCAGCTTTTGAATGGATGGCAAATTAGAAATACATGTGCAGCCAGTTTAACAGTCCAGATTGGGTCGTGTTCTGGCAGGCTTTTGTGAAGTGCAGCAGTTTTACAATGCTAATGCAGCATTAATGGGCACCCATTTTCTGGCTTTCATCAGCTCTGAGCAGAAGGTTCTGATGCAACTTCTTTAAAAATAACCCATTTAGAGATCTGCGTGCAGAAGTCCTGGTCACCTCACAGATAAATATATTTGTATATATATGTGTGTATACACAAATTTATGTACACACGCACGCACACACACACACATCTGATTGGGCAATAATGGGCTTGGGAGGAATAAGACTTGATAATTTTGTTACACAGTGATTTAGTGCCTTAGGTCTGCCTGCAATTTCTGCCAGGTGTGTTACTCCTGAAGCTACACCTGAAGTTCTGAGCTGCCTCAACCCAATGGGAGCTCTGTAATTCATATCCACTAAAAAACAAATAAAGCATGTTTGCTTTAAGAGATCACAAAATTCTGTTTGTATCCATCTTGCACAGGTAAGACTGCACCAGTACAAGACAGCAGCGAATCAGACTGAGAATAAATAAATTAAAAGTGATTATGAAATATGCATGGGACATTTATGAAAAACCATATTTTCTCCAAGGTAATCTCCTATGGAATTTATAGTACAGTATATCACCAAAGAGAGAAACTGGAGAAAAGGTTAATAGCTGGACTAATTATAAATCTAGATATATATGATTCAGCCTCTAAAACAGCATCACACCCTTGCACTTTAACTAAGAAGCTATAAGGGACATACTCTTTTGGAACCTATTGGTCTTATTTGTCATATTTATTAGTAATCTAGCATTTAATTAATTATTTATATGTTTCTGACACCCATCTCATTTGTTTGATATCTAATTTTTATCAGTAGTACTTGTAGACAAGCAAGTACTTCAGGAAAGCAGAATGCATTGTAAATCTGCAATAGCCTTTGGGAAAATGTATTGAGTGTGTAAACCTGACTAAATAACATATGGGGATATGGCACAGTATGTTAAACTTACAGTTTTGCTATACTTGAAGTAAATTTTAATGTTTCTGTTATTCATCCTAAGTGCAAAATCTTTAATTTGAATTTTCACTGTGCAGCAATGGATCAGAAACAAAAAGCACCAGAGAGTTCCTTCATGCTTCTTTCACCTAAGGCTTCTTTATGTTGCTTGTGTATTGGATGGGAAGAGGAGAATCAGTTTCAAACAACTGAAGGTAATATTTGGTATAAAAACTAATGACTGGATGAAAGGTCTGTTTATAAATGAGTGAATTATGTGCAGTTCAGCTGTTTGCAAACTGATAAGGCCACATATGTGTTTATATATATATATATATGTATATATGTATGTATACACACATACAATAGGGAGCCTTATAGTACAGAAATATTATTACATATCCTGTGGTCTTCTGATGGGATGTACATATTGAATAGCAGCTCTCAGAGCTTTGAATTGTAGAATTTGGAAAAATGGGGCCTTAAGCCTATACACTATTTAAAAGAAACTGATATCTGCCTGTGGAAATGCATAGGAAAGGTTTCTCGTGTGAAAATAAATGAGATATGTCAATCTTAGTAGAAAAATGTAGAAATACTATGAGTCATGAGTTGAAATAATAATGAAATATAGGCAGAGTTGAAAGATAAATGGAAAAGTGCAGTAATACTTCTTAAAACTGTGGTTTGCCATGCAATATAGCTAAATAGTATCTGTCTGACAAAATTTTTACAGCCGAAGATAATATTTTTCAGATTTAAATGCATTATTTTTTTCCCCTTTTTCAAAGATCTCGCATTACTATAAATGCTGCAATTCTCGATTGTATGATAATTTTACATAAGTTGTCACTAAAAGGTTGGGGTTTTTTTCAGAGACCTCATCGGAGGTAATTATCCTTTTGCTGGATAACCTATCAAATGCAGGAAGAGCTTCTGTTCCATAAAACGCTCAGTGGTCGTCGAGAGCAAAGAATTACAGACATTTATTTTTTCTCAGAACTAATAAAAGTGACAACTAGCCAAGCCTCTCAGTAGCTGCGGCTAAATGCAATGGCTTTCAGCCTTTTGGATTCACTGCTGACATTCTTCTTGAATCCTATTCCCTTCGTCCTTGCTGGAGATAAAAAGCAGGAGGACCAGAACTGATGGAATGCAAACTGCAAGGGTCAAAGGAATTTCTGCAGCCAGTGGTGCTGGAATCAATCTTGGCTAAGGGGAAATAGAAAAAAGTCTGACCTACCTTGCAGCTCCCGCTTCCTTACGGACTGATGATGTGGGAGTAATGCAAAAAATAAGTAAGGACTCGTATGTCACTGTTTGGAAATCACTAACTTAGGAATCATGCACCAAGTTAGATCTATGCAAATTAGGTCCTGCTCCCAGTTTGGCAACTGGACCATATTCCAGACCTTAATTTTTCTTCTGTTGGAACAAAACTGAGACAAAGAACATTAATCTCTATTAATGAAAAGTATGTCATGGGAGTGTGAAAAATCCCTATTGTTACTGTGTGGAAGAACAGAAGAGAAAAATGTAATAACTTTACAAGTGTAGAAAATAACTTCTGATATTTAGCTGCATGAAGATATGTACATAATGTTTACTGCACAGATTCTTTTGAACCAATATACTATTATTTTTAAAAGAAATTATCAGTAATCTATTTTCAAGAAATTTAAATTTTTACTTTCAAATGTGACCAAAAAAACCCCTTCGAAAGCCAATCGAACAATACCAAACTTTGCTCCAGTTGATAATCTCACACAGGCCTCCTATAAACACAAGCACTAAATCTTTATCTCATTACCTCTTTCCTTGTTAGAGGCCAAATGATACTTCTTTCCATTGCAAGAGGAATGAAGAGTATGCATTTTCTGAGCTGCTGAAGCTTGTTATTGAAATTAAGCTTTATGACACTGCTGTTTTCCATACTTGGTCCCAGTCTATTGCATTTGTGTGGCTGCATCCAGAAGTAAGAAGGGCAAATGTCAATGCATTTTCAAAAGTAAAGGCAAGGAACAGGTTGTTAAATGGGCTTAGTTAAGCAATCTCCTAGAACGGACAGCTACTAATAAAAGTAGCATTGCTTGTCCTAATGTGCTCCTGTTTCTGTGACAGTAAAGTCCAAATTCAACGATGTCATTTCCTTTTACATTTGATACCTTTGCATCTTTGTGGTTTTCAGTAAGATTGATTCCTTTAAAAAGGCTGGATGGCAAGGAACATCTCAACCCCTTCACTCATCTTTACATAAAAGAATGTGTATTTCAGTGTTTATGAAGTGGTGAGAAAGTACTGCTTCTATTTTCCAAAGAATTCTTGTCAATTTTCCTTTCCACGTGTTATAAACCATATTGATGTGAACGCCTTCTGAAGTTACTCAGTCAAAAAAGTAATTCATTTCAGTAGAATGATTTCTGAGGCACATCACTGCCCTGTAGACTTTCATCATATTCCTTTCCTCACATGAAAAATGAGTACATTTCTAAACTGCAATTTTAAATGTTGAATAAGGCTACTGATATCAATAAGTTTGATTATTCAAGACAAGAGCTTACAAAGTGTTGAACACTATTATTATCAAGTACAAAGCAGGAGTGTGCAGCCTTTTCAATGTAGCTGCAGCACTTTGGAGGATTGAGCCCCAAAGAAAGAGGATTAACAGTTTACAGAAATTAATGTAGGGAGATGGAAGCCAAGATACTACAGAAGCCCAATATCTGGCCCTTTAGATTATTTAGATATCTTAATTTAGAAAGATATATTTAATTTATATTAAAAATGCATTCAAGCAGTGATCAATAATTTTTATCATTTCAGCCATGTATCAAACCTATTTCATAGTGTTTGTACTCCCTTGGATCAAGGTGTTGGCAGCTCTGGATATTTAACACTTCATTAACACACAGTATTAGCGTGTAATAACGGGTTATACTGACAACAATATGCACTTTGCAATTTGACAACATTCATTTAGAATTAGTAACAGAGGCTGAGCTAGGAAGCAATTATATTATAAATGGGATGGCCGGGAAAACCAGATTTTTCTGTACTTTATTAATAACTTAATGTACAAATGTTAAGGTCCTGAGGAGCTTATATGTTACCTTCATATTTTCACACATCTCCTATGGAAGTAGAAGACAAAGGAAATCAGACATATGATCACAGCCCTAATTGCCTCTGCAGTTTGTCTGTATTTTACTGTGCTAATTCTAGGGGGGAGAAAAAAGGTTTAGCTCTGTATCCTGACAGTTTTCCAGTCCAGTTTCTTTCTATAGAAGTCAAATGAAATTCTGCTGAGGAATGGGCACATATTTATCTTTCTGCTGTATATGTATCATCTTGGAGCATTAATGTTTTAACTGAAAAAATGTCATGTTTTTTGAGCAGTCTGATAAATGGCAAATGCACTGGTTTTGTATTAGGATTTCTGTTCTGTAAGTCGATTTCAACATACTTAATATGTGCTTTGATTCTTACAGCTCTTTATCTGCTTCTGTATTTCAGTAGAATTTTCTTCTTCAAGGAGTACACACTCTGTATGTTTTGCCCAGGGTATTCTGATTCATCTGATTCTAGTGTGCTTTTCTATTCAGATAGTTGTCACAATTTGAAAATTTATTTTCTTTTCATCAAGAGATTTCTCTTTCCATGAGGTATAATTTTATTTACTTTTCCCTTTTCTTTTGCCCTTTCTTTCTGGTTCTTTTTGATACCTCAGTTAAAGGAAGCAACACTTTATTTAATGCTGTTGTCAACCATGGCTGAATATATTACTACAGTGTAAATTATTCTGCTTTCATGAAACACTAGAGTAGCTGTAATCATACAAGTTCTGTTAGGTCAATGGAATAACTTGATTGAATGACAGAAAACAATATCCTCTCATTTCACTAATCTAGAGCCTACAAATTAGATAGCAACACATCCATAAGCACGGATGAGCCTTGTTTGCAGGTGAGGAGATAAAGGCCAATAGAGAGCAGGTAAATCTCAGAAAAACCTCATCTTACATTGTTTGCTTGGGCTGGTTTATGCTTTAGGGAAGTTGCTTCAGTTTCTGTATCTGAGAAAGTAAGACACTGAAAAATGTTTCCGTAAGTAATACTGGGGCATTTTATATCTTGCCACTGTGATTCCAGATTACCCTACTTTACTGTAAAAGTTTTTTAAAAATGTTACCTGTTTATCAGGATCAAAATTAACTTAAGATCAACATCAAACCTCATAATCTAGTCAAAGATTGTCAAGTGAGAAAATGACATAATTTACTAGTTTTTATAATCCCGATGTTTTAAAATTATATCACCAATTTTATCTTCCCTTAAGGAATACTGTGTAGAAGGAAACACTTTGTAATTCAAAATTTTAAGATAGCATCTGATATGACTGTTACTAAGGTTTTTACTTCGGCAGGAGACTGCAGAACTGCAAATGAAGGCCTAAGTTTTGAGAAGAGATTATACAAACATCTTTAAATCTTGGAATTTCATCCTCTGAGTTTCTGTATTTTGTCTAGAATTCTGGCCTTTGTGTTGCTATTCAGCTATGAATTAACTGTAATTGGAAAGAATTCATCAAAAATTTCAACTGCTTTTCTGATCCAATATCCAAAATAAAATTTAGTTCAGTTTTTTTTGTTTGTCTAACTGGGAGAAACCTGGCAGGAAAATTATTTTTGTCGCTGAAATATGCACAGGGAGCAGGATCACTGAGTAAGCAAACATCACATTTGTAATGACCTGGATACTCTCCTAGACTGATAAACGGTGCATAATAAACTGTACAGCTCACCAAAACAATGGTGACTTTTTAAGTGACATTCTTGCATGTATCACAGTTTCCCTTCAGCTTTTGAACAAAGGTTTGCCTTGCAGCCTGCAGTCCTCTTGAATAATGCTGATCTGCAGTATCCTCGGAACAGATACGTTTAACCTGCATATGGCTCGAGCTGTAAGTAGCTCTACTGCCACCACAGATCTTCAGTAGCTCTGTCAAGTTCTCTGCTAGTCTGAGTTGTATTTACCCCATATTTTCAAAGGGCTTCTCTAGCTGATATGATAGACAAAAGAAAAGGCATAACAAGCAAGGAAAGGTTTATGTTGGCAGCTATCTGTTGGGAAGTATAGCTGTTTTATTCTTTAACATTCTACAGACGTTAATCTGCTTATTACAAAATTGCCCACTACTCTCTGAGAGCCACCAAAAGGAGATGTCTTTAGAATACAAGCTATTAAAATCCATTTCCATGTAGCATGAGACTCTCAATAGTGTGTGTTTAGGTATTTAGACTACATCAGAATAAGAAATCAGTATGAAAAAAGAGGAGTCTCCTTTTTCCTAAGGGTGAACATTGATTCTCATCTTTGATCGTGAGAGCATGTTTCAGTTTATGGTTGGGAAACAGGCTCATTTTCTTCTAGTACTGATAGAAGCTATCCATCTCTGCTCTGGAAGCCACACATCTGCACCTTCAGACGGAATGTTCTGTCAATTGGTTAAGGCAGCTGTGATGGAAATTTTTATCCAGAGGACATCTCAAATACAGAGCAGCAGCCCCGTGCTGCCATCAGACATAAGTGCAGCTGAAGCCGTGCAGCTGGCAGAAACAATGTGCCTCCCCACTACCTCCAGCCATGGCATGCCACCAGCTCCAGTGACAACAGTCCTGTCCACAGGAGCTGCTTCTCAGGGCTGGGATGGACTGCCTTTACATTCCTTTTCTACTGTGTGGTAGACAAATAACTGACTATTAAATAAAATAGTTTAGATTGTACTGTGTAAAGAAAATTAGTAAATTTTGTTGCTGGTCTTCAGCTATAGTCAAATACATATAATTTTCACTGCAAGTGCCCCAGCTGGCCACAACCAATTGTATCACAGCAATGCTTGGTGATGAATATATCCACATCATTAATACCATAGTAACTACTATTAAGAGAAGGCTTCATTAGCAGCTCTGAGAAGGAGGCAAGGATATAAAAGGGGACAGTGAGAAATTTTACTGTGTTATTTAAATAATGACACTTGAAGGTCATGGCATGGTAGCACTGAGAAAACGCCAATGCCATGTCTGCTCCCCAAGCAAGCAGATCTTTTGGTGCTGTGAATATAGACTTCTCTCACAGCACTAAAATTTTAGATTACTGTATCATCTGAGATACGCTTCAATCTATAAATATAAATAAGTCTTTTAGCTTGATATAGCAGCAATGAATATTGAGAAGTGAATATCTTTCCATTACTATACTCAGTTTATTCCTTTTTGTTATCTAAGAATTCTGATCCGTATGCCTTTGCCCTTACTGAATGGAGGTATTCCAGTATTCACAGCATTTTGATAAGTCTAATTTTAAAATCTATTTGTTACATCTATTTATCCCCCCACCTAAATTTGTCATCCTCATGGAAAATGTAACACTGCAACCCTGAGTTAAAAGATGAACATACTGAATAGTTGTTTTGCAGCAGTATATTTGCACAGCATTATCTGTGGTTGGCCTCTGAGTCACCCCAAATTAAGGCCCCATTTTTGCTGTGCACTGAGCACAGTAGAGGAGTATCTTGGGACTTAAGACAATCTCAAGCAAACCTCACACACAGGTATGAGATGCACAACTAACTTACCATTTGATGTCTTACTGTATATTTATTATTTGAGAGAAATGAATCTCTATGGATAGACATAAAAATCACATGACTGACAAGATCCAGCACAGGACATACACAGTGGAATCTCCTCCCCTTCCACTTCTATCACTCCACCTCCAGGCTCTCTCATGTGCTTTCTCACCTCTCCCCTATCCCAGCATCCCAGGTGCAGCACAAAGCATTTTACAAGTCATCAATAAGGAAGCAAGATGAAGATGTTCTCACATACAGAGAAACCCCATCTGCAGCACACATCAGACCATGTCCACAGCACGTGCTCTGGCCTCTACCCCATCGCTCTCAGCCACGGCTTTCTATCCATCAGATGGTATTTCAAGGGCTGTATTTCAGTGTATCATTCAATGGTGAATATGCTTGCATTCACTTCAACCATTGTGGAAGGTGCAGGATTTGGTCACAACTGTTCATAAGATTCCAACATTACAATACTAAAAATGTCAGCTGTACAGAAAAGCTTAGAGAGAGAAAATTAATTACTTGACTAGTTTTCAAAGTATTTGATTCCACTAATGCTTAATCTGTATATATATTTTTTTTCCAGAAGCATTCAGATTTTGCTGATCTCAGAAGATGATATCAGGATCATAAGATGCAGTGCATCCAATATCAAGAAAATTGCTGCAAAAGGGACTGATCTAAAGGATATATCACAAAGGAAAGAAAGAGTTTCTTTTTTTATACATTGTTCAAGTACAGAATATTTTTTTAAAGAAATTTATTTCAAGTCCAGCTCACTAACAATATCTCAGGCTATCAACACTTAACTTTTATTTATTTCTTTTTTATTCAACTATACCTCAAAACTATTTTGTTTTATCCTTAGCTGACTGCAAGCTTTGTGTATTCCTCTAAACTCCATCTATACACTAATAGTGTCACGTCTGTTTTCAGGTTTTCAAGCTTGCTGCTAATGGAGACTTTTTCTGGACATTCTGTACAGCATTTTCCATTTTAGTGGTAATGCTATTGACCTAAGAGTTTCCATCATGCACTAAAAAGTATCACAGGTATAGATCTCTATTTCGTTGTAAGGATCCATAATAGTCTGTGCCAAAAAATTCTCAAAGTCATGAAAAAATTACACGATCATGTTCCTATACCAAAAGAAAGAGTCCTTCTAGAAGTGCAAAAGTAACATAAGTTATTAGAATTTTTATTAAAATATTACTGAAGTATTAGTGCCAGACTTTAAATAGACTGTGAGTAGCTATTTTAAGAAATAACTAGGGGATATTTTGGGATGCCCAGCCTTCTAAGCTGGAGCTTTAAGTACTCATATCACATAAAGTTAATATTCTTGTACTATAAAATCTCTGAATAATAGTGAGAAACAGGAAATGGGGAAGGAGAGTACACTTTTTCAATTTAATCCAAGTCTTCCGAAAGGGAATTTCACATTAAATTTGGCATGAGTTGTCTGGCATTTAAACTAGATGCAAAATTATGAATGCAAACTTTTACGCCACTTGAGAATGAATACAGGATATACATATGCTTTGTTTGAACCCAGCTGTAGCAGTAAAACCTATTAAAATTTGGATTATATTAATATCAATGAAGTTTTAATGGAGTCAAAACCAAAATGTGGATTCTCCTTGGAGTTCTGCCAGACAGATATATAGGGTCAAAACCACAGCTGGAATAAGGTGTTGTGCCTATTCTTAGCTCTAAGGATCCCACTAAGGTTTATCTGGGAAACACACAGGGAATCACATTGGAATCAGGAGTTGCCAGAGGTTCATTATTTCATAGGAATGAACCTACTAATCTTTCCACAAGTCATATCTCAAAAAGAATATGAAAGAAAATCGAGTGGAAACACAGATTTACCAACTTTTTATGTTGGAAGATCATGCATTATGTTGGAAGATCTAATACAGCTCTGAGTGTGTCAGGCCTAACTTTGAATGACCTGATTTTGGCCAGATGTGTCACAACTTTAATGTTATTTAAATGTGGGGTGTTTTGTGTGTGAATTTTAGCAAAGCCCTTGCTGCTTTAGATAAGCAGATGACATGCCATTCCTCTTTGTTTCCCTCATTAAAGCAAAGAAGTTGAATATTAATGACTGTGGAGAATTATGTTGTCATGCATGTTAGTCTAGAAAATATAAATTCATCTCATAAAAAAGTCAAAGGATCAAAGAAGGTTTTTACTGTTAATTGGAAACAAAGTGTCAGCGGTGTCCTGATTTAAAGGGCACTCAAGGAGGATAAGGGAGGGGTGGGGTTTTTTTCTTTTCCAAAAAGGAAACATAATTAAGGTAGAAGAGGAGTTATTAGGTTTTTTTTACTAAAATCCTTTTCATCGCCTGTGGCATTCAATGTGGCATTCCTGATATTCAAAGTAATATTAAAAATAAAAAATACATTCTTGTAAACATACTTTAACATTAATAAAAGTAATATTTTTATAGCCAAAAGCACTTTGCTTTTAAATCTACACATTTAATGCAACTAGTATGTTTTCATTGTTCTCTTGGTAAGTAGGCTTAAAAATAGCACATTTAGCTTGTGGCTAATTAATAGAAAATAACAAAGGATCACCTCCATATTTTGCATTCTTGTGCTCAGCCCTAATTGCAGCAGCAAATATTGAGCCTGTGCTTGCTTAGCAAGCCTAGAAATGCTGGATTTCTGGCACACGCATGCACACAGCAGAGCAAGAGAGTGAGGAAACAATTATATGTTAAAGTTCTTTATAATTAAATATGCACAATGTAACTCTAAGGGATAGACTTCTCACTTTTCTGATGAGACAACCTCTGTACCTTTACAAAACTTAAGATCGTTACTCTGGTTTCCTCAAACATTACTTAGTTACAGAAGTTTTCAGATAACAGTTTACAAAAGGCTCTTATTATTTACTGTAGCAACAGTAGATGTTAATTCTTATTTTCATATGAACAGAAATTTGATGCAAAAAGGTGAAAACCTATTGTTTACATTTACCCTAAAACACAGTGCTAAAGTCAAGTGAATATTGACAAACCTATCAGAAACCTTCCTGGTCCTTTTATATGATCTCAAATGTAAAGCCTAAAAGGTTATAAAATCATATAGTTTGGTCAATCAATTAAAATGCTCTAATATGTATTTATTTGCATGGCAAAATCCAAACAAAACTATTCTGTATTCTCCTCCACCTGCCACAGCTGAAATACTCTGAGAATAAATTAATATCATTTATCAGTTCTCGATTTTACTAGAATACCTGTTCAGCTAATACCTGAATAATAACATGAAGATATAATCAAAGTTAAACAGAATAGAATAAAAATAGAAAAATAGTATAAAAATATGATACTACAAATCATTACTGCTTAGAACAGAGTCATGTGAACTTTTTTCCAGTAGTAATGGAATTTACATGATTACAAGTGCGGTGGGTGTCATTAAAATTTTAACATTTGCCACCTTTTGTCATTGTAATTCTGCATATATTCAGGGACAGTGAATTTGGAGGTCTTAAAGCATCTGCTGCTTCTATATAAGTTGCAAATTTTATTTCATTATAAAGTAATTTGAATGTTCTGCTGATAGGATTATTCTGGTGCCTGAGCTTGCTGGTGTCACTTTTCTTTGAACATAGACCCTCTGGGGCAAAGTCACCCCAATGGGCTATTCCACTACTATTGTTCAAAACCAGGACATTTGTTTTTAATTTTAAAGTTTCAACTCTGTTTGATTAAGCTTGCAAAATGGCAAGTCAGTGAAAAAAGTCCCTCCTTAAAGACATGAATGCATGGGGAATATTTTAGGATATATATGAGTAACCACTCCTTTATCTCTAGGTAAGCTGTAGACAGGAGTTAATCGCTCAGCTCTCAGAAACAGGACTTCTTTGTGCATGCTTGGGTGGGGAATAGCCCTGCGCCTGTAAAGCCATTCAGCAAGAGTCATTAATTCCAGCATGACATGAAGCAAAATCTAATGTGGTTTCAGACTGGTGGGAAATTAATCATTTTTTCTCCTCACCACTTGAGACACAGAATCATGGAATCATTTGGGCTGGAAAAGACCTTTAAGATCACCAAGTCCATAGGAAAACATGAAAGCCAAATCCCAGTTCAAGAGCTTAGGGAATCCATGCTGAGGAGCAGAAGCTTTTCGGCTTTACTCTTGGATCAGGAGCTGCTGGGTCAGTCAGGGAGGGGGCAGGGTGGCTCGGTGGGCTCAGGCTGAGCCGGGGCAAAGCCAGGGAGGCACAGCGGCTCAACCACCACCATTCCAGCTGAGCAGCCTGCATTGTCCTGTCAGAAAGGAGACAGGAGCGCCAGCTTTCTGCATGGATTGCCATGTATTCTGCATCTCATGTGTTAGGCCTAGATGGTAACCAGGGCTTCGGCACTAATGTCTAATCATGGTAGGACAAACAAATGCTCTGACTTCTCCAGGAGGGCCCTGATACCTCTTTCCAAGAGCACCACCCTAGCTACAGTTCTCTGATGAAAGGATTTTCAAAGTTTTTACTTCAGAATATGCTTTTCTATTCAGATCCAGGGAAAAGATTAACAAAGTCAGATAATTGTTAACTGAACAAGACTGTTACAGTAACTTCTTCAGTTACTGCTTTCATATGTTTGCTTAGATTTAAATATATAATTCACAAGATCAGTGTAGTTAGAAATGTAAATGATCTTTTTAGATCACCTTGTCCATCTTTGCCAGCACAGCATAATTTTCATCACTGTGTTGTCCATTTTCTCTTTAAACCTTGATAATCCCTAAGTCATGTAGGGGTAATAAACTGGGTGCTTAGCAGAAATGTTGTTTGCAGATGATAATCACAAGCCAAGGAAAGGCAACACTGCAATACACACTGAATTTATGGATTTGTTCTGGCCATCACAAAATGGCTATAGCTCTTGGTGTTGAGTGAAGTCAAGTACCACACAAGTACACATACCATTCGTGGGGTTTATATGTTTTGACTACAGTATGCTGCATGGAATGGTGTTTACTATTTGAATTTTGCCTAGGAAAACTAATTCAGGTGGTGGCACTGCGAGCAGAGTCATGCTGTCAGGAAATTTGAACTAGAACTTCCCAACACAGCTAATTTGCTGTAGAAACACAATACAGGATAAATGTCCACAAGCACTCACAGGAGGGCTGTTTGTGGAGGCACTTATTAAGAATAATGGGAGCTTCTCCGACCCAGTGTGCTACTTGTCTGTCATGTGTTCAAATCACTCAAAGTGAATATAGGACTATATAAAATATATATAGGAACTTTTTTTAAATGTAGGAATACCCAGAGTTGCTACTGAACCACAAAGAGACAACATTTGTGATAGAGGTGAAGAAGACAACAGCCCTGGATATGCTGAGAGCTGCTCCTTAGGCTGAAGTGAACCAGAACAAATAGCTATGACTTGCAAAAAATCAAACCTGCTTTCAAACGATTCTTAACACATAGCACAGCCTTCTTCAAGAGACTGAGGAAACCCTAAAATCTTTTTTATCCATTTAGTTTTAAATATTATTTGTTTGTGCATATTCATATGCACATGAAAGAACATATCTATTTGAATGACTGTTCTTATTATGAAGGAAACATTCAGTTTGGAACCAAGTGTTAATAGACTGGTTTTTTAAGTCTGAAAAGTCTGAAAAAAATGCCTTGGAGCTTTCCACACTTTCTTAATTCAGCAAAGTCTTAAGAACTTAATGAGAACAATTAAAACATCAATATTGTCAATAATTGTACTTCAGAGCATTTTCACAGAGACCTCTGACTACTGAGGTTGTCTGCAGTCTGAAAGAGTGACAAATTCTAGAGTGAGGAAGAGCAGAAAATGCTGTCTCAAAAAACCTGCTGGGACAACATAAGCTTTGTTGAATATGTATTTAAAATTCAGACAACTCGACCACTAAAACCTCTGCCTTAAAGAAACTAAAGGAAGGGACACCTTTTCCAACATCCACAATCCCCTTGCCAGAGCCAGCTGTCTCTAGGCTCTAGCCAGCTGTCAAAGGCTCTAGCTACAGATTTTCAGCTTTTATCTATCTTTTTGGAAACAAACAACTCCCCAGTTCTCTGTGGAGTACTCTAATTAATGAAAGCTCATGCATTTATTCTGCATAGTATATAAACCTACTCACAAAACAAAGCAGAACAAGGTTCATCACATCATTCTCAGTCTGAATTTTCCATCACTGGAAAGCAGGAAAGGTAAGATCATTTGACAGATTCAGGGCATGGGATTGACAGTCGAGGAGGGGAATGGGGGCCCAAAGAGCTTGTGCACTTTCTGTCATGGGAGGTTTTCAAGACCCCACAATAGAAATCCCTGAGCTGCCTGGCTGAACCGTGACCTTTGTCAGCAGGAAGGTGGACAGTGTGTGAGCTCCTGAGCTCTTTGAACATGATCCTGCCTACCACCCTTTCACTTTTTGTCTCCATGTTAAAACTGGTTTTAAAACAGGAACTACCCATACAACAAAGAATAATTAAGATGAGTGATAAGTAGACTCAGTTATCAAGGTTTAACAGAACTCAGATGTTGCTTGAATACCCTCTTGAACAGCTTTGATCATCCTCCCATTTCTAGGAGTCTCTCACTTTATGATTATAAAGTCCGTCAAGATGAAATGCACTCCATGAATGCCATAGATATTAATTTTTCCTGTATTTTAACCTAGTTGACAGATCAACAAAGACACAGTTTACTTTCACGACAGATACCTGTTAATTTTGTTCTGCCTCATGGAAACATGCAGCTAATCTGAATGCACTGCAGTGATTTATTTTCTTGTTTTTATCATATCAGACACCCCTCTCCTATTAATTCAGGACATTAAAATCTATGCCAGTATGCAAAGGATTCAGAAATACTCCACTACTTACTTTATGTGTAAATCTACAATTTGAGGTTAAACCAAACAACCAGAGTGCAAAGACTCTGTGATACAGAATTGGTATGCAGAAATTATCAGGTTTGTAAACAGGATTATGACCAGAGATTATAAGGATTTTTAAAAAATGAAAGGATATAGAATTGCCTCCAATGAATCTTACACAAGTACTAATGCAATCTCATGTATTTTAAGTTTGTGCTATCATTTTCCTTTTAGTTTATGAAGAAGAAAGCATTTGAGAATATGCATTTTCTTTTCTACCAGTCCT
Source organism: Melanocharis versteri (assembly GCA_013397845.1). Lineage (NCBI taxonomy): Eukaryota > Metazoa > Chordata > Aves > Passeriformes > Melanocharitidae > Melanocharis > Melanocharis versteri. Next base: position 893,261 of record VZTG01006788.1, read on the forward strand.
TATTTGATTTATTAGTATATTAGATTTATCAGCATCAGTTATTCTAACTTAGGGAACAATTTGAGGCATTACATAATGAATGCAACATGCTGTCTAAAGAGTGGAAAATTTCCCTTCTGAAAATATGCCTCATTCCCATTGAAAACTGTATCTAAACTTGGATATCCCATCAAAAAGGCTAAATTTATAAAGGCAGTGAAATAATTTTCCCTCCATTTCCTTCAGTACTACTATATACAAGATGAAAGGAAAGTTTGGGGTCCATAACAGCACAAGACTGCATTTAATAGAAACAATAACAAAAACTATGCAGTGCACGTTGGAATTTGAAGAACATATTTAGCTTAATATAGCTTTAGTATTGAAAAGTTTCAGGTGTTCTGAAACTTGCTGACTGCATCTGTTGAGAATCCCAGCTCTTACACTGCCCAAACCCTCTGCCCTGGGGGCAAGACAAATGCCTTACAGAAACTTTCTCTCCTCTTTAGTCTATTAATGTAAAATTACACTTCACAGCCTGTCTATCTGAAGTGGGGAAAGGGGAACAGTAACAGAGGGAAGAAAAGGAGAAGGTTGCCTACATGTAAACCAATTATTTTCTCTCAAGGTCCTTGCAATAGCAGAAATAATTGCTTGGTTTCATGAAATTCAGGAACTCCTCCAAGTAACAGTTTATCCCTGGCCTCACAGCAATGCTTGAGAAGCACAGGTGGAGGCTGAGCCGACTCCCTTGTAAGTTCATCTCCTGATGTTACAGCCCCAAACCTCGTACACAGCTTCAAATGAGATTCTCTTCAACCAAACACCAAACTGACCCACAGTTACACTGTGAAATCACACAAGATGTTCAGGCCAGGATGGAAAGTCTGCAGTTACACAGATATGCTCTCTACATTTCTTGTTTCAGAACGAGACCTTCTGACACCCAACCCAAAACTGAAACCTGTTTTACAGAGTGTGAAGTTCCAGGTAAAATATGCAAATACATAATTTCTGTTTAAAATTACCTCAGCTGTGACATGTGAGATGAGATGCAAAAAGCAGTTACAGCTTTTTACTAATTAAATTAGATAACAATTTTTCAGCTTGTGTGGTATGGTCAGACTGACTTATTACCTCTGGGTAGCTAACTAGGCTTGAACTAGACAACACATTTGGAAAAAATAAAAGCTTTAGCAAAAAATATTTGTTTGATAATTTTGACCTTCATGAAAATCCATATATACATTAATAGGAACAGATTGTCTTGTGTACAAAAAATGTACATTCAATGTATTGTATATAACATATGGATGACATATTTAACTTCCATCTCACAAGAATTAGAGAGACTTAGTTCCTTAAAATCATGTTGCCCTTGTGTAGAGAGTGATCAAATTGAAACTGGGATACTGGTGTGACATGTTCCTGGGGCAGGTAACATCAAAATACATTTCTGGGAAAGAGTCCTTCCAGACCTTTCATTTTGAGCACTCATATGACATGGACTGAAGAGCAGAAAAGAGACCAGGGGACAGCAAAGTCAGGTACAAGATGATCAGCCTGGAAATATGGACTCCAAAATTTTCTAAACCAGAGATGCTGTACCCAAGTTTTCTGCAGGAGTGTAGCAGGAGAGTTGTTCTGTAGACTAGAGGACGTCAAAGACAGGTAAAGGATGCGAGCAGTGGGATGAATGTGGCCTTGAGCACAGGCTCACACTTGGTCCTCTATCACTCTGAAAAATGTAGCTTGTGAACATATTCCTGAGAAAATATTTTGCACACCATCCATGTACAGACTTATTACTGATGTTCTTGGGACTCATAAGCAGAACAAAGACTGTGTCGCTAAGATTTGACAATCTGTATAATAAAAATAAGGCTTAACTAGGAACGTATCTGTTTCTGACAAGAGAATGATGGATAGAGACCCTTTATTCATCCTGACAGAAATATCTTTGTTGACGAGTCTTGTGTTTTACAAAAGAGAAGGAATGGTGAGTACCTAGCTTTATATATGTGAGGTGAAAGATTGCATTTTAGACTGAAATGAATAATTTCACAGATTATGAGTTTTGTTTAATGACTGACTGCAAAACTGATATTTCAGGGTTTAGCACTTCAATGATTTATGGTCTTGCCAGCGAATTTTTAATATGCTCTATGTGCACAGATGTTTCTGCAATTGTGACATGCTATAAAAAATCACAATGGTCAATTGCCCTCCAGTGCTTTTCATGACAAGTCTGTGGCAGAAAAGTCAAGGGATTGTGTAGTGGAGCTGCAATGACTAGCAGGGATAGTTTAGTCATTAACTTGTGATTTCTTATTGTTACCAATGCTTGGAGCCCCCTGTGCTTCCAAAGGTATTGAGAACAGAAATACTAATTGAAATAAAAAAAGACAGAAAATTCAACTGAAAGCATTGCAACAATAATACCTTTTGTATGTACAGACCTGACTTCCTGATATCTAATTCTGGGCTAAATTGCTCCAATAGCTATATAGAAATGACCTTAGAAACAAATTCCCCTCATATCTCTTCAAAATTATTTTCTCCTAACTGGAAAAACTGATCCCTCAAAAAATCCCAAGCAGGATTGGTCAGAATAAGTGCATTTTCTTATTCATGAAGTATGGCACTGACAGTAAGGTGCTGCTCTCCAGCTGGTTTGGAGTCCACCAGGGTGTGGAAGAACCAGCATCTACAGCAGTGCTGCCTAATACAGGAATATCTGTATAATCTCATGACACACATTCCTATAAGACCTGAATAAATTTAAACTTCAAAGCACCCTCTGTTCTCAGAAGCAGCACTCACTAGATCCCAAGACTCCTGACAGCTAAAGATCTGGTCCTTAGTTTTTGTTTGTTTTAATGTTTCTTTTTATCCTGCTGTTCCATTCATATAATTTTCAAAGTTTTGTTCACTACATATAATTTTGGTTTGCTTGGAATACTTTTGTCTCATCCTAGGCCTATGAAAGAACAGAGAACGGTGATACTACAGTGTTATGTGGCAGATCAGGGGTAATATAGTCAGCTTGGTAGCTTATTGGGAATTTACATCATTTATTCTGCCTTCCTTCCTTCAAATTGTTTCTCAGTCAGTCACCGGTTTCATGTTTTGTTTGACAGATTTATTTTCAGTCTAACTGAGCTCATTGAATTGCAAAGGAAACTAATGACTATGAGCACTACAATACTCCCACACAGACAGGCTCTTCCAACTGGGTGCCTACGTGCCACACAAAGCCCCCACACAACTCTACCAGATTTGTTGAGCAGCAGTGATGTATGAGAACAATACATTGCTTAAAAAAAAGCTCTTCTTTCATATATATGTAAGTAGGAATACAAGTAAACAAAACTGAGTTGTAAAAGTTGAGATTTATTCTTAGAGAATGTTTGGTAAATGAAGTCAATGTACATCTAAAATTGGTGGGTCTGCTACAAGGCATTGTTAGGGAGCTCCTCAGAAGCAAAAAAATAAACAAAGAATTGAGCAGTTTTTCCCCACTGCTGAATTGACTGATTTATCCAATAGAGCAATATTAAAAGGACATTCACACACATACACACACACAAAGGAGAGAAAGAAAAAAGAAAAAAAGTACAGAAAAAGAGCTGAGTTTCATCATGATCCTAGTATACACCTCCTCTTCCACAGCATGGAACCATCGGCAAGTCTGACTGTTGCATTGCTGTAAATACCCTGTCCCTTAAAGCCTTCCACATTTCTCCATGGACCCCTGCATGCCTCTCCATAAAGCTCAGACAGGGTGAAGGACGTGAGAAATCAGCTGTTTATTTCAGGATTGTGAAATTCAATGACCATGGGATATTTAAGCCCGGGTATCTCTGGCCCTGCCCGTTTTATCATTAGCTGCCTACATTACCAGTGGCTTTCAGTACTACTACTACTACTAATAATCAGTCCTGCTTAAAAAATAGTTTTAGGAACTTGTTATTTAAGAACGTCGTTAGAGAGAAGCAAAACCACAAAGTAACTAGCTTCTCTGTTGTTTACTGTCCTAAACAGTAAACATCTGACTTCATAATTTATCTTTTATAAAAAGAAACCCAACAAATTTAGCTTAGATTTAGCTGTGAAAAATAGACAAGCCTTAAAAAAATTACTATGAGTAGGCAAACACATGGCAACAGATTTTAGCTCAACTAGAATATGAACAAACTCCCATATGGTTGCATGAGCAATCATGACCAAAACAAGACTATATATCTTGTAAAAGGAATAACAAACAACTATGTTTTGACAAAAAAACCCTTCACTGCTTTATTTGCATGGAAAAAATAACTGTTTTTCTGAAAGTTTAACTACAGGAATTGCTGGATTACTAAACACAAAATGTCCTTTACCAAGCTGACTCCAAAAGTAACAGATGCTCATAAACAGCATATATTCTTATTTTCTGTAGAAAATTGTCATTAAAACTGCATAACAAAAAATATATTTATGTATTTCAGCCTGTGCAGATACAAAAATATTCTTAAGTCAGAATTCAGAGAAAATAAACTGGGCTGTAGGTGAAAAAGGGCATAAATCAACACATATCCAGACATTCTCACAGAAAAAGTACATTCAGTATTCCTGTAGAAGTCCAGACAGTGAATGATATATGCAGCCTCTACTTACACTGTAACTTTCTGGGTCCTCTGCAGCAGCACTGCAGGGCTGGGAAGTTCAGAGCTCCAGAGCAATAAACTCAGAGCAGAATATCTGCTTCCCTGCCAAAGGTTTCATTTGCTGTACAGCCCTAGAGACAATATCTTCATATCTTGTACACAAAAAGGGGATAGGATGGCTCACTGGCCATTAGAGAAAAGCTCTCTTACCTAGGAGCTCTTTACAGATTTCCGTACAACTGCACTCAGGCTCTAACATTAAGCTTATTGCACTGAAAATTACAGGAAAAAGATCTTTTTTACTTTTGAAATGAATGTTAACTATTCTTATTTAGACATTATAGCAAATAAATACCACTATAATACTAAATGAACAAAACAAGAGTGCTTTAAGATTCTGTGATTCTGTGTGATATCCCGTCCTCATTAAAAGAATTCTCTGCAATTTTGATGTATTTTCCCGACAAACTTCTCCAGCATTTGCCAGGTGGCATATCTGACCTCAAAATCTCTTTCCAAACAGTCTGCTGTTGCTAATGCAGTAGAAATTCAAATAATTTGCTCCAGAGGAACAGGTTGAATCAACGTAAAAAGTGCAACCCCTATATTTGTTCAATATTAATTGCACTTCTGTCTAGTTTAGTACTGGACATCTGTCTCAAAGCCATCAAGAGGATGTCAGTTGTAAGGAATAACACAATGCTGACTAAACATGGGCTTAGACCAACAGCCTGAGCCACTGTGTCAATCTCTTACCTCTCACAAACATCACATATAATCCATCTTCCTTTATAGGATAAGATGAGTTCACAGAATGATCAAAAAATGTTAAATTGATTAAAAATTATCTCATGATATGTTCATACATTCATTGAGATGTTAATAGCTACCTCCATACTTTTAATATGCTGTGGTATTCTTATACTGCATGAGACATTGTAGAGAATTTCTAAAGTAAATAGAAAATTATATTCTTAAATTGCACTGGAATTTGCTAAATATTTGTGATTTCAATATCAGGAACTTCATCCCCTCACTGAATAATGGTAACAACATGGTAACAACTAGCCAATATTTGGAGGTTTACATTTCCAAACGTCAAAGGACTTTGCAAGAGATAAGTATCAGTTTCCCCAGCCAAGACACGAGAAGTCCCTTGAGACCTGGTGCAGTGTTCTGTCCATTACCTTCCACGGACACCCCTGAGGAGTAACTGGATAAGAGACAACAGGACTTGCCTTCCAAGGAAACAGATACTGTGCATTGTGTGTACTGGAAACAACAGCTTTGATAAAGCCAGAGACCTCTAAATGCACATGATGTTCCCACTGCAGAGCTCTGGGAAGAGCTGCTGAGGTCGAGCAGTGCCTGCACAGGCAGCGAGCACTGGGGTCCTCTCAAGCTGTCAGTGCTCTTCCAGTGGTGATACTTCCATGCTGATTCTGTCACAAGATGGTTACGCCAGGAGAATAGTCTAAATACTCTCAGACTGCTGCTCATGCTCACTCTTCATCCTACAAACACCACTTAAACAGTTGGCAATGATTATTAAGGTCAAGAAGTTATCTACCCTGAGAATTCATGCTAAACATGAAGGCCGTGTCGAAAAGTGGCTTCATAATAACTACAGAAACCCCTCCTTTAATCTGTGTGGCCAGTATCTTTTGGAGTTGAAAACAGGAAGCTTACATGCAACAGCTTTTTAATTTGTAAGTAATTGCTCACTATCAAGTTATGTTTTCTCTCCTACCCTTTTAAAATACTATTAAGGTCATTCACAAAACCAATTTTAATTATACAGAGAACACCATGGAAAATTTGCAAGATATATAATTTTTTTCTTTACACCTGCCACAAACTGCTATATATTAAATGTGATTTAGACAAATTGGGCTGTTTGCCAGTAATGAGCTGAAAAGAACATCTGGACACATGTAACACATGCAAATTCACCTCCAGCAAATCAGTCTGGTGCTGGTGAATTTTAGTTTGTTTCTAGCTATTTTTTGATTTGTGGCCAATCACTTTCGACCTCTAAAAAGGACTAAAACATTTATAGACTTGTAACTTTTTAGACATACACTTCTTGTTTACTCTGTAATATCAGATTTTGATGCAGGCTTTCACTACAGATAAAAGGCATAGATAGTTCCAGTAGGTTCATATAGATCTTCTATAGATAGAGATATTCATGATTCACAATATAAACATGTACAAGATGTTTGTAAATCAGTAGGGATATTTAATTTTAGAAACTTTTCTAATAGAAGACTTAACTTTCTGGAGCTCTTTGTTCCCTTTGGAAATCACAATGGGCCTGACAAAGTGGCCAAATGCATCCTCACAATTGCTGTCCTGAGGTCAGTGGTGTCAAAACTGAAGTTTGCATTGAAGTATGAAGTTGCTCCAGGTGAATTCCATTGGGATTTCACATTAGAGAAATAACAGAGACTTTGATCAAGCTTAGAACTTCTTATTATTGCCTTTAAGAAGTATCATTTGTGGGATTCCCCACAGAGACCACTATGCTTAAAAGGATTGGGCAGCAGTTCTCCAGATCATTTAAATTTCTTTAAAAAAAAAAAAATTCTAGTTGCCAGAGACCTGACACACCTGACTTCTGCTCTGAGAGATACAGTGATGCCTTCCTGGAACACCATTCATTTCAATAACTTTCAAAGCAGATACTAAAAATAATTTAAATATCAACATGGATATGCATTTTGCTGTGCTTACACAATCCTCCAGGCTAAAGAATGAATGTGAAGTTTCATTGCTTTAAATGGGCTATGTATTTATAAGTTTGGGGAATTCTATGGCCTATAGGATAAGAACACCTAAAACAATGTGAAATATCTTAAATGTGTCCATGGTTTCTCCACTATAGATTTAATTCTGCAAGAAACACACAAGATTTTTATACTGTTCCAGACATGCCTGATATGACTCTGAAATTCCAACAGCTCACCAGACAGTGGTAGCTCTCAGTGTTCACTACTTTCATTTCTTTTAAAACCCTTTTTAATTAGTGAGAAATTAGGCACGTGCCTTCCACATGCCAGTACAGCTGACACAGACCAGGAGGACGTGACCATTTCCTAGTAGGATTTTCAACAGGACTGCAAATTTTCCAGGTCAAAACTGGAAAAATTGCTTCTCTGTTAAACCAGAACAAAAATAAGTTTGCCCTTCTGGTTATTGTTCTGTAAAGCAGTAGGGCAAAGCAGCAAATTTGTAACATGTTAAAAATCAAGAGCAATTGTTATTCCAGTAGTATTTCCCTCATGATAGTAATATTGAGAGTGGAAAATTGACACTGTAAGTCACAGAAACAATTACTGTCTGATGCTGGAGAAGTTCAGATCTGTTCTTTTGTTCCTTATCTTAGGGCTAAACACTCAGATAAAACAGGATTTTTTTAGAGCATGACAATTGAGGAAACAAAAATAGTTTGGCTAGTTTATATAAGTGACTTTGAAAAAGCATATTTTCTATCTTACATAGTATAAGTAACTAGACGGATGAAATGAGAGGTTAGCAAAAGAAACAAACTTTGGAAAGCTTCTCACAGCGTGCAATAGGCCGCAAAAGTGTATTCTTGATATCAGTAATGTGTATCAGTTGGAGGTAATTTTTTCCCTGTTCATTTTCTCTCTACTTCCCAAGAGAATATTTCAGAGATTACTGTATAATTATAATCAACACTTATTTTATGAGGCTGACAAGACCTCCCTGAACTAAATGACTTTTCCCTTTTAGTCACAAGACTTTCTATAGCACTAGTAATTTCTTTAAGTGGTCAATCATACAAATTCAAAAAATGAATAGCAATCTTTATTAATACTGGGTTCAGCTGCTTTATCCAGTGATGAATATATCTTATGCAATACATTTTTTATGTACAGTCACTTCTGTTTTTGTTAATTTTTCTATCTGAAGTGAGAAGTTTGACAGTAAGAGATTTTGACTAGGACTGTAGCTGTATCTAAAAAATATATATATTAATAAAGCATTGGTATCTTTTATTGCTTCTGTGATCATTGTATCTTCCTTTTCATTATTTTCCTTATAATTTGAAGGCTGACATGCAATTCTCTACTATGGAATGGCCAAGTGGCAGGAATATTTTCAAAGTCATTTATAGTTAGAACAAATCAGAGTAGTTAAAAGAAGCACTAACAAGGGAGGACTCCACTCACAGCCTGAATTTCCTTTTAAAATAGTGCACATTTTTCTGCTATGAACCTCTGACAGAATAGAATAAGGGAATCCTGAAATAAAGTGGAGAAATGATACTTCAAGTGTTGCAAAGAAAGATGTCATTTATAATGGTAATCACAGGTGTATGTTATATCCTGTTCTACATACCTGTTTTTTAACATGATTTACAAGTTCCACTGATAGTGATTACGCTTTATAAACCTCACAAAAAGTTAGTACTTCCCAAGAGGTAACACATAAAAACAATGATATTTTTATTTCCACTGGGGGGGAAGAATCTCTGCTCTGAATATGAGACAAAGTATACCAAACATTCACAGGAAAAATGAGGCCAAAAAAGTAGGTGATAGGTTTAGAATACCATGAGCAAAGCACTGACAAGGTTTTTGGGACAGCACGAAAGAGAGCACCGTGGGGCTGAGGCGGAATAACAACGTGGCTGGGCAGATGTTTGCAGACAAAGCTCCTCCCCAGGTTCAACAGCCAGCACGAAGGCAAGCCCAGGGCTGGGCAGGCTGATCAGAGGCAAAAGTTGACATTCTTGTAGCTGATTAAGAGAGGGGATAGAGAGGAAGATAAATTTTATATCTGATGAGGAAGATCCAAAACAAAAGGACACGTGTTGAGGAGTGATAGAGTCAGAGCCAGAGGCTGGGATGATGAATGAGCTCTGCAACAGAGTGGTGGATAAGCTACAGTTCCATCATGGTTAAACAAGAATGGTGCAGCTGCAAGAAGGAAAATCAGATGCCATTCCTGAACATGTTATTTGCAACAGCACTTGTTCTACTTTTAAGTAGGAGATGAATGGAGGAAAAAACAGTTCTCTGGGCAGTTTGAGAGCAGAATTACATCAGAGCAAGTGAAGACAAAGCTGTACCCCAGCTCTCAGAGCAACCCGGGGCTAAAACTCAGCTCTTTCTCACTGCTGCCCCTGTCTTTGTGGGAACCCTGAGGCAAGGCTAATTTTCCAGTAGCACAGCTCTTGCTGCCTTTTTTTCTTTTCTTTAAATAAATATGTACAGGCATGCTATACAGTTGCAGTCCCCTCATGAGGGGAAAGATTCTTCAATTTAAAATACTTAAGAATCCCCAAATCCCACACCCAAACCCTAATGAGCATTGATGTTAAAAATAGTAAGTTAGAAGGTTTGGAAAAGGAAGTTAGAAGAAGTCACTAGGAAAAGTCAATGAGCTAAGTAAGAGCAGGGTGTTACTTACAGCCCTTTCTCTAAACAAGCATAGTAGAGCTGCTGAGATTTGCTCATACGGTGAGCATTCCTGCCAAGCTTCTACCATTATCTCTAATTAAGAAACATTTCTTTTTAAATTAAAAGATTCCCACGGTCACATTATTCACCTTCTTTAGTTTGTTCTGTACACAAAAAAGCTGTTGGACTGGAAACATCATTTGGTTACATAAAAAAACCGACTCACAAGGTGTGTGTTAAAGTGAGATAACACATGCCCCACTGGCCTTAAAATTATCCATAAAAGGACTATCTTACGATACCACACTCTTGGAAATGTCTTATTGTGATAATGAAATGGCACCAAAGTTCATTTTGTTATAGAAAAGCTGTTTCCATCCACATACTATGAATATTTTTACACAATTTCATGCAAACCCAACCAAATACCCAACCTTCCTGTTATTCTGAGGTATAGCAGAGAAATACCCACTGAGTTATTTAATATATTAATTCTGTAATGCAATAATATGTTATAGTTATCAGATGCATTCTTTATCTACATGTTTATCAACACCACAAGATTGTAGGGGCCTAGAAGGAGGTTCATTGCTCTCTAAGTCTCTGGTAAATTCTGGACAGGAGACTGCCATTCCTTCTGTATCAATAATACTGTTAATACTGTGGAAGGGAGAAAGTAAATCAGTATTTATTTAAAGGTCGATTCCTGGCCCCCCATCACCCCCCTGATTTTATATTTCTGCCATCATTACTGAATTTTTTCTACTGGACAATTACCAACATTAGAGATACTAAATATTCTTATCATGTGTAGCGCTCTGTAATTAATACTTACAGGCAACCAAAATATATTTGCTGTCTGGACAGTCGTAACTAAGACACTTGCAAAGCAGTGAATTGCTGCAAGACAGGAAGAAGGGATGACATTTATGATCCTGCAGATTTTCAGCCACAATCAGAGTACATATCAAGGGCACTTGTCCTCACAGCAACGCTGGAGCCAGTCGTTAAGGGCTTGACTCCTCCCATTTCTCCTGGCAGAAGGGCACTATTTAAACACAGAAGCAGAATCAAAAGGACTATCACATTATTCTCCTTTTCCTTTCTTCTCCAGCTGGTGGCTAAAACAGAGAGACCAACTCTTGGAGTCCAATTCTGTCACTGTTGTCACAGATTAATTCCTAAGTCTTTGTTTCAGCTCCACAATGAACTAGGAAAAAATAATTTTTTCAGTTTTGTAGAATGTTCTTCTCTCAATGGAATGGTAGAAATGAAAGTGATTAAATTGTTCTACCTAGGGAGTAAAAATCTTTAAACTACTTCAAACACTCTAAAAAGGCCATCTACAGCTTCTGCCTTTAAAAAGCAAAAAGACTGATAAGAAAACCAGAAAAATAGGTCAGAAGAAAGAAAATATTTCCAAGCCTATTTCTGTGTGATATTTGAAATTGAAGTAAGAAACAGTGAATAATGGCCAGGAATTTTCTTTCTGAAGTTATGTTTTTTCTCCTCACTGTCTTTGTATATGACATAGATAGTCATCAGGGACAATGTTAGTTCTTTATTTTAACTGTGAATATAAAGATAATGGAAGAAATTGGCTAGTCAGTTGTGAAATATTATAGCAATAAAAGTCTTTGGTGGAAGATGAATCTTCTTCAAAATAGTATGAGGGTGTCAATAAATGAAGAGTAATGTGAAGATCACTTATATTTATTGAGACTGCAGCATTTATCAAAGTCATCAGCATTTAATTGGAGTTAATATACGTGCTGGCTTTTTATTTCTTCTGTACGAGTTTGTTCGTATATTTAAGGATAAAGTGCTAAACTTACTGGCTTTTAACTATTTTTGGCTTTTATCTTAACTCCTTTTGGCTTTTATCTTCCAACTTTAAATAAATGTGCATTTGGATCACACCTGTAGCATTCCTTTGGTGGGACAGCTGGGCTGCTCTTTAAATGCATTAGTATTTCCCACAATTGACCTGCAGATTAACAAACCCCCTCTGATGTCTTAGAAGTATTATAAGTAAAAACTTAGGAATTTCTGGCATTTGAAGTCAGTAAAAACACTTTTTCTGCGTACATTTATAAAACATTGCTTTATGTTTATGGAAGAATAATATGATAACCATATTAGAGAGGTGGCTTGAGAGGTAATTCCATTCATGGTTGGAGTGGAATGGATGCAGGCGTGAATCTGAAGGTTGTTTGAACTTTGAAATATATCTAAATATCTTGGCTATCCCAAGCACTGCACTCACTGGTGTCTCAGGACCTGTGACAGAAAGGAGAAGAGAGCAGCAGGACCTGAAACCATCTCACACATGAGGCCCCTTTTTCTTTCAGGCAAAGAAGGAGCTATTAGAAAAATAGGAACTCACACACTTGCACTTGTTGGCATTTATCTTTAATGTCATGCTGAGCTGCCACGGTAGGTTCCAGCTGTATCCAGTGGGCAGCAGACACCTGCTCACCCTCTTTTCCTTGAGGCTCTCAGGAGCCAGGCATCCAAGGGCAGCTGTAGCAGCCCTGGGCCATCTCTCTGCATTCTCTGTGGCTGACATGATGTGGAATGACAAGGACACATCCAGCTCTATGGGGGGCAAGGGATGGAGGCAGTAAGGCCCACCCAGGAAATCTGGGAAGAGCACTCTGGTCGTTCTGGCTGTGACAGCTATCCTCTCTCCTAGTGATCCTCTGGCTACTATTGAACTGGGACTGGAAAAATTATTAGTGAAAAGAAATTACAGAAAGATGACTCAGTGATTGTATTTTACGGGAATCCGCAGACCTATTGGGACACTTACATTATTGATTTTTCCCACTGATAGATTTCTCTTCCGAATGTAAAGAGAGCAATCCTGCATTAATGTATGAATGCAGATTTCATGAGGCTCCCTAACCAGCTGCTCATGAAATAGTAATGTCATTCTTGAATAAGGGAAATGGCGAATCTAGTGGTCGTTTTAAATGCTGTCTAATGGCTCAACAAAAGGTATCTGCACGATACAACGCAAGACAATTTTTTACTGCAGTTCATATTTCAAGCCTGAATTTGTAGTAGTTGGAGCATGATTCCTAAAAAAATCCTCAGATGCACCGTAAGTTGTAAATTCCTACTACACTGTAAACAGGATGTGTTGTTTACAGCTTTAGATCCACAAATATTTGTGGATTTGCTTCCTCAGCTATAGCAGGAACTTACTGGTGATAACTCCCTGCCTTGTTCAATAACTTCCAGTAATTATCATGAAGAAAATGCAATAAATTCATGTAATAGACTGCCCCTTTGCTATAATATAAAATGAGAACAATCAATGCTCCTTACAATGAGGAGAAGAAATACAACTGTGTTTTATTTTATAGCTTTAGTAATGCAGCTTTGGAAACCACCAGAGGGAGTAGAAGGAAACTCCAGTGGTCAAATTCCAGCCCTGTGAAAGACAGCCCAGGGCTGGCATTTTACAAAGCAGCAACACAACAGTGCACTGCATACCTCTTAGTGGACTATTTTATTTGCTCACCCATCCAGCAAATGCAGCATCCCCAGGAGCTGATGCTCTTATTTCATAGCTTAGAAAGAGAGAAGCAACATGAATCTCGTAAATAACCCTCAAACTTAGCCTTTGGCAAAATAATTGTAAAAAAGACAATGCAGGAAGAGGATAGCAAAATATCTCCTTTTGCTGTTAACAACAATAATCTTGGAAAACAAAATAGATATATTTAATAATCATGGGTTTAATATATAGTTTTACTGTAACTTAAATCAAAGGGCATCTCTGAGACCATCCTTGTTATGCTTTATGTATAATTACACGCTACATATCTTGGAAAGTAAATGAAAGCCTTTTCCTGGTGATTTGTTATACATTTCTTTTCTGCCTCTGGCCAAGTGAAGGCCAGGCCTCTGAAGAGTTTCAAGTATAATGCACGGTGAATATAAAACAGTCCATTAATTGGGATAATAGGTCCTGGCATGTAATTGCATTGCTAAGGTACTATGGACAGCTGCTGAGTGGAATGGTATTTATTCAAGGTTGTTAGTCATCCGTGGATAACTTTATTTGTCCACTGATGCTTAAATAAATGCATCATCCATCAGTAAGAATACTTATGAAAAAATTTATTGCAAAAATCATTATCATGTCTCAAATTATGAAAGGAAACAATATGTAAAATTTGCTGAGCAGTGGTACAATAAAGCCATGCCATGATGCGTTTTGCTTGTTTTTCTGCCAGTGGAGAGTAAAATATGGTTGAAAAATCAAGGCTAAATGGCAAATTTACATGCTTACAATATTTACCCTTGCCACTGAATATACTAGCTGTCTTTAAAAAAAAATTCTAATAATTCACTCTTAAAGTGTTATAAAAATTATCCTAATCTAAATAGGAGAAATGCATTCAATAATGAATGCAGCACCAACTGCAAAAAATTTAAAAATTAACAGTGTGTTTAAACCACACATTGAGATATGGCAGCAGCTTTTGTTCACGACATTGTTTTGCTGTTACACTGCAATGATCCGTAATCCCTGAGAAAACAGTGAAGAACAGATTACAGACACAATAGTAAGACACAAGGATTGCTTGATTATGGACAGTCTTAAATAAAGCTGAAATAAGACAGAAAAGACCTACAAAGAATTCCCGTTGTTAGTGCCAACAGCTCAGCTCAAAACACCTCTGTATCTCATGTGGATAAAGAAATTATTAAGGATCTGATTTTCGGACAGAGTGCAGCCACATCCTCTTTTCTCTTCAGCTATGTATGCAAATGCTTATTATTTTGACAATCCTGCCCTCAAGATCTTATCTCATCATACATTCCTGCTGTCTAGAACTGAATAATATATAACATACAAGGGATACAGGTATGCAAACAATGTTTAAAAGGAAATACATACATTAATTCGAATAATGGTGCCTATAGCCACAGCAAATGTCTTGTCATTTGTATTTGTAATTTCTTAGTAATTGTCAGCGCAGTTTGACTGGGATCATGATGCTTTGCATGTTGGGTTTACAACCCTTTTCGAAGGGTCACTCCCAGGTTTTTAGATAGATACAAAGACAAAACAACCTCTTTTGAGTTTGAAAGTTCTTTGCCATTCCCAGCAATAAATCACAGGTCAGCTTTGGCCAGTTTTGATTTCCACACCTGCCACTGAGGTGGCCAGAGGCCACCTCCCCACCTGCATGGAAGGCTGGACCTCAGTCAAAGCCATGCTGTTTTTCAAGTGTCAAAATCTCTCAAAGCCATCCATCTCATGGGATACAAAGGCTGGCAAATGGAATAGATTGATGAGAAAGACACCCACTTTAAAAAGAGCCTACATTTTTATCAGCAAAAGAACGAATGGTGACAGAGCAGTAACTCCGGACTTCCTAATGCACATCAAATTTCACAGGAGACAGGGAAAATTCCACCCAACTCACAGAAGGGGTTATTAGCTACATCTAAATATAAAGCTGATCAGTGAAGCCTGATCCTGCAAACACATATGCATGCTATTAACTTAAGATATACAGAGTGTTGCAGCAATCTTAGTGAGGAAACTCATGCGTTAAATTAACCACATCTATATTATGGGGATTAGAAATAGCAGCAATGTCTTTTCCTTGGGATTCACTTCTGAGGAGTTCTGGAAGGTGCCGAAGACTCGGTGTCAAGTTTTGAAACGTCAAATAACATAATATGATTGAAGAGTAAGTAGGAAAAAACCCTCCAGTCCTGCCTTGAAGACTCTCTGTCGTCAAAGCAGGATTTACAGTTTTTCCTCCAAGTTCAATGCTATTAACAGGGGCTCTCAACCTCTCTGCATATTACTTTATTTCCACCTCTCTAGACCATATACTCCCAGATTTATCAACCTCACTGAATGTGCTCCTCTTATTCCTTGATAATTCTGTTTACAAGTTAATGACCAAAGTAGGGAAATTTAGCACAATGGTTATTCTTTATGAACTGGTTTATAAAATAAGATCAATTTTGTATTAGAAGTCCATTTGGACACATTAGCCTATATTACTGCTACACAATGAAGTAAGCAGTTAACACTGAATCTGTCAATAGCATGCATTGAACATTTTTTCCTGACTATTACCTAATTCAATATCAACACTTAACTTGTGTAATACACTGACCCAGGAGCATCACTTAACAATTAAATCTATGGCATTTAATTTTGCACCCCCTGATCTGTCCATTCAATTTATCAGAAATTATCCTGTAAAGCAACTGCAACCATCTACCATTTAAACTATCTTTCTACTTTAGTACCACCTGAAATATTTATTACCTTACATGTTTTAAACGGAATCAATATTTAAATTATTGAAGAGAAATGATCCCAAGGAAGAAAGCAAAAGAATTCTACTCTTCAACAATCCACTAAAATGCACTTCCCATTCCCTGCTACTCTGATTACTTATCAGTATTAAAAATCTTAAGCATCCAATCCCTACTCAGACAGCCTATACAAAAATGTGTTGCATAAAACTTTGGTAAAAAGAAAAAGCTTTTCCTGACATGGAGAAATACTAGGTCTTGCATTTTCTCTTCTGCCATTCACTTATATAGAGGTAATCTTATTTGTTTAACATGACTCACCTTTCAGAAATTCTCGCTTACTCATGTCCTTTAAGTTATAATTTTCTATGTGTGTCCTTTTGGCAACCATGAATTAGAATTCTCTACCAACAGACTGAAAATATTTTGCTTAACAGGACTCTAATTTTCAACCTTTCATGTATGCTGTCATTTTAAGAACAGTAACTAAATTCACAGCTTTCAGTCTCCTGGAGACTCCTGTATTAAATATGCATTAAAAATAATAATGGCAGCAACAATTTATTTTCACTGTCACATATTAAGATATGCATAGTGTGCTTTTGTACTTCAAGTAATTTTCGCTTGCCCCAACGTTTGCTTACTAGCACTTCTTCAAATATTTGATGTAATGTTTTCTATATTAGCAAGGTTTAAAAAAATATTAAAATCCCCAAAAACCCTCCCTGCAACTTTCTCCATGACATAAGAAAGCAGGGTAAAGACAACATTTATTAAGACAAGTATCATGATTAAAATTTGTGTCAGTCTCTGTAACATGACATGTTCCTTGCACAGGCTGCACCAGGCTAGAGGGACCCTGGCCACACCTCCTGACTGGAAATAAGGGGAAGAACTGAGAACACCTGTAGCAGGCTTTTTTCAGTGTCAGAGTACTCTTCCAGCATCTAAAAAATGCTGCTGAAGGACTTCTGACACATCCAGCATGCATTCATTCATGCCAGGTTTTAAGCACTTTATCAAACGCTAGCAATAACCTCCTCTCCCTTCCTTGTGTTTAACCCTTGGGTTTATTTACAAAGATGAATCATGTGCTTCCGTCTTCATTTTACCAGGCAAAATAAGTAGGTCCTATTGTATGACACACTTTAATTTCTTCTTATATGATAGATTCACTGTTCGCTTAATCATCATAATTGCACCTCTTTCCATCTGTTCTCATTTAAGTTCATTTCTCTTGAACAAGGATGACCAGATTGTACCTACCTCTCAAAATAAGATTAATGCCTTCAGTGATTCTCATTCTTCATTATTTCTTCAGAAGATCTTAATGCATATTCCTTTCTTTCTTTTTTTAATGTGTATTGCACGGGTTACAGAATAACCTGAGTAATTCAGCACCATAAATAACTGAAAATCTTCCAGTATTTTAATATCAAGTTCTACTCCTAAAAATTGTTACTTGGATTTTGAATTTAATACAAGATATATTTGATATAATCACATATCAGTGTAATACTTGGCATCAGGTTACACCTGAATTTCAAATCTCATGTCTTACATGCTTTACAACGTTCAGCAAAACTTACCTCGTTTCGGATTGTTTCATCATCACCATCAAATATCCTCAGTTGGAAGAGACCCACAAGCCTCATTGAGTCTACTTTTTAAACCATGAAGTTTGAAATCTACCATGAAAGACAAGGAAAAAATGGCCTTCATAGCTGAATTTGGGATCATTCGCTCTTTCTGTCCCCTCCATTCTCATTAATTTTCTCCACTTTTGCCCCGATATCCTGAAGCAGTACTCTCAGAAAACTTAAATCAAAGCAATAAGTCTCTGTTACTGCTCCTGCACTCAGAGAAATTTCATCAAGTCAGAGACCAAGTCAAAGGTAGTTAAATATGCTTTTTTTTCTCTCCCTTCTTACAACTTTTTTCAAACTAATTAGTAACTCTACCCATACCATCAATGTGGTAGTGAGGAGCTCTCATTAGAAAATTGCTGATATTTAAAACATGATACATACATAAGAAAAAGAAAAATACAGGTTAAAATCTTTATTTCCTTTGTTAAAATAGCAACTTATTTTTTACAAATTTTTGGGAAAAAATTATTGAAAAGCCAAGCCCAGATATAAGGCCTTAAAATGGGGAAATTATAAAAGGAAATCATAATCATGAGAGCCAACCCTAATTTAGAGAGGAGGTAAAAGCACCACTAAATACATTATATTTTTAAAGGATTCTTCAGAACTGAATCCACATCATAAAAAAGAATTAAATTCTCTCTAGGATATTACACCCATATCTTAAAATCTCAGCACTTTTAATTATTTGCCATTTACATTTATAGTAAGAAAATATTGGAAGATCACAAACTCATTTCAGGCCCTATTGTGTGGAAGTGTAGCTCATTATGGTCCTCTACCTCTGAACAATTTCCTACTTAGCCTACCATATAGCAAGAAAAAATGAAAATGATAGGGTTGTTAAAAACCACAAGTATACAGTCCATCATACCATTAAGGTATTCAACTTGCCCGTTTCTGGAATGGAATAACATAAAGCAATTAATATTATTTTTTCTCCCTATTTTTACTGCAATAGAGAACATACTGGACACACATTACTAAACCTGTAATATTGTTTCATGTTATAAGGAAACTTTATCACATCACAAAATATTAAAGAGTGGATAATCAAAAAATATCCCTCAGAAAACTCTCGCAGCATCTGCCCAGCAAAGCCTGGCTCCAGCTTTGGGGCTGCAGGATCTCCTGGCTCTCCTGTGTTTATTTACATAAACACAAAACACATAAAACTCTTCCAACTACTTTTCCAAGAAAAATGCTTGAACAATGGACATCAGTAAACGCAAAAGCAGAGAGGGCTAAAGTAAAAGCCAGTGATATGTTCAATCAGGGAGTTTTCATTCATTTGTACATAATTTTCACACTTACTGTTCTACAACAGAGATCAGAAAAATAAAAAGTGATTTTACACTATCAAAAGGTGAAGCCTGACAAGGAAAGAACTCAAACGAAACCTTTTTCTATAGCATTTCGTTAATAAATGCAGTCCTTGAATTTGAATATAAGACATTGCCCTCCATCTCCTGATTTTCACATTTGCTAATTTTGACAGTTTTCCACATACACAGAGGTAAACAAGTAGCTCATAATCTCTAGGTTCTCCATGAGACATTAAAATTCAGCTAAAGAATGCAATAAAAACTAATCTTACATCTTACAGTAACCTCTTAAAGATGTTATTGCCTTTTCTACCTCTATCCTGCTCCAACTTTCATATTAAAGGTCTTTAAGTATAATGTGAATAATTCAACTTCGAATTTCCTAGTATAAAGTGGAAGTCCAGCTATTAGTAAAGAAAACTGCCTGCAGAACACACTAAAAGTACCTATTTCTGAATGTAGAAACCATGACTTTGTGAGGCTTCTCAAGCTAAAATTTGTTTAACTCACAGGGAGTCAGGACCAGCTTCTCCTCCTTCTGCTGCTACGTGGAGCCAGCAAGAGAGTTCTGGTATGCAGAACATGGAGCTGCTTCTCCTACAATGAATACAGATAAATGTAAAGAAACCTCAACTGACTTTGCTCAGGCACTTCTCCTCACTTAATGATCATGGTGCAGTCATTTAGCACAGCTGATCTCTCCAGGAAGTCTGGAAGCTCTGCCACAGAACACTTCCCCAAACACAAAATAATATTTGTGAGCTTGGGATTGACTTCTATCATGTCATAATATTATTTTTTTCTATGTGTTTGTTGGATGCATAAGCTATAATGGACTTAGATTGTTCGGGTAAATGTGGAATACTAAGAGGCAGGATCTCTTGTTTCAAACCAAATTTCCTCTATTTGACAAGACAGCAAAATAATTTCGGTGGAAAAAATCCTAGTGAATGGAACCATTTTAGTTTAATAAATCCATCACACATCAATAGAATTAGCATACACACATCATCCTGTATAAACATCACTATCAAGTGATGTAATGTGTGACACATTGCAGACTTCTAAACACATTTTTGAGTTGAACATCAGTGTGGTTGAGTGCCAGTTTACAGTTTTAGCTGTCTCTGTACGTGCATGAGCTATGGGCACAGAACTCTGCACGCAACAGCCCCCTCCCTGTTGTAACATATCTGCAGTGGCTATAAACGGCCTGTGGGGATTAATGTTATCTCAGACTTTTTCTTGGCTGATGAGTAGAATGTGAGAGGGCAGAACTGAAGTGCCGCTGACCCAGACTATGCCCACTGGCAGCCAACAGCTCCAAGAGGAGTGTTTTGGCCAGAAAGTAAAACGTACACCCAACCTAATCCAACCCAAGGTTGGCCAAAACCTCAAGGAAGAAATGCTTGCCTTGTATTTCCCTCTATATTGCCCCTATCTGGTAACATGACCCAAGCAGAAGTCTCTCAATATCACAGGATCAGAATGCCAGGTTGAAAGGGACCTCAGGGATTATCTGTTCCATCCTTTCTTGGCAAAAGCTTGGCCTAGGCAAGGTGGCCCAGCTCCCCATTCAGGTAAATCACAAAAGTGTCCAATAGCAGGGAAAGGCAAGAAAAGAGACGTAATGAAATGTAATGTGTCAGATAACAGAGAGAACTTGTCCCTTAGATTTATTATTGGACTTCGGGGGGATGTGGAGTGGGGTGGGGTGTGGTGTGTTATTAACACTGATTTCTAGACTTTGATGCTGCAAGGATGCCTATTTTCTCAGGATACATAATTAAAATAGCATAAAAAAATAAAGAGTGTACTCTATCCTGCCTTGAGCATCATGAGCAAGCCTAGTTTAAACAGAGCAGAAGCCTGTAAAGAAATTAATGTTAAGCTTATTTTTAGTAGCAATATTAGCAGTCCCCGGAAAGTTTTTCTCTTATTTTAACAGTTAACCAAACTTCATAAGCATTCTAAAAATCAAAACCAAAGTTTATTCAATTGAACTCTACACGTAAGGAAATTTCCATCAGCTGTTGCCAGCATTGGCAGCAGACTAAATGCAGTATTTCAGATGCTGGCAGTCAGTTCTTTGTACACATGAGGGCAAGCAGCACACTAAAAAATATTTCAGGTTTAACTAGTAGATTTGAGTGAAAGCCAAGTAGCTGAGGGAATCTGCTACACGTGATTGGGCCCATTGCAGTTCAGGAGAAACCAGTGACACGTGCACTCCTCAGTCTCTAGAACAGCAACTGTGATGAGGACAGATAACAGGAAGGTTTGTTTCTTTATAGCAAACTGAAATAACATGTTGCCCTGCCCTTTGATACAAGGAGAGAGAAGCTCATCATAGGTTATTGGTTTAAAGGAAGAAAAAAAAATTGGTTTGTTTCCATGAACTTTTGGATCACTTAAAAAAATTACATGAGAGCATGGCAAGTTAGAGGCTTAAAATCAGACTCTGGAATGTGAACTACAAACTGTCATGAACTCGAAGTACATGGTATGCTTTTCTAAGATCTCATAATTAGGTCTGTGAACTTACATGCAAGGTCCTTCCACTGAGTTATGCCTCCCTGGCCCCGGGCTCTGACATTTCACAATGTGAAATGATGCTTGACAGTGGTGCTGTCTTGGCTTGACAGGTGTAATAGCAGAGCTGAGCAAACCATAAACCCATACTGTGGAAGCCTTTCCTGTGCTGTTGCAGCTGGGGGAGCGCTATCTACCCCACTAAAACACAGAACCTTCGTACCAACACCAGTGATAATTCACCAGCAACTTTGTTCTTTCCTTCCACGTCGGCAGACGCTTCTCCAAAAGCCAGAGTAGCAGTCTCAGCTCAGTGGTGTAACCACTGCATTGTTCCTTGCCATGATCCATTCTGTGTTCTTTTCATGGTAGAACTAGAATGTGCACTTAAACAAGTAGATTGTAAAAATTATGTCAGCTTTTTTGCAGAATGTCTTTCGCATGATTATGAAAGGGTTGATTCATTCTGTTTTTTATCCAAAGACCTGTCTGATAACTCTTTTTGTGAGAATATAAATATACCTAAGGTATTTAATCTCATATTAGTCCACCAGGTAACAAGGAATTAACTCCCTTGCATGGACAGTAATGCAAACTAACACTAATTAGGGTCCAGGTTCCCACAGGAAACAATCAGCATGGTAGTGACCTGAACTCAGTCTTGCCAAGTCCCAGCCTAATGTGCTGACCACAGTTTTACTTTCTGGACAGCAGAATAATGAAAAGGCATTAGAAAAAAAAAGCAACATAAAATGTTTTGCAAAGTTCTTCCAGGAAAAGCACATTGTATTTTGAAGGAGGAGGTGGTTCACTACTTTTCTTATAAACTTTGAAATTTTCTTCCTTATGGATATTATTTTAAAAATGCACTATTATCATTTAAAGAGCATGTCACTTTTGCTCACACTGACTTTTCCACAGAAAAATCATTAGAAAGTGCTAAGAAAGCTTTAAGATTATATTATTTAATTTTCCTGGCTAAAAGGACTTCAGCCCCTCTTGTCCACAGCCTACTGAGTTAAGCTGTGAAGGAGCCATCTGGAGAACCACCTGCCCTCCCTGCCACACCGTGCAACGTGTTCCCTTGGTGCACCGTTCTCTTGGCACCACAGATTCCTGGCTCTGAGACAGGAATTACCAAAGCAAAATCACAAAACACACGTAGGAACTGCCTTTCTCTGACTTTCAGAGCAGCTGTCGGGAAAGCACGACCAGTTCAGCATCATGTTGTACTTGGGAGCAACAGCTCGGAGACAAGAACAGCCACTGGCCACAGGAGCTGACGCTGAAGGGCAGCAGAAGTTGCCTGTGACAACACAAAGTAAAGCTTCTGAGCCAGATGTTTCCTTTTCACGTTTAGCAAATCTCTTCAAAGAAGAAGCAGAAGCTTTTTAAGGACTTACTATTTCACCAAGTATGGATGGATTTTCACAGAAATGCCAAAACATGTATTTCTGACACAAAGAATTCCCTCCTCCTGCCTAATTTGAAGCCTCTGCTTTGTAAAATGCAAATCGAAGTGGAGTCAGCCCTTCCATTTCAAAATCTTTTTGAATTTGGCTTGACAGTTTTCTACTCTTTAATGAAATAAAAAATGAGTCATTTGAGAACTCCTGATGTACACGGCAAGTTTGTTTTGGTTATTGCTCTTCTTAAGATAACAGGTTGTTTTTTTCATGCAGCCAGTCTGTCAAAATTAAGACATCATTTGCCAGTTTTATTAACGCAAATATTTCTTGGAGGAGAACATGTAGACCCAGCAAAAAAGAAACCTTTCCACAGCATTTGTGACAGGCTGCTTTCACAATACATTTTGGGGCAAATTTAGAGTAAAACCATTAAGAAAAACCCTTTCATTTATGAAAAGGCATATTTATGAAAGCATAGATACTCTAAGAAGATTATATCAAGTGTACATTCATCATGGATAAAGAAAATCTGCCTATAAATACATTGAGAGATTAATTAAGAAGGCAAGAGGAAGGGACAGGATGCAATGTCCACTTGCCTTTGAAATCAAATGTTTGCCATAAATGTGATTGAAATGGAAAAGAGATGTAGGGAAAAAGTATTCAAGAAAAAATAACAAGTATATAAAAGATACTTGTATATATATAAGTATATATAGATATTAGGTAACTGAACAGATATAGACACTGAAACATCTCCTGGGAGACAAAATTTTAGCTCAAGAGACACGATTTTTTTATTTGAGATAGAAAATAGTAAAATAATTCTCTGTGGTTTTGTTTGTATCAGTATTAACTCATGTGATTTAAAAACACCACTGAAAGGGAGCAGTTATTTGAACAGGACAATGCTGTTTGTTTCCACTTCATATTACAGCATGCTTGCTTTGTCTGTAGGGAAAATATTGAAGAGTCCAACTTTCTTCAAGGTTTGGGAATATGATCAAACAGTAAACAAGTATTCTTCCAGCACTCCAGAAGCTTTCAAACTTTTCTAGAAGCTTTTCAAACCATTGGACAACATTAATATTTAATGTATAAAATAGGTAAATGTTAGGGATCGAAGACAAGGAGAGGTTATGTTTTTTGCTAAAGACCCCACAGTATTTTCAAAGTAAGCCTAAGCTGAAAATTTTTATATTCTTGAGCCCTTGGTTTGGTGGAGTTTTTTGCATGTGTGCTTTGTTCCATTCTTTAAAAATAATTATTTGTATTTTTAAAATTAATTTCATATTTTTATTCTTGGGCTGAGTCCACCAATTTTCTCTTGGACTTTAATGCAAATGTACCATAGAGGTATTTGCAGAGACATTTCTTACTAGACATCAGCCTGAGACTGTTGCATCTCACTCCCCCCGTCCTGTATCAACCTTCAGTATAAATCTCATGTATCATCCTTCAGCATAAACCTCAACCTCCTCATTCTTCTCCTGTCTTTTCTTCCCTTCTCCTCTCTTCCATTTCAAGCTCAGGATCGATAATTGAAAATAAAGTGTATTCCTTTCCCTATTTTGTCCATAACAACATATTTATACCATCTGCACTGTGTATTCTTCCATTGTCATCATCATCATCACTTCATTCTTTTATCCTGCTATAGTTAAGTACTTTTGAGGCTAATCTAGGTCCTATTAGAGTTAATGGATGCCTTGCCATTAACTTTGATGGAGGGAGAATTAGCCTCTAACCTCTACTCTGTTTAGTTCTTCCAAGAAAGAATTCAATTCTTAACTCTCTATTCCTTATTTATATAGCTATTATATACAAATGGTGTGTTCCCCCCATTTTCTTTCCAAATGCACTCCTAGTTTCTTCCTCCATATTATACATTTTTTCTAATTGTTTTTTTTTATATTTCCAAATGTGTATCAAAAACACCTAAACATGTCCGTGCCACAGCTGTTCTTTTCTCTGTGGGCATATAGGGACACAGAGAAACTTCTCTGCTAATGCAAGACAGCTCTATTTACTTCTAGGGAATTGCACAGGTACAACCAAGCGCAAAATTTTAGGCTTTAACAGAGCTGGAAAACACAGTAGAGTAGGTTACAGTAAATACAGCATAATAAGACACAACATTGCAGTAGAGCTTCCCTATCTCTCATTGTCTGTATCCCTAGCAATTAATATCACAGCTGTCAGATAGAATTGACCTGGATAAATCATTTCCCCCAATCGATAATCACAGTGGCACGTTTGTGCTGCTACTCTCTGTCAGTGTATCTTACATCCACAAACTCCTTTTACCAGGTCCTTTAGGGAAAGCCTTAGGAATGTGCCAAAGGCATCAGAGCTCATCTTGCTGAGGTGCAGCACTGACTACAGTGGGCTGAATTCTCATCAGAAAAGTTATTGCAGTGCCTGTCTGCAAGACCTGGCAACAAAGGTGCTTTCAACACACTAGCAGAGTAAAACAAAACTAAAAACATTTAACAAAAGAGGATATTAAAACAGAGTCCGACAAGAATTTGAATATACTTTTGCAGTTGTACAGGAGCAATGCTGACCGCTGAGTAAAACTGGATACAATCAAGTCATATTAAGAATATCCAAAAATGCACTAAAGTAAGATGGAATGTTTTCAAGTTGCTTTCTTAGTGCACTACTGGCATTTCAGAGAATTTACACAATAGTAATTCACTATACTGAACATGTCATGTGTGATGTAATGTCTGTATGGAGATTGGCATTAAATAGTTAAACCAGAATGAGTTACTGGATGAGCTGGTGACCAAAATAATGGTGAAGGAGAAAGGAAGACAGCCTAGCTTTACCTCCTTGATCAGCCAGTACTTTTGCAAATACAGAGCCGAAGGAGCCAAGACACAAAAATCTGAGCATCATAAACAACTCCAACTAATCCACTAGGAAAGGTAGCTAGACCTCTGTAATAGTGCCTAAAGTGATCTGCAGATGGCCCTCTGCAGCTGGAAGTCTTTGCCTTCGGTCTTCAACTACTTGTAAGTTCCTTGGAAAATTAGTAGCTATAGAATCATCCATCTCTTTCTGTTGAACAGGTCTATTTATAATTACAAATTCATGGCCTCTTCTGGATGAAATATTCATGTAAACTCAACTGCCAAACTGCACTTATGGCATAGTAAACTGCAAAACATTATCATATTAAAAGCAATTCAGCAACGTGCTTCATGCCAACATAATAAAAATGTCATTTTAAATATTGTTTAGGAGCACTAGTTTATTTTTCAATGTAGAATCCCAAAATGCATTCAGGACACAGTATATCTTGAGAAAATGAAATCACAGTATGAGGCAAAGTGTTGAACACAGCAAATAATTTCCAGGTACTGGCAAATTGTTTTATTTAGTGAAGTGTGTCTATTCTTCCCAATGCTTTTCTAAGACCTGCTATATATGTTCTCCACTTTTGGGTATTAGGCAAATTTATAACTAGTCGTTAAAGATATGAAGTAAAAAAAGATAACTGAAGAATATTTAGATGGCACTTGAAACGAAACGCTTATGGTAATATTTGCAAATGTATATGTATGTATACTGACTTCAAAGATTTGTGAAGACTGTAGAAATCTTAGATCTGGTGATTAAACAAACTGAAAAATCATTGAACATTTTTAATTGAAGTAGTAATATGAAAAATTAAAGAAATCGGTATGTAACAGAAAAGATAATTCTATACCCTCGTAAAAAGTCCCTCTCCATCTGTCTTGTAGCCCTTTTAGGTACTGGAAGGTGCTCTGAGGTCTCACTGGAGCCTTCTCCTCTCCAGCCTGAACAATGCCAATTCTCTTGGCTTTTTGTCATAGGAAAGGTGACTTAGATGCCAAAGCCCAGAAGGAGCATCTTATATATTTTCTATTCTCAGCTGGACTACTAATTATTAATGACAATAACCTGAAATCAGCAATTCTGAAAACTGGCAGATTGGATGGTGGAAAAATAGGCTCTAACTCAGAGGCAATAAAGGGTTATCCCGTTGTTATGAAAATAGAGGAATTTTGAATCAAATAGGGATGATTTTTCCTCCCACTAAAATAAAGAAATAAAAAATCCAGATTAAACAAAATATTTCTGCCTCTGTTTAACAAAAGTAAAAACAGTTCAAATAAATATAAGTCACAATTTAAAACATGAAAATAAAAATGGTCACTCTGGGACTTACTTTACTTAGTAGCTGCTGGATATGGTCCCAGTCTCTGCTTTATTAAATATTTAAATATTGTGTACAACACAGAACAGTAGAAACAGTGGAGAATGAAAGCAACTTGATGTGAATCACTGTATATTCTCAAGGAATAGTCTATATTCAGATGCTCCTATGAGGTTGCTGCTGAAAACTTGAATATTCTTTGGCAAAAAAGGGAATGGAATCTGCCTTTCACCTCCGGGCGAAGCAAATCCTGAGCTGTGCTGCAAAACACGCTGCTTCTGTCAATACTCCCCGTGTTCACACCACACAGCCCACCTAAAGAACCCTTTCAGCTACATATACTGTGCTATTTACTTTTCCTTTCCTTGTCATCCTATTTTGATGTTTAACGTGTCCTGCCAAAACCAAATTATGCAATTTTTTGTCACTGGAGCATGAGTGACATCCTTGGAGCTTGCACAGATCCATGCAGATATTAACAAAGCTGAAGATAACCTTTGTCTATCTTCATAAATTGTTCTCTTCAACAGAAAGAAAAATCTACTCGGTAGTTGAAGAAAGAGGAAAAGAAGAAAAATATCCTCTTTTCTCAATTATTCCATTTTTTTTTTCTGATAGGAATGTGAATGAAGTGGTATCTAGAGGGAAATAAACCCAAGACAGCAGAGGAAACAACAAAATTATTGACTGTGTCCAAGAAGCTTATTACAGGAAGGTATTTTGCTCATAGACTCCAGCAGTTCTGTACCTATTTTTAAAAATAATTTTCTTTCAAAGCTGGCGTGAGCTCTACTTCCTGCTTTTTTGGTAGTAGGGCAAAATCTTTGTGTCCTGGGAAGTTTTTCCTGCCCAGGGTGGTGCGGACGGCCCGCAGTGTGTGCTGCAATGTGTGAGATTTGCCAATATTCTATTGTTATTTTTTATAATTGCTTTGTTCCAACAGGTTTTATCTCTAGGAATTTTGATTTTAAATGTTTAAGTTATTAATCTCTAGCAGATAATTTCTGTATGGAAAGAACTTGAGATGGATGACAGAAAATCTTCATTTTTAGTAGTTAGCATACCTTCCTAATTTATGACAAACTCATAACTCCATCTTCTCCTTTCTTCTTAAGAAAAAGATATTAATTGCTGGAGTAAGACTTTGCTACTGAAATTTTACTGCATAAAAAAATAGTATTTTCTACACTAATATTTTGTAAAGAAACCACTTTATAGTTTAATTACTTTAAATTATTTACTGGCCTTGTAGCATTCAGTAACATGCAACAACTATCTCTGCAGCAATCACTGAAATTGCTGTAGAGAGGTTCCTTGACAGCACAAAGGGCTTATCTCAGTTTTAAAATAACTCCAAGGGTTTCACGTATTGCGGAGTGCTGCAGAATTTCTTTGAGACAAATGCAATGCCAGATGTAGACACTTCTGTGGGTACTGACTGAATGCCTGCCCAGGTACTCCAACAACATTACTGTGCTTAATCAATAGAGAGAGTTTATATTGGCCATAAAACCACAGAGCATGATCTTCTAACTAGAGCCACATGATATGTTTACTACCAAACCTGAAAACTATATTTATTCTCCGTACTCCACATTATGGAGAGGAGGAATGACTCACAATTACTATTAGACATCTGAACCATTTCATTTTAACTGTGGAATATACTCACTAGGTAGCAGTATGTGTATAAAGGAAAGAGGGGGGCATAATCAGGCTGGGTTAATGCACACTGCAAAATATATATAGGTGTGTGTGTGTGTGTGTGTGTGTGTGTGTGCTTGTCAATATGACTGTGGCAGGACGCCTGCCCCACACCCCCTCTCTACCACAGATAGCTGGTGCATAAAGAGATAACCCAGGGGCTGGAAGGCCCAGCAGGGGTCATCTCTGGTGCCAAAAGGGCTCAGACATCAGCTAAGAATCTACATCTTAGTCTGGAGAGCAAATGTGGGAAGAGATAAAGGAAATATTCTTGACTGAGAGACACTGTTTTACAAACTATAAAAGACACACAGTTATCACAGAGGCAGAAGTCTCTTACACGTAGAAGCCTTCTGCACACACACCCTGGAAGTGTGCGAAACTTCTCCCCAGAATCTGGACGCAGATTTTGTGGTTACTTCTTTGGGCATTGAGTGAAAGGAATTTGATGTGTGTGCCTTATCAACAATTGGATGATAAGATACATTGATTCCTAAGTTATATCATTTCTTCGCTAGCTGTAACTGAAACTGTACCTTATCATGCCCTGTATGTTAACCTACTAGATAGTAGTCCTTTTTTTTCTTTTCAATTTTGTCATTATTCCTGTGTAGTATATAGTCTGTACTAAGTCTTATGTCTGTTAGTTCTGTGTCTATTAAATAAATAATTAATTCTATAACAGACTGAATCAGCCATTATTAAAGAACTGGCAAATGAGAGTGGGTTTTCGGGTGCTGGCCGCCTCAACAGTTACTGCCTACTGCCAGAAGCCTGGGCAAAAGGCAAGGACTTATCTAAACTCCCACATCCATTCGTAAACTATTCAAAATTTGTTTAAAATTATGAATCCATGGAGATTCAAAATTTTCAAAACATTTTTTCACTCTAAGTTCATAACAGCCCTTTTCCTATAAAAATCTCAGACCAGATAACAGTGATTAAACTACGAGTCAGGTGACAAGCAAAGCAACAAAAGTTTGAGATCTCATTGAAATGTATCAATATTTTTTTTTGCATGTTGTCCAACATATTCACTGCATAACTTTGAACACGGGAACACAGCATTTTCACACCAAGATCACGGTGTCCAGTACTGAACCCAGAGGCAGAGTGCTGCCCACCCTCACGGTGATGGGTGTGCTGTGTGCTGCTCTCACGGTTACACCTCCACCTTTGCATCCCTTCCTCCGGCTGCGCGGCAGAGGAGCTGCTTCTGCTGAGCACCACTGATTACAACACTAATGGTCAGCATCAGATGGTGTTGCCTCCAAGCTGCTCTGACTCAATCCAGAGTTTTATATGAAAATTACGGGATTCTCATGGTAAGCAAAAAATCAGCCTAGATCCTCATTAACTTGTTAAGGAGACATATATGCATTGGCTTTTCTTTGGCCATAATGATTAAAGCTTTTCACACTTTGAGCTCTGGAAAGAGAGCTTTGGAGATGATGCACTTTCACTTGGAAGGGTTCAGAAGAATTTAAGAGGAAATAATGGGTTTTATTTTGTGTTTCATGTATTTGTGAAGAGTACTCAAGGACCAAAGCCTAAAGGGGTCAACACAGAAATTGTTGTTCACTTCATCAGGTTTTCAACCAGGCCTCGAAAACTTATTTTTAAAAAATGTCACATCACATTCCATTAAATAAATCCAATAAAACTCCACTAATAAAAGTACAGCCTGTCAAATAAAGTGATGAAATGATGTCCTTTTTCCTAATCTGTACTGGTCATTTTGGAAAGGGTGGTAATATTTTCTTTGAGTTTATTAACATTAGTATGACTTCAAGGAGCTGAATATGCTTTAGAACACTCACTACAAGTTCTTGGTGATTGTGTTAATAAGAAATGTCTGCCAACATAACTTGCAAACAAACTTATGTGCTTGCTGCGGACATGACCAAAATGAAATGCCTACAACTATTGAAACGTCTGGCTGGTAAATATATAATTTCTATACTGTTTTCTGAACAAATCCAAGTTATTGTGAAAAACCACATCTCTTGTCACTAAATTTGGCCTCAAAAGGTAGAAATGAACAGAAATCCCCACAGGGTGCCGTGCTGCAGTGCCAATGAAGGTAAAGCCAGTGACTAGTTCCTTCCAGGGACTTTAACATAAATGTTATTTCTTTTCTTGTTTTCTTGGGTCTTTGGTTGAAGGTCATTTTTTTGACTTTACAAAAATAAATACTGCAGCTCTAGATGCCTATTCACCAGAGTATTTTGGCAAATAAGCCTTTGAAACTCATCAGACTCCCGACTTCTCCCCAGAGAGCTCCCATTTACCTAGGGCCTGGCTGCATGATGCAGACTAAGTCTAACATAATGATAAGAATAAATCTAAATAGCACCTTCCAAACCACTAGGCCTTTGGGAAATTCACTCTTCTACTGTGTGTGAAAAAGCCAACAGACTCATGCGATAAAATGCTGCTTTACTGGTAATATCAATAAGTTGTTGAGTTCTCTTTCCAGACATGACTCACAAGAGAAAGTCACTTTTCTATGTACAGATTGAATATCACACTCTCCTCTGTTGTTACTGCTTGACTGTAATAGAGTCATAACAGCGAATAACTTGTATCTTTCTGCTCCAAGTTCATGTGTTTCTAATTTTAGGGTTTTGGTTTGGGATTTTTTTCTTTTTGTTTTTTTCTTTTTCCATAACTGAGAAGAAAATCTGATGCCAGTGATGATGTTGAAGCTGCTTTACTGCCTAGTTAGGCCTTAGAGGACTTGCATGTCCACATCATCACCCAGGAAAATTGCTCTCTAAAGTCTTAAAAATTTGCTTCTCTACAAGATGGTAGAAAGAGCTTGAATAGTAAGGACCAGAGATATTTAAGACCATATGAAATGATTATGTGTCCCACAAGGACACAACCTGCACAAATCACAAAAATGTTAGAAATGGACACCCAAAATTAGGAAACATCATAATTCAGGTAGGCTACTTTCACATACCAATTCAGGTCATAGTCTTCATGTGATAAAACCCCACATTATTTCTGAAAAAATTTACCATTAATCAGTGCATGAGATGCAAATAAATCACTTGCTGACACTTATTCAATATTATCAGTTTTATCCCCACTGTTTACTGTATGGTGTTATGCCTTGTTTATTGTACACTATTTAAACCCCTGACTGGACAAAATGATTAATTTCTTCAGAGCCTTTCTATGGCATTCATCAGTGCAGTATTTATTTCCTTCACTAAACATTCATAACAACTATCTGAGATAAGTGCATATTGATATTTTTATTCCAGAGATAGCAGATGCAATGCCAGAAATCCAAAATCTGATTTAGTGCTATATTGTACTTTATATATCCAAGGCAGAAGAATTAACTCAATTTGCAGCTGTGAAGCCTCAGCATTGGTGTATATTGCATTCCCAAGTCACATGTCCAGGATATTCACAGCTCAGGTAAACCCTTATCAAGTGGGGGTTTAGTAACCAGCATAGAATTACTGTGTGTCAGGAGCATGCAGAAAACCAATTCTCCAGGTCACTAAGCACGAGGACATCTTTTTTCTTCCTGCAACACCCTGCCTCATTCACTCAATCCTATTCAGAAATAAATGAGATGGGATTGAAACATTTTTCTCTCTACAGAACTCGCAAGGCCACCAGCTGCTGGAGCACTGGAAAGTTTCGAATGACCATCCCAACATTTTCCTGTCCTGTTCTTCCCTAAGCATCCCCTGTAGGCAGATACCAGTCACAGAGCACTGGGACAGATCAGCCCTTTCTGCTTTAACCCAGAATGTATTTTCTTTTTTTCCCTTCCAAAAAAATCCCTTTAAATTCTCCTATTACATACCATCTTCTTTAATGCCCTATACTTCCTTACAAGTGTTACATGGGTGCAAGTGCTGTAAACTTCCTTGTGGACCAGTTCCAAAGAAGGATCTGGAACTTCCACAATGGGTTTCAGATATTTACTGACAATTGAAGAAGAGGAGAATTCAGTTATGTCCTCCACTCTGCTTGAGGGCTGTGGAGGATACAGGAGGGAGAGTTTCCCTGCTCATGTGCTCCAACTCTCTCCTGGCAAAACCTACACAATCAAAAGTTTCAGTTGCAAGAAAAGTCTTGTTTAGCTCCAGGGCTGGATCATACCCACTGTTAATAAAACTTCTACAAAGTTTGCTGCACAAATGAAATCCGAGAAAGCCAAGCTCAGCAGACAGTTTAAAAGTGGACTTAATTTTCAGAGTTTCATATTAAATATTCAAAAATAATACTCTAGATATAACAGCTACTCTTCCTCCTACCTACTTCTAGGAATATCTGTGGATTGTATTATGAGGTGTCAGATCATCTTTTAGTTGAGCAAACCAATATATTTTCTTCTTGTCTCATTAATCATGATACAAAAAATACACTAAAGTGGATATTTAAATTCATATTTATCAATATCTAAATGGCTTCATCGAGACATGAACTAAAAATAATACATAAGTCCAATCTGAAAATTCAGCTTAAGAAAAACACTGAAATGTCAAAAAAATCTAAAAAGTGACAAAATGTGACTTAGCAAAGTGCTGAATATTTCACTATTCTGATATCCTCTACACAATATTGATGTGGACGATATCATAACATCACAGGAGGATGGATACACATACAAAAGCATGTGAATTTGACTTCCAAAACAGCTGGTAAAATGAGAGAGAGAGGAAAGAGAAAAGGATAAATTTGAGGTTAGTTTGTTATTAAAAAAAAATGTAACCTATCTCTTCTTGTCCCCTAAATAAACATTTACATATATATAAATTATTGAGTTAATAGAAGTGATTTTTTATTTTGTGGGTTTGTTTGTTTGCTTGTTTCTTTTAAACAGAGCTTAAAGTTGGGCAAATATTATTCAGGGACAATTTTGGTTCAATTGATCTTGGGCTAAAGGAATGAACTGGAGGATCTCTTGAGACTGCTGCCAGGTCTAATCTCCTGAGATGAGTACCCAGGGACAGCTGTAACTTGATGCATCTTATCAATCATAAAATAAAATGCTGTGCAGGCTGCAGAGCGAGCACTGCTTCTTGGCAGAGTCATTCTGGTACTGGTGAGGTATTTAATTGCAATGTGATACTCACTATTAAAGATGCATGAACTTTTTAAATGAAAGTGCAGGGAAGTCTGGGAATCTCTTACTCCTCAAGCCTATTGCTTATAATATTGCTGGTATTCCCACTGCAGGCATCGTTATCATGATACAAAGCACTAAGTGTTTGAAGAACTGAGGTTTCAATCAGTCTCCATATGCCCAAATAAAGCACAGATGAAAAGCATAAGTCTTGAAACAAGCAGTAAACAACAGATTTTACACAAAGACTACTGTGCTGGAGAGGAAACTTGTTCATTCTTTTTTATAATTCCACGCATTTCCTCACACATTTCACATTTCTTGTTGACACAAAGCATAGTATTGTTTTATCTCCTTGTCTACCCATTCTGTTATGATATAAAGCCTTCCCTACCTCAGTAATATCAGCTCAATCTATCACTCCAGCCGA
>VZTG01006788.1:928246-984339 GCA_013397845.1 Melanocharis versteri
CCCACCCCCCCCAAAAAACTGGAAAAAACTGAACACCCCTGAATTTTAAAACCTATTGTCACAGGTCTTATTATGTTGTGTTTAGGTCTCTCCAAATATTGTCTTGCATCCAAGCTAAAACTTTCTGAAAATACTTGGGGTTTTTGTTTGTTTGTAGTTGGTTTTGCTATTTTTGTTGTTTGGTTTTTTTTCATTTCAGTGTATCTCTGTGTTTCCAGAATACTCCAGAGGTATTCTCCAGATTACCTTTCTTTCATGATATCTGAAANCATGAACTAAAAATAATACATAAGTCCAATCTGAAAATTCAGCTTAAGAAAAACACTGAAATGTCAAAAAAATCTAAAAAGTGACAAAATGTGACTTAGCAAAGTGCTGAATATTTCACTATTCTGATATCCTCTACACAATATTGATGTGGACGATATCATAACATCACAGGAGGATGGATACACATACAAAAGCATGTGAATTTGACTTCCAAAACAGCTGGTAAAATGAGAGAGAGAGGAAAGAGAAAAGGATAAATTTGAGGTTAGTTTGTTATTAAAAAAAAATGTAACCTATCTCTTCTTGTCCCCTAAATAAACATTTACATATATATAAATTATTGAGTTAATAGAAGTGATTTTTTATTTTGTGGGTTTGTTTGTTTGCTTGTTTCTTTTAAACAGAGCTTAAAGTTGGGCAAATATTATTCAGGGACAATTTTGGTTCAATTGATCTCGGGCTAAAGGAATGAACTGGAGGATCTCTTGAGACTGCTGCCAGGTCTAATCTCCTGAGATGAGTACCCAGGGACAGCTGTAACTTGATGCATCTTATCAATCATAAAATAAAATGCTGTGCAGGCTGCAGAGCGAGCACTGCTTCTTGGCAGAGTCATTCTGGTACTGGTGAGGTATTTAATTGCAATGTGATACTCACTATTAAAGATGCATGAACTTTTTAAATGAAAGTGCAGGGAAGTCTGGGAATCTCTTACTCCTCAAGCCTATTGCTTATAATATTGCTGGTATTCCCACTGCAGGCATCGTTATCATGATACAAAGCACTAAGTGTTTGAAGAACTGAGGTTTCAATCAGTCTCCATATGCCCAAATAAAGCACAGATGAAAAGCATAAGTCTTGAAACAAGCAGTAAACAACAGATTTTACACAAAGACTACTGTGCTGGAGAGGAAACTTGTTCATTCTTTTTTATAATTCCACGCATTTCCTCACACATTTCACATTTCTTGTTGACACAAAGCATAGTATTGTTTTATCTCCTTGTCTACCCATTCTGTTATGATATAAAGCCTTCCCTACCTCAGTAATATCAGCTCAATCTATCACTCCAGCCGAACGTTCTCATCAAACCCAGGCAGCCTCGCTCCATTTCTCGTCTAGAGTGTGCCACTGATCTCTACCTTCCTGCAGGGCTTGGGGGTGTCCCAGTGGGGAGGACTCCAGCCCTGCAGCCTGTCCACACAGGAGGGATGCACGCTGGGCAGGTGCCACTCAGGTGCCACTGATCCCACGCTGACCTAACCTGCTTACTGCCCTCTCACATGCCTTTACTGACTTCCTATCGTCTCTACCTCTAACCTATTTGTTACTCTGCTTCCATACCCAATTAATTAAGTGAAGCCCAGCTTTAAGTACATATTATATATCCAGAACCAACAAAAGCTATGTGTAAAGTCTGAAAACATTCAAGTATATGTTTCAATTTATTTCAATTTATAGCTGTGGTTTAGCCCATAAATTCACAATGATAGCAAATGCTTGCTCTTCTATTTCCACTTTTGGAAAACTGAAACGAATTTGCATGCACACATAGATTACAGAGCAAGAAAATGTGTGTCTAATTAACATCAACCAACAGCTAATTATGAACAATAAACATTAGATGACAAGAATCAGTCTGCAAAAGAGGAGTGGAAGATGCCAATTTGATCATATAAATCCTTGATCAAATATTTCAGGGCAGCTAGCACTAATAGGAGCAAATTAACTATTGGCTGCAAGGTTTTCTCAGGTTTGTAGATATTTCTTTCTGACAGGAGCATCTCACCACAGCCCTGCATCTCACAATGGAGGGAGACACAGGGGAAAAAAAAGGTTGGTCATTTAGGAGGAAAGGTTCTGCTTGAATCAAAAATATCTATATGATACTCCACCCTGCCNAGTGTATCTCTGTGTTTCCAGAATACTCCAGAGGTATTCTCCAGATTACCTTTCTTTCATGATATCTGAAAACGGTTTCTTTTCCTTTAAGGCAGTTGTGAAACAGTACACTTTAAACCTTATCTAAATGTTTTGGAAGACTGAGCAGATGACAAAGCAAGTTTTATTTTCAATTTGTCTTTGTCCATTAAGGGATTACTAAGGCAGTAAGCAGCATGTAGACAAATTTCAGGGGGTGTTTCTAATGAAATTCAAATTTTTACCTCTTTTTATTACTTGTTGGAAATATTCTGTCTAACATTTAAGAGCTATGAATCCCAGACCTAGCAAATGAAGAAATTGGTTTACTCAATAACAGCACAATCCTTGAGCCAAAATGCTCCTGAATACAATATTTTCTAATGATGACTATGTGTTATTTCACAATTCCTATACTTTCAGATAAATGTTTCATGTCTGTAGGTATGTTATACAGTGTGCCTACTTGAAACGTTAAAATACTGTGATTACTTGAAAGAGACAAGCCCATTTTTTCATGTGTTAGTATGTGATAAAAATCAGATAATGGAACACTGATTATTTATAATGCATTCGGAGCATAGACATTTATGGTGTGCAAATGCTGGTGTTAGTTACAGAGTATACAACCCCAGGGGTAACGCCCACAGCAATTCAGGTATTTATAAAGAAAAACACACACCAGCTTGGCTCTTTCCCACCCCCCACTGGGTGCAACTGAGCGGGGGACAACACTTTGCAATTGTGTTGTCTGTGGCACACAGATGCCTCTGTCCTCCTCCTAAATATAATGTCACATATTGTGCAGATAGCTCATATTAAAAATGTTGTATAATGTGTTTAAATTATTAATACAATTCTTATTTCCTTCAGTGTCCTGTGCTTCTGTATGCACACCTCCACAGAAGAAGAAAAAAAGAACTATTTAAAATTAAAAGCATGCGTGTTTCATCTTGAATAGTTTTTCCATCTTGTTGAGGGTTTCTGTTCTTTAACATCATGTTTTCTTCCAATTCAATATGTATAGTTTACCAAGATCAAAAACTGTTGCAATGCTGACTTTTATTGCTAGAATAAATATAATCATTATTCTCAACTGAACAGCAGTATCTGAGACACATTCAACCATCAGGAATCATCAGTGGTAAGACAGACTATAGCATGAGATAAATGTGAACTTCTAATGAGCTTCCACAACTGAAAAAAGAAAAAAAAAGTTTCAGTCAAAAATTCCAGTTACAAAGAGTAAGAAATCCTCATCTCTATCCCTGGTTTTTCTCATACAAATGTTTCTTAGCTCACATGATCCCACTGCCTGATAGGAGTACAATGTAGGCACACTTTTTCTTTTTTACGAGGAGTTGAAAATTTTGTGGCACAAATATCTTAGTTGTACATAGCACCTTTTAAACATGCAGCACCTATTAAAAGGTGAATATAATTACTTAGAATTGCTCAGGAGGAGATGAATTGTTTCATGGGTTGAATTTAAGACTCTTTCAACTGCACAAGAAGAGGAGTTTATCAGGTGGATGTCAATACTTGTGAAGAGAGAAAAATTTTGAAAGTGTAAACTTCTATTTTATATACACTATTAGCTTTTGACGGTACCCTGTTCCCAGGGCCTCCATACATCCTGCTGCATTTGAGCAACAAACTGAGAGTTAACTGCAAAGAGAAACCATAAGGAATTTACATGCCTAATGTAACCATTTAGAATTTGGCTAAAATACTGGAAGATAACTATGAAGATAATAAAACCGTCCAATATTGAGAATAATTTTCTCTCTAGTTTTTCTCTCTCTATGACTACCTAAGTATGTGGGTAAATACACAAAAGGTGCACAGAAAGTTCATCTATTAATATCAGACTTCTCATGCATTAATTATATGGTATATGCTCAATCCCTTCTTGTTAAATAAGCAACTTGACAAGAAGCACCAGAAAAATTCAGTGTCCCAGATGTGCTAGACTGTCTCGTGGCAGTGTATTGCAGAAGCTGCTGCATACACCTCACAGGAATTAAAGTAATACTTGCAGTACTCTAAGGCAACCACCAACCTGTTTCAGAGATGTGTACAAACCGTGCCCTTATGCTATCGATAGATCCTGTCCTTGTTGCTAATTCTTAAGCTATTTTTAAAAGGTTTCATATAAGAATTGGCACATGGTCTCGAGGGTGTGTGGATGAAAAGTTCTCAAGCAAACATGGTATGAGAGCCAAAATTCAGAGGTCAAAAATCATAAACCCTTTCTTGAAAAATACCTATTCATTTAGCCCTATTGAATATATCCTTAAGGTCCAGTTTAAACAAAGTACAGCAAAGAGTATTTTAGCCCAGAATGCAAAAACATCGCTGTTCTCCCATGATCATTTTTTTGCATAACCTAAAGTTAGGCTTACACTGCTGCCACTAGAGCATTACTTTTTACATGCAGTATTTAGTGAAAAAGTAAAAAAATCACCTTTGGCAGCAGCCACTAGCAATCTATGTTAAGTATCACCAAATTGCACAGCCCTCTGACTAGTTTTGAAATGGAGACAGACTTAAATGAACCTGCTGCTGGTCCTAGCAAGCATTTCACAGCAATTCTTGAGCGAGCACAGAGAACTCGTGCTACAGCCACACAATACATTGAGCAGAGCTTTTCCCTCCCTGAGCAGCAAATGGATATGCAGCCTGTGTCTCTCCAAGGAATTCTCATCTGCAATTTAATACTCTAAGTACCGTGGGAATCTGTATGTTATTAGACAGTAGTTACTACAATGTTAATTATTATTAATTCATTTAACAGTACAGGTTCCTGTGAGTGTAATTACATGCATGTAGATGGTGTTTGGATGAATGACTCCCATACCTGTCCACACTACTGCTGCAAATGTCAAAAAGATTATTAAAAGGCAAACATCTTACCTGCTCCCAGCAACACACCACAACAGCCTTTTCCCTTCGCACTCCTCCACCCCAGCTGATGCTCTCAAAGACACATCTTGGCAGCTACCAGCCACAAACAAGCTCTGAAGGCTCTGCTGGGGTCTTAACAACAAGCTCTAATCCTGCCTGGCATCCTGTGATAAATAAGTTGTTAGAAGTTGCTGGAAGTTGGATCAGTGCAAAGAAACATCACTCCAATGAAATATGCACAGAAATTGAGCAAAGCAGGAAGCTGGTGAGAGAGAAATGGCATTGTTAGAGTGTTAACAGCATCCAAGCAGCTGCGCCTGGTCCTTGGCAATCCCAGTGCAATGTCAATAGAGTTACTCCAAATGTTTCAAAGTCTCTTAGCACTGCAAAAATAACTATGAATACTATCATCTAAAAATATTGCAGTAATTCACCCTCATTCCTCCTCCCAACACCCACTCTGGGCTGCTGCATTTCCACTCTGTTTGTATTGTAACATTTAGGGCACCAGTTGAACCTTTGCAATGGAATTTTACCCACTCGGTGTTCACAGGGTACTTATCCGTCTTGGCATCATCAATTGTATAATTCAATTTCTTAAAAGAATGAAAATTTGCATCTCCTATTTGGACTATACCGCACACTACAAGTAGGAATCCTACAGATTTGTCCTCCACTGTGCAATCCCTGAATCATAGCACAAAGCACAAGTGACACATAGTTATCTTGGATTTGCTGGATTTGTACTGGGTGGAGGTGGACCAACAAAAAAAGTAAAGATTAAGGTAAATATTCACTTAGAACAACTGTGAACTGAAATGCAGGACTCTGAGTCCATTTGAAATAAGAAAAAGTCATGGTCAAGAGATTGCATAAGTGAACTAAAAATTGAATGACATGAAAAATCACTAAGATATTTTTTCACTCCTGGCTTCCAAGTTTGGCTAAGACATAAAATAGCTGAAGAAAAAAAAAGGTAAAATGTGAGATCGAAAGTTTTTTCATCAAAATATGAATATTTTTTAAGATCTCATGCACTTTTTTGATTAATATGGATTTCAAAATCCATCCACTTTCAGGTCTTTGCTTGATAACTGGAACATTTTAAAGAACTCTGATTTACACTAAAAATATTCTGCACAGCTCTAACCAGAATACTCATGAGTTCTCTTCTGTGACAGCTACTCCCTCTACAGCTTTTGGCAAGTGGCTAAGAATGAAACTTTGTCTAGTAAAGTCAGAGGATCTTTGAGTGCTGCTTTAAATGAGGCCAGCATTTCATAATCTGATCATTCCCATCTACAGCAAGGCAATCAGGCATGTCTGAAGAGTAAGAACTTGTAACATCATTTATAATTGACATATAAAATCATATTGTAAAATGCAACATTTTCAGTCCTAAACTGTATTTGCTCTAGTAAATAGATACTTCATGATCATCAGAGATCACCAGTATTGTTTTTCTTAATTACATTTGCAAGTAATTAATGCCATTGCTGCCTTCATGGATTTGAAGTATTCCCTAAATGTTCCTATACTGAGCAAAAAGGGAATACAGCGGTAACGTAATCTAATTGCAAAGTCAAATTGTAAAGATTTTTAATAGCAACCACTCTATAGCACTTTTAATTTTCTGTCTGCTTCATGAGCATTAAATAATTATTTCTCACATTACCCATGTGAGTGGATTGCAGTGCCTGTTCTCCCTCCGCTGTAATGAGAGGGTGTTTCAGACACAGCCTGACTGCCAGCGGTGCAAATGAGCTCTGCAGTTGTTGTACGGCACCTTTCTAGCAGCATCCATGGAAATTTGGTACATGGACTGGCTGCAGTACTGAATCAGATTTCTGTATGCAGAGAAACTTTGAACGAAGAGCTTTTCAAATCAGCAGATGAAACCTTAGGAAATCATGGGATGCCATCTGCTTTACTCTCTACATTTTAGCACCTCATATTCTAAATACCTGCTTTCAAATGCACGTTTTAGAATATTATCTCTAGGAGCCAAATTATGGTCAAAGTTGAGGCCACAAGAAGAAAGAAGTGTAAGGACATACGTGAAACAGTTGTCACTCTCTGAAGAAGGAAAAGCCTTCTTGCACATGTTACTTATAGGAATACACAATGTTATTTTGCAGACCAAGTGAGAAGGATAAGCCTTCAATCTTTCACAAGGCAGTAACAATTTTATTAGCAAAAGGAACTCTTTGAGACTACCCACTTTCTCTTGGAGCAAAAAAACTTCTTCAACCATACACTGCCATGAGGGCTGCAGAATAATTCACTCTGATGAGGGCAGATTCACAGACTGTCCCTGCTGCCTTGAATGGTAACAGAAATATGGGCTCCAGCAGTTCTCCTTGTGTGTCAGAGGGTGAGGGACTCACAGAAAGGATTATCCTCAGCAAGTCAGAAATTCTTTTCAGCAGAACTCAAATTTTCCCAAGACGATAGGTTTACAAACTATTCCATAAATTGCTTCTAACTTATATTGGTAAAATCCAAATCAAGAGTGGGGAGATGGTTAATGGAATGGGAAAAAGTTTTTGATTTAAGTTGATAGGTTTTTCTTCTAGCTCTTTCAATATTAAGTCAAGTCTATTTTATGGCCTTAAAACTTTGCTTTTTTAAAATGTTACAGACAGTCAGTCTAACATTTACTTCAGAGTACTTTGTTTCTGTTCCTGAAAGGAAATTTTGTTTATATCACCTGGACAGAAGCCTAGTGAGCCTAGGCAGGTGGAACTTTAAATTTTCTTTTGTCTTTTTTGATAACCACCCCAGTCATCTTTCAGTGGAATCTGCCCTATTAGGTTCAGACAAAAATAAATTAATCGTGTTTTGAGGGTAAGTCAAGAAAACTCAAAATGAAATAAGATTTACTATGTGTTCTAGTCCTATCAAAGAGAGAGGCTTGGAAAAGGAGTTTGAGAAACTTGTTATTAAGAGGTTAATGTGTCTGTCAGACTCTTAAATCATATTGCCAGTAGACTCAATGAAATGACAAATTGAACTATAAAGAAACACACAAGAAATCATTCTTTAAGCTAAGTATTGAAGAACCAGTTTTCATTTGTTTCTTCAGTATTTTTGTAGACTTGAATGATTCCAATGCAAACTCTGAATCACCTATGAGAGTTTAACAAAAGACAGAATTTTCTTCTCAACTTTTTAATGCTTGTCTGAGACAACTGTCAGAGCTCTGACACTCACCAGCCATTTTAACTCTCCACCATATTGTTATTTCCAACTAATCA
This sequence comes from Melanocharis versteri, assembly GCA_013397845.1. Classification (NCBI taxonomy): domain Eukaryota; kingdom Metazoa; phylum Chordata; class Aves; order Passeriformes; family Melanocharitidae; genus Melanocharis; species Melanocharis versteri. The sequence goes on from VZTG01006788.1 coordinate 936,601, forward strand.
CCATTAAGTATGTAGAAGATTCTTTTTTAATTAAATTATATCAGACTAGGAGGAATGAGAGAGGAAGGAGAATATAAAATTCCAGAATAAATAATTCTTGGTTTAGCCAAATACAAAAGTAATTTCTCATATATGTGAGATACATGGGGTCTACCTGTATGAAACATTATGCAATGGCAATCTTTCAAGCATATTATATTTTTAGGTCTGCTTCTTCTTCCATTTTTCTGCTATTATTTTAGAATAGGCAGAATATTCAAACAGATCAACCCAGAAAAATTAGGCAAAGTAACCTTATTGTTGAAAACTGTTTGACAAAGAGTAAAAATAAAAAAATATTCACACATTTTAATATATTTGAAATCTTTCGAGCTCATTCACCTGTACAACACCACCACTTCCCTCATTTTTGCCCAATAAGAAAAAAAAAATCTCTTGTAAAACAAATCTCTTCTAACCTCTCATTCAGCTTCTATCAGAATTGCACTGACCACTGTCCTCCACTTGTCCTTCCACTCTCATGTGCTTGAATTCTGTCCCTCTCCTGTGCTGTTTTTTTCTCTGCTCCCAGTTCTGTTCCTTTTTTCTGTTTTCCCCATTTTTCCCCTTACTGTTGTTGAGTCCTCTCGGATTCCACAATGTTTTGCTAATTAACAGGCACAGAATTCCTATGAGGCTGAATGACATTGCCTGATAGACAGGTAAAATTAGAGAAAGCCTAATTAGTTTGATCAGGCCCCTGTAGGATTCAAAATCAGAGGCGCTATTAGGGCATAAGTATCCCTTATCCCTCATTCCAAAAGAAGAGCAGGCAGGTGAGGCTGTGTCAGCTGTGGCTCTGGGACTGGCAGTGTTGGTGGCAGTTTGACAAACCTCCCCTCCAAAGCTACCAGAGCTCTGTGCTTTTCTCAGGCCTCCACAAAGCTGTAGTCTGGGCAATTTATGATTTCTACAAGAAAAAATCAATATGAAAACATTCTTATATTGCACGATCACATTCCATATTTATGACTTTTCAATAGAAGGACTGGTACATTACTTGTAAACATGGATTTTCAATGCCATGCCCAAAGTACTAAAAACCACAGTAGGGATGTTGAGCTAAGACACAGACAATCCACTGTGTGAAGGGCAGTTTCTCGAAATAAACTTATCAAGAACCTCTATTGCATGGAAGTATCCTGAATTTGATACAGAAGAGCAATGGAGAAGCCAAGCATGGCTGATTTGCTCAAGGGAAGGGAAGACCCAGAGCATATCTAGTGCTACCCTCCAAATGAGTTCACCCATTTCTGCTGCTTTGCCATTGCTCCCTGACTGCAGGGAGGCCTGATGTTGAACTGGACAGCACTGACCTCAGCAAGTCCAGAAGATTCTGGGATGGAGTGAAACACTCCTTATAGCACATTAAAGGTTAAATTTAATGACTGCAGAGCATATATAGAAAAAACCCCAAACCATTACTAATTTTTACCTGCAGCATAATGTTGGTCAAGTTATGATCCTTAATAGTTATTTCCCTCATATTTAGGGGACACAGAGAAACAAGACACATTAAATCTATCATAATCTCAAGAGTATGAGAAACAAGACGGCCATTGCTTGCACCTTCATTTCAAATGCCCCATTAAATGGTTGATTTGGGATAAAAAACTCATAATTTCATAAGGGTAATTGGATACATTTTCTTCTGTTGCAAGCAAATTACCCCCTGGCACAAGAATTTTAAAATCTTTGGCAGCAGACCTCCTGAAACCCATCTGTGTTGGAAATTACTTTTTTGCTTTTGGGTATACTGTATTTACATATTTTTTTTATTTCTCAATATTTAATCTAGAGAGAAAAGAGACTCTTAGGACTAACATTGAATTTTCTCAACAGGTTTGAAAAAAATGTAGGTGTCCAGAAGAAACTGGTCATACTAATATAGCAACGTGTCAAACTGGAACCAAACTGACTTCTGTTAGTAAAATATTCATTTTAAGCACACCTATTTTTAAATATATCTTTTTTCTGTTATACTAAGAGTAAGAATTTGCTACAAATGCAAATTGATGACAACTGTATCAAATGCTTGTAACCTCCCTAAACTTTCATTTGGTGAAATTTGCTATGCTGGGTCTCCTAGTAGTATTGAATCCCTGTTGTTTTCACACATTCTGTTTATTTAATAGAAATAATTTATAAAATATTTTGACAACCAAAGCGCTGGACAGTTGAGCACAGAATTATGCCTCCCAATTTAAAGCTATGGTGCCCTGACCCCCTCCTTAGCAATGGCAAGAGATGAACAGAAGGTAAATCCTAAGGCACACCTGTATTAAACTCAGCTGGATTGAATCAACTTTCTTGGTTTGCTCCTGGTCAATATTCCTCTTGCAAATGTGGAATTGCAATGAAATAGGAAGAGCAAGTGTTAATTTCATCAACTGAAAAAGTGACTTTTAAGACTGTATTTAATTATGTCGATTTTTGAAAAAAAAAAAAAACGCAAATTCTTTGAAAGTAGAAGTGTAGTTTTCTAAATAAATAGCATAAATGCCTAAAGGATTTTCTACCATGAAATGTCTTAGGCGTTCCATACTTCTCAACCAGAAACATATCAGTAAAAACTTCCTCATATTGAGTGGTATGGGCACAAAAGAGAAACATCCAGTGTAAAAGCTTGCCCTCTCTTGTAGGAAACAATCACTTCTAAGACCCCAACCACTTTGAGAACTAAAAAAAGTATTCAAGGTTGTCAAAGCTGCAATCTATGAAAAACACGGGCTGTTAAAAAAATCCTGGAGCTCAAATGAACAAAGATGATTTACAGAGACACACCACTCTAAAACTGTAAGTGGAAAAAGCAAATGCAACATTTTAAAGGACATGTGTTGCAAAAATGATGAACTTCAGGGCATAAACTTGTTTCCAGATGAGGTCTGTAACAATTATTGTCTGGTGCAGCGTCTGTCAGTCTACTGCCAAAGATAAGGTACCCAGGTATCTGAGCTACTTTCTGCTTGCAAATCTCTCTATTCTGCATTATTTGAGGAGGTTATTCCTATAAACCCTGCATGAAATATCCATGGTCAAGGACAGAAGTAAATGTCCTTAAAGGACAGATGTCAGAAATTACTCATTATTACAGACATAAAAGGACAGAAGAATACAAACTGTTACAAATAAAATAATGCCTGGAAAGAAATTCCAGCTGTGAAGTACATGAGCATTGTGAAGTTGGCTATTCCTGCCTGCACTGACTGGCCACGATACTGCTGCGTAAATGCTACTTATCAGCCAAATCTTGCATGAGCCTCCCCAGCCAGACACAGCCAGATGTACCTGCTAGGACTCACTTGGACAGGAGAGCACGTTAATAGTTTTGAAATACATTTTCCACACTGGGACATTACTGAAGTATGATAAAATTCCAAGCTGAAACTTTGATCAAAAAATGTGAAAGGCACTGAACCAACTGACCGTGAGGAAGGCAGAGGGCAGTGTCTGCAGATGATAAAACAGCCCTGACAAACTTGACAGCAGGGACAAGAGGGTTGGTACCAGCACCTCCCTGTGATGGCCAGACTCAGTAAGATGATACAAATGGCTCTTTCTCTTATCTTCAAACATTTCTTGGTCTCCTCATTATTTCCCAGTGGGTAATTAAAGCGCTTGCTTTCAGCTCAGGCATTTTCTTCCACGGTCGACAGGGCGGGAGGTAAAGGGAGCACTGACGCTTGGAGGTCAGAGCCAAGAGGAATGTTGAGTGCTGCCTGCAAGGACAGACAGATCTGGGCTTGGAACCTGTGCCAGCCACTAACCTGTGCCCTCAGCAGAGTGTCACGGGGCAGAACTCCAGGCTGTGAACATCATCAGAAGGTAGAATGAGTTTTCCCACCAATTTATCTTGGTACTTTTATTTGTACTGAGTGAATTTTAATTTCTCTAATTTTCCAAATTCTGGATGGGGTGCCAGTATTTCAGGCTTTCATATGTCAAGTCTCTGGCAGTCCTACTCCAAACTTTAACCCCTGTTATGCCAACAACGAGCACTGGATCAACTAAACGTGCACGAGAGAGTGACACTAAACAGTCATTTCCAGTCTTCTCCCACAAAACACTGAGCAGGCAGGGGGATGAGATAAATTGCCCTTCCAAGTCACATGTGTGAAACCTATGGGTGTATCTGTAACACCTTGTTAGAGTCACACAGCAAGGAGCTATTTTAGCCATTCAAGGTGGAACGACCTTCAGAACCATGGAATAAGAAAAGGGAAGCAAACTCCAGAGCTATTTGGGCTGGATACCTCAGTAGCACCTAAGGACTCAATATTAGCAAAACCAGAGAGGAGAGAGAATCCTTCCCCCTTGTCAAAGCATAGCACTGCTAGACCAGAAAACAAAAAACAGTTTCTATGTCTGCATCTGGAAAAAAAGCTGGAGCCTGATTCAGAGCAGGAAATACTCTGTTAATCTCTATAATGAAATAAAATTATCTGCTACAAAATAGGACATCAACTTCACCGAGAGCACATGTGCTCAGATTTGGATAGAGAAGAACAGTTCCTCATTCAGGATGGCCAGGCAATGCATTCAAAAGTTTTTCTGGCCAAAGGCATCATTACGATCATCTGCTGGTTTTGCAGAAAACACGCCATAGGATTCTGTTGAGTATTTTCCACATTAGCCCCTGGGACATGAAAGCTAAACATAAAAGAAATAATACTGATTTAAAAATATCTTTCTAGCTATAAAAGTGAAAAAAAATCTAAAAAACTACATTCAGAACAAATTAATAGACTTAAAAAAGGATTTATTACATAACCAAAAGCCCTAATTTACATAGATTTGACAAATACAAGCAGTAAATGATATTGAGGAAAATCAAACCATATTTTATGACATATAATGTAGAATTATTGCACCATACTAGTATTTTTTAACAAAGTAAGTGGGTTGGACTTCCTACTTCTTATGGTAAGGGAAGCAGGAAGAAATATAAAAGTAAATGTATCTCCATTTGGAGCCAAAACAATGAAGTACCCTTTATAATGTGTTGCCATGCTGGTGTTATGTTATGAATATTGGAAGAGCACAGGCAAGTTCCTATTTTCCGAGAGGAATTTCAAAAGATTCAGAACTGCAGACACTTTTGTTTTATGAATGTGATGTCCAAAATCTAAAGGGTGTTTTATATAAATCTTAAACAAATATATGTACAACACAACAAACCAGATGTGCGATGAAAAAGGAAAGCAAATTTCCCTCTAAAAGAATAGCTGCATGTTATGCATATTTTAAATAATCTAGCAATTCATTTGCATTTTCACAGCATTTATACTCACAGCATAAGCCCCAAAAATAATATGAAAGGAAATTACTCTACCTGCAGCTTTTTACAACATTTGCTCATGAAAAAGATTAGGCTTTTACTAATTCTACAGCAATTTAACAGTCCCATCATCCTGCTTCTTTCAAACAGAAGAAAACCATTTGTTTGGTTTTGCTGTATTGAATATTCTCAAAGAGGGGCAGTGTAGAGTCTGCCAGTAATATAATTATTAGATAATATTCTTGAATTTTAAATTTATGAAAAAGAAACATTGAGGTTTTGGCTAATCTTCAGTGAAAAAGAGATAGGACAGCTTTTGTGAAATAAACCACTTAATCAGATTAGCTTTAGAGCCCTGATTACTGCACTTCACATTCAAATAAATGCCAAAGAATAATTTATTTGATGTAGTAGTTAAGCTAAAAATGCAGAATCGACAGAATATTGAAGTTCTTTGATCTTTTGTAGATGTTCAATGTACTCTCAATGCTGCTTGATGAGCGACAACAATTCATAATGTTTTAAAAATAAACCTCTATGCACACGGGGCTTTTTTAGCTTTAAGATTCTGCTTTTATTGTGTAACTGGTACTTTGAAGATATTTTTTTCTTCTTATTAAACAACATATTTTATTCTTATCTTTGAATGCAGAATTAGGAGCTAAAATAGGTTTGTGAAAGGGGCACAAAGTTGACTCAGATCCTTTTTCAAGAAGATATTAGAAATATAGTTAGCAAGGTAAGTTTCTCATTTGCTTTCCTTTTCAAAGCTGATAAAAAGTGACAAGAGTCAATTTGGGTTCATTCTTGTAGTATCTAGGTACATTTTTCTGAATGTCATGTTCAGACAGGCCTGCCTTCAAATTTGTCTCCCATCTCCTATTCAGTCTGTCAGCAGAGAAAAAAAATGTGTGAAACAGGAAGGGATATTACAAATTGGGAATAAGCCTCCCTGCCATTTCCCACCACCACCCCTGCTTGCTCTTGACATCATCTAAAAACCAGACAAAACTTTCTAACAAATTCAGGTAGTCCAGAATAAAGAATGACAAGGAGATTTACTTTCAGAAAACTTTTATAAAGCAGCAACTTATTTTTTTTCCAACTGGAATAATTTTTAACTTTCAGCCAAGCTTCTCCTATCAGTTTCTGCTGGTACTGGATCAAGCTGCTCAAGTTTGTTTCTTTAAATTGCAAAACCATGATTCATTCCATTGGCAACTTCTGATCTGCAGTAGACAAGAGGGTTGGTTATTTCAGGTTTCCCTCACAGCATTTCAGAGACTGGAAGCAGGAAGCTCCAGTCAGTACAAAACTGTGCTTGGCTCACCAAAGTGTGCATCAGGACAATTTGTGTAGAGCAACAAGGCCAGCAAGAAAACGGGGGCAAAGCATTCAGCCAAGCTAAAATTCCACTTGCAAGCAGCTATTAAGGTTGGTAAGATAATGGAGAGAGATTGTATGTCACAACCTGTTCTTTATTTATCTATGCTTTGAATTTTTCCCCTTAGGAATTTTTGATATGAAGCAATTCTGTTGGTGCTGCACTGCTGAAATATGGTCATCAATTGAAATAGAACAGAACGGACTGGGCCATGCACTTTCATCAAGACTAAAGTGAAACAGATTTTAGTGAAAAGCCCCGAATGTATTTCAGAGAAAGTGTGAGGGATTCATATTTTCAGACAATATGATTTTTTGCCTTTATTTATATAATTAATGATGCTGTTCCGCGCCCCCAAAAAATAATCCAACAGCTATTATAAAATTTGAGCTTTTAGTGATATTTTAGAGAGAAAATAGTAAAAACAAACCAACCACCTGCACTATGTGATTCCAAATGTAATTTACATGCATGTCATTGTAATTCTCCCAACATTTAAGATCACAATACAACCTTGCTATTTAAAAATACCTTGGTGCATCATTATTATTTTTTCAAATTTCTGGGATGCTAGAACTTAAAAATTTAACATAGTTTCATTACAGTTCTGTTTGGGTTTTTTAATCAATACTGACAGCGGCTTTAACAAGTCAAATTTCTTCTTGGTAAATTAAATACTGAGGCAGCAGGAGATCAGGATTGCAGCACATCAGATTGTTAATTGGAGGCGGGGAGGGAAGAGATTCCAAGACTTTTATTGCTTCTAAGTTTGCATGACCTTATTCTATTGTTCCACATCCAATGGAAGAGGTAAGAGAGAACTAGGATGGGATTTGCTCAAAAAAAACCCACCTTAAGCAGCAAATAATTCTGCAAACAGTTGTACTAATTAACCTCCCATCCCTCCGCCTAGCACACACCCCTCAGCTGAGCAAACGTTCTCTCAGCTCCTCTCCTTTCACTTGCCCCTCCTGCATTATCCCCCAGGCATTTCTGCCTCTTCCCTGCTCTCCTCCAACAGGTCACCACCTTCCCTCTCCACTGTCCCTTCCAGCCAGAGGGAAATCTCATTGCAGTGTCTTCATTCATCCCCTCAGATATGTTCCTCCCAGCTGTAATATGCCCTCAGGATGAGATCTAGCACAGGTGTGAGCACGTCCCTGGATAACAGAGACAGGAGGACTGTCCTAGTAAACCCAGTCAGCATTTGCCTTTGGTCATCTCTTTAGGATGTTAAGATCTCAGGAGTGTTTCTCTCAAAAATCACAATCCATATCATCAGATCCTGGTTTCTGCATGTTCTGAAACTCATTTCATCGGGACTTATGTTGAAACATCGTTTTCATAGACTCCCTCAACCACTCTATGAAGGGATGTATCAGTCAAAGTTCCTAATGTAGTGCTTGCCATTGTAAGTCAGCATGACTGTTTTCTACTCATATAATTTTTGTATTTGTCAATTTTTGGGGGGTTTTGGCCTTCTTGGTATTTGTGCCAGAGAACCAAAATAACTTTTGGCTTCAAGTTCGTGCTAGGACAAAACCTCAGTCTTATGGTAAATTGCAAAAAGGGCATTGGTGGCTACAAAGACTTAGTTGCGAGTTTCTGCTCAAATGTTAGCAACAGAAACAATCTCTCTCCATGATTAAGTGCCCTCACATGACCATGCAAGTTGATCTTATGAGGGATTTGTGAAAAACTGTGGTCTTGAGCATGCCACAGTGACTAAATTCCCCACAAATCACGTACGATTTACATAACTGAGTGTCTCAGCTCTCACACAGTCAGCACTAGACCTACTTACTTACACATGAAAAATGCATTCTCAGACTTGGCACATGGCTTCTGCAGCTGCCAAATACACCCCCTGTGAGACAGGAGCAGGCTGGTGAGGAGGAGATCATTTCCAACACTGCTAGCGACAGGAAGAAGAATGAGAATACTGTTTATCTTGTTAGAGATTTTCTGATCATATTAGTGATTTCATTATGCTGCTCCTAGAGACCAAATCTTTAAAAATGGCACAGAGCTCAAAAATGCCCTGTGAAAATTGCTGCTATAAATCAGACTCACACCATATTAACAGCACAGGAATTATACAATGTCACAGAAATACAAACACTCCTTGCAGTTGGTGTCGGAATGCCCTTTTGCACTGATATTCACACAGGTGAACCTGTCTCCATCTCATAATTTATCCCAATGCCTGGTTTCTGGTACAGCCAGATTTCACCACAGGCTATGGGCACATTTGCTTTTGTGCTTTCAGGCAAGGCCTGAAAAACAAGATGATGGAGTTACTGAAGGGAAGAACTTCAGAGCAAAAAGTTTAGTTCCGTCATGATCAGAAAAGGCCCAAATTCTTTTAAACGCGCAAAAGGTTTCCAGCTGGATAGAAGAATTTTAAAAAGCAAATTTCAAAACTTCTGATGGAATAGGAAAATCTACACTGGATGTTATTTTACTCTTTAGACCCAAAATACAACTCCTAATCCACCAATCATCACCAGGTCTCGTGGTTTAACACTGGCCAAATGCCAGCCACCCATGAGAGTCACTCGCTTACCCTCCCCTGCCACATCTGGGCAGAAGAGAGAAAAAAAATTAACAAAGGGTTCATGAGTTGAGATAAGGACTGGGAAAAAACCCTGCAAGGGCAAAACAGGCTCAGCTTAAAGGTAAAAACTGAATTCATTACTAACAGAGTCAGAGGAGGATAATGAGAAGTAAAATAAGCCCTTAAAACACCTTTTGTTCCCCCCAGCCCCTCCTTCCTTCCCACCGACAGCGCAGGGAGACAGGGCCTGGGGGATTTGGTCAGTTTGTCACCCAATGTTTTCTTCCTCTGCTCCAGGAGAGGAGTCCTTCCCCTGCTGCACCGTGGGGTCCCTCCCACGGGAGACAGTTCTCTGTGAACTTCTGCAGCGTGGGTCCTCTCCCATGAGCAGCAGCCAGACCGCACCTGCTGCAACGTGAGTCCCTCCCACAGGCACACAGTCCTCCCAAAACTGCTGCGCTGTGGGTCTCTCTTCCCACGGGGTGCAGTCCTGCAAGGACAGGCTGCTCCAGCCTGGGAGCAGGGCCCTCCCTCCCCACCGGGTCTGGCACTGGATCACAGCCTCCTCCAGGCATCCACCCGCTCCGGCATGGGCACCTCCGCAGGGGCTGCGGGTGGATCTCTGCATCCCCGTGGATCCCCAGGGGCCGCGGGTGGATCTCTGCATCCCCGTGGATCCCCGGGGGCTGCGGGTGGATCTCTGCATCCCCGTGGATCCCCAGGGGCTGCGGGTGGATCTCTGCATCCCCGTGGATCCCGGGGGCTGCGGGTGGATCTCTGCATCCCCGTGGATCCCGGGGGCTGTGGGTGGATCTCTGCATCCCCTGTGGATCCCCATGAGCTGCAGGGGCACAGCTGCTTCCCCATGTTCCTCACCACGGCCTGCAGAGGAATCTCAGCCCCAGCACCTGGAGCACCTCCTCCCCTCCTTCTCCACTGACCTTGGTGTTGCCATGTTGTTTTCTCTCACATGTTCTCACCTCTTCCTCTGACTAGAAGAAAAAGTGTGCCCACTTTGTTTCGATTTTCTTCTTAAATCAGTTATCACAGAGGTGTTACCAGCCTCTCTCATTGGCCCAGTTTTGGCCAGCAGCATGTCCATCTTCAGAGCCATCAGGGATTGGCTCTGCTGGACATGGTGGAGGCTTCCAGCAGCTTCTCACAGAAGCCACCTCTGTGGCCCCCCGGTACCAAAAACCAGTCCATGCAAAACCAACACATCAGGTTAAGGTACCTGCAACAAGGTTAGGAGGATGCTAACAATCTGCATATGGTTCTAAGGCTTGCTATCTTTTCTGTGCCTGTATCCATAATCAGTTTCTTTATTCAGATTAACTTCTCCTCTTTCCCCTCTCTTTTAAAAAATAAAAAGTCTTTCTCTACCTGTACATAATCTCTCTGCATAGATTAATGTGCCAGATGATCTCATCTCCTTTTTATCAAACACAACAGAAATAGAAAAAATAACAAAAGCATCACTTTTTTGAGCCCTCCCAAACCACTTCTTATAAAAAGAGTTTCTCTCGCAACGTTCTCTCACATCAGAACTATTGTGAATTACCTAATCGTTTGTGCAATCATAAATCCAAACTATGTAACACAAATAACTGCAGAAAACGGTACCATTAGTAAACCTACATATATTTTAAGAGGTGAATATACATCTAGGAAAGGACATGCTTAAATTCTTTCAAAAAGACTTCTCTTGTAAAGATGTGAGCTGAGATCAGCATAATAATTAATAAAAAATCTTTACCACTATCTGTTGCAGAGTAATCTACTATCTGGAGTTGCACTATGATAAATAAAAGTTGTATGATAGAAATGTATTCACATCACTCCATATGTCACACATAGGAATCTTAAATTTTACATGAAAGGCAAAACAATAAAAAAAGTAAGATTTAGAACACAAGTATACAAGATATATACTTAGAATATACATAGCATACAGGTATACAAGAATACTGGACTTGGGGGCAAGTGTGAGTCTGAGTGTTTTCCTTCTGTTTTTAAAGGAAAATTTAAAGGAAATTTTGCGTCAAGACGAAAATCCAGGGACTTCAGTCTACATCAAGGGACTGTGAACGGAAATCAGATCAGACTCTCTGTGAAGTGAAACAGAAACTATTTGTTGATATCTTTCAGACTTCAGTGGTTTGGCCCAGTCATATTTTTCAAAGGGAAGAAGAAGTGAGCTTATAATATACATAGTTAAGATATGCTATTTTCTCAAAAATTTGAGAAGAGGTGCCAGAATATCCTGGACTCAGTATGAGAAAAGGAAATCTCATTCATCAATCCTGACTTACAAACTTTAGGAAGATCTCATTCTGGACTTTGTATTAGCTATCCAAATAGCATCTAATCTTCATATGGGGAGAGTAAAGCAATTTATTTTTTGAGATACTGAGAATTCTTTCGCAGCACAAGAGAAGTAAAGACAGAAATAGACACTTGGCTTAATTTCTCCTGTATTTTGACAATCTACGAAAAAAAGTGGCAGACAGGAGTTAGCCAGAATACAAAATCCTCTCATCCTGGGCAGATCAGAAGTATCATTCTACTGGGATTTTCTAACAAATGCTGGGTTTCTGGATGCTATTTAAAGGGAATATCTACATCAGGGCAGGGATTAACAGCAGCATTGAACATAGGAAGGGAAAATCAAGACTATCTGATAGTAAAGAACAGTAGTGCACAAAGAACACTAATTAGATGTGTTTTGATACACAGGACCTGCTCTGTAGTCTTCTCTCTTTGAATTGATGACAGCATTAGTGGGACAGCATTAGTCAATTGCAAATCAGTCCCCAGCCCCTTTAATAAAAATTACTATAACAAGTTCCCCAGACTGAAGATTTTGGCATTGCAAATCAGTAAGACACATTTAAAGGTGTCTCACTTGGCATGCCCAGATGAATCGAGGCAAATTTCCCACAAAATATGTAAAAGTATTTCAAAGATTACAGTAATCTTATAGATGAAGCCAACAAAGAATTTCCCATCTCTGTAGTCTTACACACAGCATTCCAATTAAAACTTATTTGTTCATTTTGTCTTTACTTTTTCCTAACTCTTAGGTGTTCGAAAAATCAATTGGCTGAGGATGGTAACTGTACTGTAACTGTACTTCAGAATACTTTGGAAGCATCTGAGCTAACAACTCTTCTGTCATACTTTGTTTGACTCTCAGTAACTCCAATAAGGATGAATCCAAGGCTTGTTTTCCATTATCTTATTTTGCTTCATCAATGTCACAGTTTCTGCTGCTTCTGTGACATCTCTCTCTATGATAAGCACTGGTGTTATTTTTCATGTTGTGGCCTCATTTTATTTTTTCTGTTGTTTTTAAAATTATGAATATTAGGGATCCTAGCAGGATATTGGTGCTTTGGTCTTATTCTCAGACACTGTCTCACAAGCCTGGCATTCTGTCTCTGCTGTGCTGTGCCTTAACCTTCCTGACAGCAACACATTTCTCATGACAATGTTATATCACAGCCAGCAAATCCCTGACTCTGGTATGATGGTCTTCTCTGCACTTGCAACACAAAAGGTGCTCTTAGAGCTTCCCTTGTCTGAGCAATTGATGTCCCCTGATACTGCCAAATTATCCAGGAACTCAGTTTTGCGTCTGAAGCTGCAAATAGAAGAAGTAGATTGTCTGATGTGCTCTTGGTTCAAGAAAAGTCTAAGATAAGTGAAATACCATAGCAATACAGGTGAAAGAAAAACAAAGAAGTGATGTCACAGATGTTCTGATGTCATGAATGATTGTGGTATTTTTGGAAATATTATTCATTGTAATATATAAGCAAAATATGTGGTGGCTAAAATAACTGAATGGTGATGATGATGATGATGATGACGATGGGCATACTTACCTGTTGCATGGTTTATCTTTGCCCCTGAAGGATTCTACAAGTCTGCAAATATCCAAGCTATATATGACAATATACAGAGGACTATTTAACCCAACTACTTAACAGATAAAACCCAGCATACTGAAGTGAAGCTTTATGAAAACAGTAGAAAAACCTTATGACAGAGATTTTTGATAGGCTAAGCTATTGAAGACACTCAATAAACATCTCAAAAATAACAGCCGTACGATCACCAGCTTGTGAGAATAATATGCATCCCATGAGAGCTGTATCACTGGAGATGTAATTTGTTAAAATAAAAATATTTAATTGTACAGAACAGGTAAAAAACTATTTCTTAAGCAATGAATGTAGGACCAGATCTTGGCAATTTATATTGTATAATTTGCAGAACAGATTTTTTTCTGCGTTACATTTCAGTCCTCAATTGCTCAACATGAGAGTTGTTGCCTTCCAGCCCATAAAAATTCAACAGAATTTTTCAGAAAAAATCCATCCTTGGCACTCTTCAAAAAGGTGCCTTTTTTCTCACAGGCAGTATTACATATTCCTTTTTTTCAGTTACTAAAGGAGATATCACTATGACTTGTCCTTATCACATAGGTGACTTTAGCTGTCAGATGGTTACACTGCCCTTATGTTTATAATTTAACTGTGTATATACCCCGTTTTGTAGAGAGGATGCACAAGAGCCAAATCGCTATTTATGAATATGCAGATATACTTTATAGTGGTGTTATACAAATTTCAAAGATACATATGATCATGAAAGTAACAACAATTACTTGACATACAAGATGAAGTTAAAATAGGGACACCATATGTCAATGTGATATTCAATACATCAGGCAGTACTGAAACTACCTAAATATCAGAATATCTGAGAGTGCAAAGTGGGAAACAGAAATGGCAACTGCTGAGCTACAGAATGGGTTTGAAAATCTGGATTTGTGAGTGTGTTTGACCATCAGGCCCCCTTTCACAGAAAGCACACCGGATTTATAAGCATTGCAAATTCCTCACTTCCACACAGGGCAAAACTGATTGCCACTCTTTTGCCTATTGGGAGTTCGGAAACCTGTGGGAAATCTTCATTACCACCTTTCAATGACACCTTAGCAATCAGAAGCAGTGGAGAGAGAGCTAAATGCTTCAGCTTGAAAGGAAAAGTAAAGGAGATTTATGTCATGCTTTGTTTTTGTGCCATGGCATAAACAAAAAAAGAGTTATGTAGCCAATAATTAAAAACTCCTTAATTTTATTACAGAGACCTTGATAAAGATAATTCCTTGCTAATGCAATGATGATATTGCAGGATCCTATAGTGTCTCCGTTTTATCCTTTAGACACTTTAAAAAAGAATTTCTTGATTTCATTGTGACTATTTTTCTATTTTTCCTTTATTCCATACAGAGGAATCAAATATAATAATCTTCTTGGGGAAAAAAAAGGCTGGTATAAAATTGTGCATTCTTTATATAATTTTAGAAGGAAAATAGTTAACATTTTATCCTCATGACTTGCAAATGAAAGAAAATAATAATGCTTAGCAAAAGACATTAGAAGAACACATTTACCATGAATCATACTGCCCTTGAAGGTGCAGCTTAAAAAAGCAGAGAAATAGATTTGACACCACTTGGACTTGCAGCTCGGACATGCTGCATTAAACTGTTCAAAATTAATTTAATCTGAGCATGGAGAATAATAGCCTCTCAGTTCAAGGCTTCTGATAGCAGTAATTTGCACTCGAAAGTACTTCCAAAGGGAAAGAATAAATGAAGGGCGACTCTCCAAAACTGAGTGAGCAAATGTATTCACTAAACGAAAGCCTCTTGATCACACTGTAAAAGAGCATTCGGGAGAACGACACATTCTATATCATTTTGTGGGTTAGGATTTTTTTCTTCAACTGCTTGCTGCTACAAGGAGTGTTACTGTTCTTCCTGGACTGATGATGGGGTAAGGAGCTATTTACCTAGAGCTCTTGCATTTTAGCTCAAAAGCTGTGAGATGCACTTGCATTAGAACCAGGGAAGGTAGACTTGTGTAGTGAAAAATCCTCTGGTCACGCTTGCAAAGGCAATTGTAGACTAATTGCATACAGGGTATTGGCAACTCCCCTTGCTTTATTAGCACAGGACTAAGATCTAACTGTAATAAAGTGTTAACACTCCAGCCATTAAAAAGTACCTTATCAACTCAAACCACTTTTATATTTCATGAAAGTCATACACTCTTCACTTACACATTCATAACTTTCAATTCCATTGGCCATACCTGCAGCAAAAATCTTTTGACAGCAGTTTCCTTTCTTGCTGAGCTCCTAGGAGGCCCTGGGATCTCACTGAGAGGGCTCTGGGACACAGGGCAGCATACACTGATGCCCTGCTTTAGCTTAAGAGATGTAGCTGGTGTTTTATAGCAGCATCAACTCAATGAAACCGGCTCAGGTGGCAACACGCTGGACACCTGAAGGGGACACCTCACTGCCTTCAAAAATCCCATGTGGGCAGAGATACCCAACACAGAGACGACAAGGCTGTGCTCCACTCTTAGAGTCTGGCCTTCCTTGTGACTTCTGCAGCCCAAAATGAGTGTCTTGAAGTATTCTGCAAGAGTAAGGCAAAGCCTGACCTGTTTGACCTATTTCAAGTCTAGGGAAGACTGTGGGGAGAATCAGAGGGGTCAAGAGTTGAACAATGACTTTGTGAAGGTTAATGCTGTATCCAGAATGGAGTGAAAGAAGAGCAAAGGGACTGGTGTTGCTGAAAAATCTGGATTTGGTAAAAGCAAATAATTTAGAACGTCTGGAAGACTTGTTTTAGTTTTAAATGGAAAGGTGGGAGGGACAGGGAAGAACTGGAAAATAATCTTCACTTCTTCTTTCAATATTCTGAATCTTTCTGAATGATGTTCTTACCTTTTCATAATAACAATAGTAATAAACAAGAGTACACATGATCTCCCTTTATTTGTAAAGCAGACAAGCCAAATATCCCAACCACAGTTAGTCAGGGAGTTCTAGTAAGGAAGTGGTGACAGACCTGTGAGCACCTAGGCAGGCCTGGGAACAGGTAGCAGCGAGGAGATGACTCAAAGCCCCAAGGCACGTATTAAGGTCTGGGGCTGTCTCTTCTAGGGTCTTGGGCAGTCTCTTGGGTTTTACTTTTTTAGCTACACTTTAAAGGAAAAAGCCAAAAATATGTTTGGGAACATGTGTACATTTCCTAATGTGTATGCACCTGCCCCCACTCAGACACATCTTTCTTTCAGTAAATCCAGCATTGTTAGGAGGTGAATTCTGTGGATGTACAGCACAAGGCAAACTGTCACCTTAAGTAAATAGTAATTATTAATATACTTTCTAGGCAGAGAAGTATGGAGAACGATTTACACTACAATGCACTGACAGAATGAAAGAACAACATATTCAATGAAAAATAAAATTGTAAACCAAATTCAGTTCTTGACTTTACACCTTTTTGATTTAAATATTTCAGCTCATTTTTCTCTCTCTTTTTTGTTTTTTAAAAATTATAAGACTCTACTTTTTTGAATGAACTTATTGGCTTCACGAACGTCTTAGGAAGAGATACAAAGAAAAAGTTTCATCAAACAGCAGAAGACTAATGTATTAGTATTCAAATTTAATTTCTAATCCCACAGTTGGGTTACTTTTAAAAATTTACAACAAAGAAAGCCAAAAGGTATTTTTGAATTTTCTGGTACTACTTAATTTCTTCTGAGTAATTTACCTGCCACTAGCTGTTTGTTCTATAATAATTCACAGAAAACTGGTGATGCCAAAATTTTGAGAAAAAATAGAAAAGTGCTTTTAGAATGCATTAAAAAGTTAAAATAAGTTGAGAGCCTTCAGGATATCGTAACTCATACGCACCTGATATAAACAGCATTGCCAAATTCTGGCACTTACAAGACCAGAACTACTCTAGACATGATGCTTCTGTTACCTGTCACCAGATCAAAACTGGAGGATAAACTGTGAATTTACATTGTCTCTACGCAAATTAATCTTTGAAGAAAATACATGTTGAAAGTGTTTGAGGGCTCATCCTTTTATATCCAACAGCTTTCTTAAAACATCCAATTTTCTTATGTTCTTGACTAAAAAAAGGGCAGGATACCTCAGCTTGCTCTTTCCAGCATCCAGCCATTTAGTTGCTAAGTTAATTTATGTAATTTCAATTGAAGTACACAGGTATTTAACCCTTGACTTGGCAGATGAATTAGCATAGCAATTTTGAGTGACTTATGGGAAAACTACCCTGCAAGTTAGCAAGTAATTGATGTTAGAAAACATAAAGTATATTATCCCACATTTTAGTTCCTTAAGCAGATTAGCAACAGAGAATTACATTGAGAAAATAATGACTGGTCAACATTTCAGCTCATTTCTGTCTTTCAAAACTCCAGTACTGCATCCAGTGTTTTTCAAAAGAGTGCTGGTTTTGGCTTCACAGCAGCTGGTATGGGGCTGTGGTTTGGATTTTTGATGAAAACTGTGTTGATAATTCAGAGGTGCTCTGCTACTGCGGGGCAGAGCTTACCCAGAGCCAAGGCCATCTCTGCTCCTCACCCCACCAGTGAGGAGGCTGGGGGTGCACAAGGAGCTGGGGGGGACACAGCCAGGACATCTGACCCCAAGTGACCCAAAGAATATCCCAGACCCTCTGGCCTCATGCTCAGCAATAAAGCTGGAGGAGAAGGAGGAGGGGGCGCATTTGGACTGATGGTGTTTGTCTTCCCAAGTCACTGTCATGTGGGATGGAGCCCTGCTGTCCTGGGGATGCAGAACACCTGCCTGCCCTGGGGAGGTGGGGAATTAATTCCTTGGTTTACTTTGATTGCGTGACTTTTGCTTTACTTGTTAAACTGTCTTTGCCTCAACAAATGAGTTTCCTCACTTTTGCCCTCCAATTCTCTCACTCATCCCACCAGTGGGAAGCGAGTGAGGGCTGAGTGGCCAGCTAGGGTTGAACCATGACAGCCAGGCAGGAGCACTTAATCACCTTTGCTTCAAATCACTTTTCAAGAGTAAAAATGGATGCCTATCATAAGCATTACCTCATAACAGAACTCAGTTTAGGTCAGGAATATACCTTTCAAGAAACGAAGAATGCAATAATAGCAACCTTCAATCTTTAATCCAATTTAGCAATGTATCAGGAATAACAAGTGAAATGGCAATTGATACCACCCCTATTTTTATTTTGAAATGAAGAATGAGTTTTTAGAGTTTGGAGTATCTCTAGACGTAACAAAAAGTTAAAGTTCTTGGTTTTATAATATTTTATAATTTACACAGATTTCAAATGTTTACAGCTCTCAGCGATAAAAATAAGCAAGACAATTACTAGATGTGACACTTTGATTTTGTTAGGCCATAAAGTTTCATGACCTGAATACATTTGAAAACTAAAAGCTCTATCACCTTTGTCAAGAATTAAATGGTATAAAAGTGTTTTGTCTAAACATTATATCTTTGCTTTAAAAGATAAGTACAGGCAATTAACCTGTTCAATGACTTCTGACTGCACATCCAGCTAAGGAGCCTCCTCACAGCCCGAGATCACTGTATTACCTTTTTTAAAGCAACTTGGACCCACAGTTCAAGCTAAGTTTATGCAATCAGGAGATTAACAATGTTTGTTACTGCAAGACATTAAAGTCTTTCCCTGGGAAAGTGAGATTACAGCTAAAACTTTTGTATATTTGTTTAGGAGTCCTCAACTTTGTTCAAAGCCATGGTGCAAGGGCTGTGTAGCTTATCTGAGCCACAGCAGAAGGAGATGAGCTGTGGCCCTTTCTCCCTCCATGTCCCTCCCATGGCAGAGGCACAGCCAAGGACACTGGGGAATGAGTTCCTGGCCCTGAGCTCCTGAAAAGTTTATTGCATGACAGGGAAGGGCCAAATATTTTCATAAAATAAAATTTGAAGCCTCAGTTTTGTAAATTCTTAACAAAATAATTTTCTTAAAATGAAGAAATATTGATTGAATTTCACTATCAGATAGGGAACTATCAGCCACAGAGAAAATTTTAAAAAAGCCAAGTTATCATCCCTAAAAATGTTTGTGTTCTTTTATTTTGTTTCTTTGTATAGGGGAAAAGTATTCCGATAGCTGAAAACATTTATAGACATTTACATTCTAAGGATAACATGGAGAAAATGAAGATGCCCACAATAATGATAATTCAAAATACGAAACCATCTTTGTGAACTGCCTCTGGTATGGCATATAAAGCTTTCTGTGTTCACTAACAAGAGAATTCATAGAAATTTCAAAAGTTTATGATCCGTTACAAGGAAGCATCTGTGCAAAATGAATCCTGACTGCAGGAACTTGCATAGGAAACTTGCAGTTACATCCCTCTGTTGGGAGAAAACATTCGATCACAAAGTAACTGCTCAACAAAGACGAGGCAGAACTACTTTAATTTCTGGGGATTCCACCCAATCTACAGAGCACTGAGTATTTCCACGTTGAGCAGGGATAACCAGTTTCATTGATGTGCTATCCAAGCCAAGAGATGAGAGTGTGTAAGAGAGAACAGAGAAGCTGAGGTGAGAATGAAGAATTACTTTTGGTGTAGCATTATACAGAGATGTAGACAACCCCAAACCACTGAAGCCCAGGCAGGCTTGTAGTCATGAACACTTATATCTAACTGCACACAATTTTCACAGCTGACAGAGGCTAGATTTGTTGGGTTTTTTTCCCAGCACCTGGAAGTATTTATCCTTTTTGAAATATTAGTTATTACAAATTACAAATGTAGAAATAACTGAAAATAATACTAAGTTCTGCTAATAAGCAACAAGCTATTATTCTTCAGCTTTGCAAAGTTAATGGTTGGACTCAATGATCTTAGAGGGTTTTTCCAACCTTAATGATTCTGTGGTTATTGATTTATGGAAAACCAATTGACAATTTCTCAACACCACCCCAATACCACTGGAGACCCTGTCATTTAAAAAAAACACATGAGGGTTGCAGTGGCTTTGTGGCACCTCCAGCTCATTTCTGACCATGTGTGGATGCATTCTGTGGTACAAATACCATCAGTACACGGGCTGTGAGTCACCCATGGCTCCTCTTCAAAACTTCTGTGGATACTGAGAGAGAATGTGGTGAAGTGACAATGTAGGGGGATTTGTTACAGAGATGAAATGATTTTAAAGGGATAGAGAAACTAGGAGATCATTTTTGCATCTCAGAATTACCAGTAACATCACAAGGAACGGTGTAAGCTAAGGAAACCTATTGATACCTCCACATAACCTACAGGTAAGGTAAATTTTGTTAAAATCTGCAGCATAGATACGGTGCAAACGTAGTACATTTTTAGACCTGCAAAAAATATTTGGCCCTTCCATGTGAAACAAATGAATTTTGTCTTCTGAAATGACACAGCAGATACAGTCTGCTTTGCTAGACCAACAATTACAGCATCAGTGCTCTGGACTACTTAAGAAACTAAACTAACAGGTAGGGAAAAAAAATAACTCATAATATCACAGCAAGAGAATAATGTCACTTTTGCTGAATGTCTCAGTTTAAAGGATAACTGAACAAAATCAAAAACATGAACTATGAAAAATATTCAACAAGCAGATGGTGTGAGAATAATTTGAGAAGCTGATATCCAGTTAAAAACACTGCCTAATGACTGACAGCGTTAGGGATTGGTGGCATTTGTTATGTAAGTGGCTACACTGTGTGTGGTGCTGAGGACCAGCTGCAATGTGGAATTACAGAAGAGAAGCAAAATGAAAAGAAGCAGAAGCAATTATTGCAAAGACGAATTAGAGCAGAAAAGTGGAAACATGGAATTGAAATGAAAGTGTGGCAATCAAGCAAAAGTAGTAGGGAAAGTGAAATGAAAATATTTTGTTTCCAAACAATTAATTAGAAAACTAATTTAGGATCTTTATCAACCATATCTGAAGTCTACTGGATATGGATCACAAACTCATATTGCTATTATTATTGTGTTAGTCACCATCCTTTTATTAACTCGATTACTTTATATCACACTTCGTTCACACGCTTACCTATAATTAAGCACCTCTCTTATGCTTCATCTTTTTAACAGTCCAAATCACCTTGAAAATGCTGCAGGGTGGAATACTGACATGCCTCTCAGCACAGATATCAGAAACAAGTTACGAACATCAAATTAACTGTGACTGATTTTAAGAAGGCTCCTTCAAGAGCACATCTGCACTTGACATCATTCCGAGCCTGGTTAAGTTCTGACAGTGTGTTTTTACCTTGCAGCATATCTGGCAAACCTTGTTAATCTTTCTAGGGGCATGTATGTCACCAGATTGGTGATAACACATGAACTGCATTTTAAGAAGCCAAACGTCATCTCTCTAGAGGCCTCTTAGCACTTTTGAAAATGCTGATGGACAATCTAGTCCTTTCATGATGCCCTGTCTTGCCCTCTCAAAGTGATTACCTCCTAGAAAGCTCAGAGAACTGAATCTCACAAAATATCTATTCAGAAACTCTCCTGACTGACAAAATATTCATGGATCCTTTGTCAGAATATTCAACAGGGCTTCTGCCGAAAAATATTTTGCTTTCCCATTTTCTCCAAGGAAATACACTATGAAATATTGCCACAGTAATGACCAGTAATTACTTGTATAAAACATCAGGTTTCACTGGAGCTATCCTCCACCTTTTTGGGTTTATTTCCATCTTGATTTAGCAAACATTTACATAGTAAATATCTCTCGTGAACATTCAGATTTATTATTGTTATAGCATTTTTTCTTGCAACTATAATGAAGATTGATTTAATCTCTACAGCATTAGCCCCTTGCCAACTGAATGCTGTCTTGCTCTCATAGATCAGGAATGAAATTCTTTATGATGATGCTGTTTGCCATTCAACTTTCTAAAATATTGAGCTTCATAAAACACAATTTATTCATTTGTAGTTAAAAGATCTCTTACACTAAAGAATCAAAGATGATGGGGGAAAGACCGCAAATATTTTCATCACTTCTCAGCAATTCAAGAGCATCTCTGTCAAAAACTCTAAGGGGTTAAATGTTTTATCTTCTCAGGTGCAGGTAAATTAAATGTCACTTTTCTCATTCGGGTCATGTAGTATCAATTTCACCAAAACTTGAGCGTGCACTCAACAGCATGGTGCTAATGACTGCAATCCTTCCACCTTGTCACAACACATGGTGTGCAGGAGAAGCGGCCCCACACCACGGTGCGTGTGGCTGTTACACACCTCAGCTGCCCGGGTGAACTGCAGGCCCCTTTTCTGTCCTTCTCTTTTCCTTTTCTCTCTATCTAAGAGACACACATAGGTCTGCAAAGGTATTTAAGGAGAGAGTAAATTTTTTTGTTTCAAATGTGTTTCTCCCTGCAGGGATCATTAAATGCTTGAATTCATTGCTAAAATGGAAGGATATCAAGTTTTCCTTCTGGACTTAGGTCATTATTAAAACACTTTTCAACTGTTTTAATTACTCTTTCCCAACTGAACTTTAACCACATGAAAAAAGCACCATCTACTTTAGTCTATTCTGTTTTTTCAGGACTTGGAGAGCAAAGGCCAACCAGTGTATTCTTATTTGACAGAACAGGCTGAACACAGCACATCCTAAGGTAAAACATTAGACATAATAATGCAGCCATTTGGCTTTAATCCAAATGTTCCCAAACAACCTTTAGAACTTCACTGAAATTCACTGGTAAGAGTTAAGAAATTCTACAAAGCTGGCATATGATTTATGGCATATGCATGATATGGCATATGCAAAATACTATCATATGCAGGAATCTGCATATGGAAGTATTTTGAGATCACTAACTGAAAAAAAGGGCTGGAAAGCACAGGGAAACAAAAAGAATGCAAGCAGCATGGTTTTTACTGTAGCATATCAATTAGACTGTGGTGACTTTTCAAACCTTTAAATAAAAAGCTGATTATGTTGTCATACTGTGTCTTTAATGAAAGACCAAATTGTAAAATTGCCTGGTATTTATTTTTATTTTTATATAACTGACATTTTAAAAACACAATGTATAATTATGTATCAGGCAGAGGTTTATACCTTAGGAAAGATATAAAGTGAGTGTTGTACTGCTGTCAGGTGATTCATGCCACATCTATTAAGTTAAAATAGTTAAATAAAAAATAAGGTAAAATAAGTTAAAAAACTATTGAACAATTTTACAGAGGAATGCATCTGTCACAGAATATGACAAAAAGGCTTTTTCCAGTCTGGATTCTCTACAGAGGCCCCTGTTTAGCTCAGCTCCCTTTTGCTGCACACATTGTTTCTATGCTGTTCTTCAAAATACAAAGACGCAATATATTGCATCAAATACTGGCATAAAGTACATTGGCATCTATTGATACAACTGTCAGACAAAAACAGTTCCTTTTTCTCAAAGAGCAGAGAGGACAAATCCCACATGGGAAATAATTTCTGTGCCTTCTAGAATTGACAGGTCCTAAAATTGGCCAAAGTCTTTAAAAATTGACTAAAAATAAAATTAATCTGGCTCCAAGTTTAGATCTTGTAAGTTTTCCTGATATCCTAATTACCTTAAATTTCAAGTTAGAAGACCCTCTTTTATCCCCATATAATTTTGAAAGATAGAAATTAAAATGTTTCTCAGCTTGATTCCTTGTATTTCTGAAGCATTTCTAAATGTATCATTTCACAGATCAACAGAAATACCTGTAAAAATATTCTAGCTTCAGATATATCCCGCCTATGACATATGGTGTCTACCTAAGATCAAAAGCTACACAGTGAAAGTGAATCATGAAAGCTTAACTTTAAAGAATAATTTTTCATTTGCTAGCCTGAGATTATTTTAAGTTCTTGGTATGACTCCAGTACTTTCAGGACACTTGTCAACAGCACGGATAGACATATGCAAGTTCCATTAGATAACAGGAGCTGTGGAGATGTAGCAAGAGCAGCCCTGAACATCCCAGGAACCTCAAGTACGTACTGAAACAGCCTGGGGCTGATGTTCATACTGTCACGTCTTCATTGTGACCAAAACAAATCAGATTGCAGCATGACTAGTTCTGTAAACTTAGTCATGCAGCAAGCAGAACTTTGAATAAGGATGGGAGCTTAACCAGGGTGTTTCAGAATTTTTAGAGTATTTTTTCCTATTTTATATATTTTGTTATTCCACTATCAATTCATAAGTGTTGCAGTTGGCTAAATCTGAGTCGTGTGTGGAGCGAGTTTCATGTGATAATGTGGAATTCCAGCCTTTACTGGCACAGGAGTAGTCTGTGAGTGGGGTGAGGCGAGGTACAACTCCCAGCTGGATTCTGTGGCCAGGGGACCCCTGCATTAGCCCTGGGTGGCACAAGGTGTTCTGTTTGCCCCACAAGGCAGCGACTGCTCTGCAGTGCACATCTGCCCATCGCTGCACTGGTTACACACAACTGAGCTGTAACCCACTCCTGAAGAGCTTTGCTATTTCAGTGCCGGTGTTTGGCAGGAATGCTGTGAAGCACTGTTATACTGGTAGGTACACAATGGATATTTTTATTGGTAAACTCAAAATATTCATCACAAGAAATATATTTTTAATTCTTCTGTTGCAACTGTGACCTGGCATATACACACTAACCCAGCTTTAAACAGCTGGACACAGAACACACTGTGGGGATGCCAACATACCGGATCTGTGGATTTTGCTGCCAAGTGACTTAATTGCAAGGGTAAACAATACCTGTTATTAATAATGATCCATGTGGATGCAGAATCCTATTCAGATGTAGACTTAGCTTCTATTTACTACACTCAGCATATTTTACCAGTACAGATTTTGATATTTATGATGAAACGCTGATGTTTAGTATGCACACTGAGTAATACATTTGTTTACAGCCCAAAGTCTGGAACAAAATACTTAGATATTTATAATCTTATATTGAAACTATGCCAGTGGTGGGGGTTGACCTTGGATGGATGCCTGGTGCCCACAAAAGCCACTCTATTGTTCTCCTCCTCAGCGGGAAATTTTAAGCATCTTCCTTGTCTTCTCAGAGGAGACCTTTCTCTGATCTTTAGGTTCTAAATTACTTGGTCTGATTGGGAGTAAGTGTTATTCCACATCTTTAGTAATTTTTTCAGGCTATCTCCAACTTAATATGAATTGTAATTTTCTTTCAAATCTTTTCCTTACTTTGCAGTACAGAGTAGAGAATAACATTAGTAGTTAGATCAAAATTTTGGAAATAGAGTAGTTTCTAAAATCAAAATCCCCTAATGCGATGACCAGCTATTGTCTCATCTAAACAGTCAGCTGGGTCCACACTGAAGTCAATGACATGTGGCGTTTGAGAAAAGCATGGAACAAAGCATTATGCCATGAAGTGAAGGCATGCCCCTTGGAATGTTATTGTAGTGCTATTCAAATCCTGCCAGTCAGCCATGTTCAATTGTCTTCAGTTAAATGTTGACTTTCTCTCATTCAAACCAGAATTAATGTTTAATTGCCCTGTCATTTTTTCCACAAATTTTGAACCTGTTAATATTTTATACATGTACTTTTTGAACTCTAAACAGTTATTTACATAATATATATATTTTTTATCATGGTGCATTTATGCCTCTATTAAATCTGTGGAACTGTACAGTGCCTGATCTGAAAAATAATATGCAAGCACAAGACCTTGCACTGTTCCAGTCAGTAAACAGAATTCATATAGAACAAATATCAGATTACTGCCCATCTAATCATGCTCAGAAATCCACAAATTCAAAACAACAGCCCACTGATTTTTTCCTGTCTCTTTGTTGTTTAAAAGCTATTGGTTAAATTCAAGCAACACAAAAAAATACAAAATAAATAAATTTTAATATACTGACCTATGTACACGCATTTAAAATAAGTAATTAAATAAATACATTAAAATAATGGAATATATTACGTTTTGTGGTTTTTTTCTAAATGCAAGCAGTAATTTGAGGGGCCATATTATTGCATTCAGAGGGTACTCCCATACCTCAGACTGGTACTGTGCCTATGACCATGGCACAGTTATTCGTTTATTCCTGATCTAACACTATTGATGAAGAAGAACTTTTCGAACATATCCTGATGCTATATGGGCTGTTAAAAACACGCCTGCCCAAGGACAGCAGTTTCAGGGACAAAAAACCTGCTTATCCTTCCCTCATCTTCTCTATCAAGGGAAGCAAGCTAAAAGTTACACCAGCATTCAGTGTGTCAGCTCTGGGTCTGACCTGCTATTTTCTTGTGTTGTTATTTCCTGCATGGTTTGGAAATCTGAAAGAATATGAAAATTGTCAAATACACAGTTTTAGAGGCAGACAGAGGAGAAGGAATAAAAACAGTACATCCTTCAGCTTTACTGTGGGAAGCTACTAATATATTTGCAGTAATTAATCTCCAGAAAAATCTGTCAAATAAATTCATAACAAAATAGTGGAGCAGAAATCCACCGGTTGTGGAATTAATAAAATTATTTACTGTATTCTATTCTGATAGAAGCTAAACATTTTTCAAGACTTTCTAAAAGAGAAACATTGCACATTAATTTGAACTGCTTAGAGACCAGTTTTCAAAAGTTTGAGGTTGTCCTTTTTTTTTTTTTAACCTATATTCCCTGACACAATGGAACAACCAGCTGACAATCTATGCTATTTAGCATTTTATCTATGCTTTGTATTCCAAAGACCTATATAAAGGTCTTTGGGAAAACAAAGCATGCCCAGATACCATCTTTAAATTCTATCTACTGGCATACAAAAGTATTTTTAGACTCAAAATGAAGCATATTTTTATTCCCAGAAGCATTAGCACCTTCTTGACCGTTCTCATTAATTGGGCCCAAACTCTGCAACACAGTCTCAGGTATGCACTTTGACTTTTGAACAAGTACATGCTGGTTCCAGCTAAATCGACATAATTATCCTTCAAATTAGTCAATCATTTAGCATTCAGCCAGCCATACTCTATGAAGTCCTGACTATTTAATAAAAAATTAAATGTGCATGTGAATATGAAGTATATTAAAAAATGATATATAAATGTCAATCGGGCAAGAACAGCTCCAGAAAAACATAAATCATGAAGACTGATAGAAGACAAAGCAATAGATCATATCTACAGCAAATGTCACCTGACTTTTTTTCAGCTGAGGAACTGCTCTTTATTTTGTTGATCAGATAATATATATAATTCTAATACCTTCTATATCTTAATGAAGCACTGTTAGTCATAAACTTCACAATAAATACATATTTTATGATGAACCCATTATTAATTTAGAAACAATTTATAAGTACTGCAGATTTTAAGGGGAAAGCTTTGTTTGGCTGTTGAACTACACTGATTAAAATAGGATGTTTAATGTAAACCCAAGGATTAGATAAGAACTCAATGTGGAAAAACCCCTGTTTTCATATAAGGAAATCTAGAAGGTCCCTACTGACTCATTCCTTTTCTGGAGAAGATGTATGTCCTCAATGGAAAAGAGGAAAAATGTGTATGGGGTGTTGAAAATTTCAAGACATCCCCCTGAAAGTGAAGAGAAAACATTCACGTTTAGGGGCATGTAGGGGGCACGATCTAGATACTGCTCATGGTGAAGAACATCCCGAAAGAGGTCCAGTGAAGAGTATCTTCACTGTAAATTTGGTCTCCTGTGGCTCTGACTCACGAGCTCAGGTTGTGTTTCAGTGGACAGTTGATCCAGGGAACTTCAAACAATTTCTGGCATTCGTATTTCAGGAGGGCTTTCTTAATGTCTCCTGGTCTGGATGGACATTTTCCTTTGCAGTCCTGTTGTCTGTCATTTCTGATGTAGAAATAAATAGAAATATAGGACCTGTAGGAAGCCAATGAAAGGACTTACAATAACCAGTGAAATAAAAGCTGTACATACAGCCTCACCTTATTTATTGCTGAACTTCTGCCCACATAATTCTTACATGGAGCTGTTTTATTGCAATTGTCTCTCAGAATCCCTAATTTCTACTTTCACATTTTAACCAATAGTCTAAAATATATCCACTTGGCAAATATTGTGATATGCAGTTCAAGAGACACTTGACTTTTAATCAGATCGGGAATATGTTATTTTCTATTTAAGTGCCTACCCAATCTGCTGCTGAATTTGGTATCCTTTTTATTCATGGTATTTATAAATATTTGTTGAACCCAGATAAACTTATCCCTTCCCTCATCCTCATAAAACACTCCAAGAAAATCCTAGGTTTTAATGATTTCTTGAGCAGAGTAACAAATAGCCTGTGACTAGACTTCTGTATACAGAAGTTCTTTTTCAAACTGTGCTGACATGAAGTGAATATAAACTAGAAATAACCAATTTTAAGACCTCCACTGAGGTTTGTTCTTTGACAGTTGACAGAAAGACTGAAAAATTAGCATTTTGGTAAAACCTTTATTTGTTTAAGATGCCTCTTAGCCAAAGAGACTGTCTGTACAAAAGGATTAACCTATTGACAATGACTTTCGAAATCCAAACTCATTGAATAACAAGTACTGAATGTGTTTACCTTCCTAATGCACTCACCATTCACAATGAAGCAGGCTTTCTTGAAAAGGTCAAAATGTATGAAGACCTGAATTTCAATAGGAAAACATAAAAAAAAAAATCAGAGCTGAATAGAAATGAATTTATTTTATACAAAAATTGGTCAGATTAGGTGCATTTTGGCTTTTGAAATGAATAAAAATATTAAAAAAGGATTTAAAAAGATTGCCTCTGCAGACCTTTTAGGTTTACCTGCTCCACATCCAATTGCCTGTGTCTTAAAGACAACATCAAATCATTTCTCAGTTAATCTACTGTACATGAATTTGCTAATCCTAAATCACTCACATGTTCACCTCAGCTGTGTGTCCCCTTGGGGCAGACAAGTTTAAAAATGTGAAATGAACAGTTATAACTTATTTCAGTTTTCTTCTGAGGAACAGTGTCACCATGTGAGGCAACTACACTTGAAGGGTCATTTTCTGAGCTGGTTCTGAGCCAAGTTCTCTACAAAACTGTTTTGTATATTTTACAGGGTAAATTGAAACAAATTGATTATTCACCATAAGCATACTGAAGAAATAATTATTAAGACAGACCACTTGTCATACACTGAAACAATTTTTTTCAGATTGATGCCTAAAAGAAGGCTACCTGGAACAGAGGCTGGACAGAGTTAAAGAATAAAATAGATATTTATTGAAAGGCCTTCACAGGACACACCCTGGGAGTACAAAAGTCTGGCCAAGACTACACCTAAGATGGACCCCCAAGATGGACCCTGGGTCACGGGTTCTCGCCCTTTTTATAAGTTTTGGCCCATTTACATATTCGGGCCAACTGTCCAACCACAGCTTCAGTCCACGCAGTCCCATCCTTTCGGACTGTCCCCTCTCAATCCGTGGCTGTTTACATTCTTGGGGTCTGAAGCTGCAAATGACCTTGGTTCTTCGGGCTGGAAACAGTGTGTTTTGTCTAGCCAGTCTAGGAGAAGAGCTGTTAGCACTATACATGAAGCCCAGAGTTACAGACACACTAACGCACTATAAAATGTAAAAAATATGAAAGTTAAAACTAAAGGTATGAAGATAAGACTGCAAATGAAGCAGTTTAGATTAGGCAAATGTCAATATTTTGCAGACATCACAATGTGAATACTATATATATGAAAGGGAATATTTTTGTAGAAAATGTAAAAAAATGGGATGGAATCAAAACAGAACCTTGTGTCTGTAAGAATAAAATCTTCACCACGTTACAAAAATGCAAGTGTCCATTAAGTATTTTTGGCTACATTTACTATGGCCCTTAAATTATACACTGAGGTCAAAAATTATGTTTAAAATGTTGGCCAGGGACCCCACATTCAGGTGCATATACTGGGAAATCATGTTTTAAAGCAATTCTTGAGCACTTAAGTCAATTTGAGGCTTGTGAAAACCTTTCCTCAGATCTGTATTCCTTTAGGAAGCATTTTCTTTTCTCAAAATTGCCAACCTTTCACTACATACAGAATACTTGTACCAGGATATTCAGGTCTTGACCTGCACCATCACAGCTGGATTATAAATTCAGAACAACTCAAAATTAACTCAACCCATTCACTATTTTATGGTGATAACAATGATGACAAGTAGGGATACCTTAAGCATTCAAAACTGGGAGGGATAGGAGTCCTTAAATGAAATGGGCTTGGGGGTGGATCAATCCTGGAAGAATTTAATGACTTGTACTGTTGAAAGAGGCCCCTAACTGCAAACTATTTTGTTAATTTGGATGCCCTGATCACAGAACACTGACAGCATTTCCCACTGCATGTGAATATGGGTGGCAATCTTGCTCTCTCACCTTGGCCAGAAGATTCTGTCTCTGATGAAGACATGACCTTGGTCACAATCTTTCTTACTTGTGTGTCAAATTATAGCAAAAAATGTTAAGAGTTTTCTGCTGTGGGAACCTCCAAATAGTACAGTCTTGTTTAAGACAGACCATTGCAAACACAAAAAGTTTTTGCTATACCTTGGGGGTTAGTTTTTTCCTTGTTTATATGTTTTTGTTTTGTTTGTTCGCTTGCTTGTTTTCTGGAGGAGGGGGTCTGGAAGGGGATGTTGTTTATTTGCTTTTATTTTAAAAGATTTCAGAATCTACTTCTTCCCTCAAGCTCTTAAATTAAAGGAATTTTAAAAAAACAACCCCCAAGCTTTATCCTGCTGGCAATTATTTTGGCGGTTTTTTTGCAGAGTAGGACTTTCTAGAGTACATATAAATCTCACTTGTGTTTTAGACAGAGCTTTCTCCAAGGTACCCTAAACAGACAATGCTCATGACAACCAGTGGTCACAACATCGGTGAAGCCTCATCAACATCTATTACAAGCAGAAGGTAAAATTCAATGATGTTTTGTCCCCCATTCTTATGCAAGAGCAACTAAAGATGTGTCCATTGCATGTGTCTGCATTGTTGGTGTTAAGATGATAGAGTAAACATGACAGAAACACAAATTATTGTGTTACTGAAAGTTCTTAAATTTGACAAAGATAAGCATTTTAAAATAACATGGTCACAAAGGCATCACTGCTGTCTTACTAAATATGTACCTTAGTCCCAAAGAGATAAGAATGTTAATGATAAAAAAGCAAGAATAAAAACCGGTGAAGATTATTCCACTTATAGGAATACAGTAATGAAATATGATATTGCAGATGACCTCATTAAAATTGAAGCAGTGTTCTGTTGAAATAAGAATGCAATATTTTTAGAGAGGAGCTTGAAATGAAGCGTGTGTCTCTGCAGGTAACTACACTTGTAGATAAGTACGCTTACCTGCTGTAAGTACATAACATACATAGCTACACTTCTGTAAGTACATAGCTAATCACAGGCTTGTCCTTCAGGATATGAAACACCAAAAAGGTTGGGAAGAAGAGCCTAAATGATAATGTTATGTAGAACTCATAGTTTTTTGTTTTGTAGGACAGAAACGTGGATCTTTATATGCAAAGTGGGTATTGTGCAGAACAAGCTCTGAAATGTAAACTGCTCAAATAATCAGACTGAAGCAGCCTGATCTTCAGAAATGTGATTTGGAAGACAAAAGCTAAAGATTTAGGAGATGACTATTGCAGCGCTAATATATGTGAGCAGCAGTATATCATTGAGAATATTTCAACCAAAGCATGACTTTCCATTAATACCAGCTGAGACGAAGAGAGAAATTTAATATACAGTAATGTCAATAGAAGGAACAGATGTAAAAACCATTCTTAGCCATGAAGCACAGATGACAATGTAATAAACCCATGCAATACGTGTTTGAGAGCACTGCACCAATTTCCTTTATTACTTGAATGGAGACCCATATCCAATATAGAAATTCTTAAGACCCTTCCAAAGTTCTGTATATTAGAAAGGATGACTGTTGTTGTTGGAAACTGTTATGGTAATTTCTCATGTGCTACCATGCAAAGAATCACATTTTTTTTTTAATCTTCAAAATTTCCCACAGTTGTCAGGAACAATATTGATTATTTAAGTCAGTTTCTAGTATTATCTAGAACTAGTATTAGAGACAGAATGGAAATATCCATAGTTCTTTTAACTGCATACTGATTGACTTCTGCCTAATAGTGTAAAGCAAGAAAAAAATTCATAGATTAATTTATTTGGGGACAACTCTGCATTTGCACATAGTCTTACTGACGTCAGCAAAGGTCTGTGTATGTCTGAAAGTCTAATTCACTAGAAAATGTGCCTAAAATTCATAAGTAAGTTAAAAGTGAAATCTATCTAGGTTATTGTGGTCTTCTTATATGACAAATTACTTTAAAAAATTGTCAATGAACAACAAATTTAAAAGACAGAAAAGTTCAGTAATGCAGCTTTGGAAAAAAAAAAATCTCTTTTTTTAAAAACTGGTATCTAAAAAGTACTTAATCGAGTCTTTCCATTGCAAAAATTCACCATAATGCCAAAACTCTGTGATATTTAAAGTCGGTAAACAAACTATGAAAACTAAGCACCTGGATTATATTTTAAATGTTAGAAGTAAGCTAATTTAATTTAGGATAAAACCTTTTTAAATTAAAGAGTGTGTTCATGTACGTGTTTAATTGCCCTCTTGTTATTACAGTGATTGTATATTCAAGGTAGCTTAGCATTCATTTGGATCTTAGAATTGTTTCTATATTTTGTTGCTACATCAAAATAATAAAAAAATGTTTTCCTTTAAAACCAGTGTAATCAATTAGAAAATATCTTCTCTTCTTCTCAGAGGACACATGTTTTTCAGTAGTTATGGGAACAGAGAGTAGGATCAGACTAACACAGCAAAATAAAGCAAGCATTCTGTTCCACTGGGTAGGTATTTTTTTCTTTCCTTTGTGTATTTAAAACACTCTAAGTATGACTGTTGCCATGTGACTTTGTTTTACTATTTCTATTTTAAGAAATCTTCCTCTGTCAGGCTTTTGTTTTTTTATGATAAACCAAAAGAGAAATGCGAAGTGAACATGCATTTTCTGAGCATTAGGAGCTGAAAGTGCACGTGCAACAGAGCTGTTGCACACAGCAGGTCAGTTGTGAAAACAGCTGAAAGCGTTCTTTTTCCTTGGCTCTCCCGATATGGTTCAATATAATTTTCCTTTGATTTTGCTTTTCTGCTGTGGAAGATCAGTTAAAGCAGTGTTGAAGTGGAGAATCAGTGCTGAAGTTCACATAGATGTTAACAGTCACATTGCAATCAGCCATTCACCAGGTGAGGGCATATTGTCTTCCATCCCATGTAACCCTCTGTACTCCCACCGTCATGAAGTCTTATGTGTGATGAGACAAAGAGCAAACAAAAACACCACAGAATACTTCAGTTGCAAAGACTTTAGTTAACTTCTAAAGTCACACAGGTTTAACCTCTAAACTAAAAACACACATGCTAAAAACACTCCAACCCCCTTCAGAATAAATTGTGCTTCTTTGCTTTACAAAGGGAGGGCTTAAGGAAGTTAATGTTCTTTGTGTGTGTGTTTCTACAGAAATGCAAGAAATCAAAGTAAGAGAGAATTTTGATTAGGAATACTAGTTTGAATTTAGGGCATTGGCACAACAAGCATGTCAGAAATTCGCTACAAGGAAAAGAATGAGCTGAAAAGCCTGGTATCAACAAACATTATATAGAAATAAGATGCTAAATCACTGCTGGAGAAGTGCCCTATGTTAAAGAAGGCTTAGCAAATAAGTTACCTCCATCAAGGATTCAAATTCCAAACTTAAATAGAAAGAAGATTAGTATTAGACCTATAATAGTGACAACTTGACCAGGTGCAGAAGACTGTGAAATGCTGAGGCAGATTAAACTGCAAGAGCAGAAATGAGAGCAGGACTGGGAGACTTCATTTACTTTTAGACAGATGAGATAAATGTCACAATGTCCTCATATCAAATTTGTTTTTATAAAGGACACAATTTTAGCAGAGAGAAGTATCAGGATTTTCTATGCAAAACAGTGCACGTGCTGTTTGCTGTCCTGTGCCTCTCAGTGTCCCTTTTCCTCACACCTTTGGCTCTTGGAAACTGAACTTTTTCAGACTCCTGCAACTGAATCCTGATGCAGAGGAAAGGTGCACTGCACAGACAAAAAGTAAAATTACAAATGAAAAGCTGTCGTAATTGCACTGTGACATAGAAAAAGGAGAATGACATCCAAGGAAAGTTTGTTTTGAAGACATGGAAATAACAGCAGTTCTTTGGGTGGAATTTGGAAAGAGCAAGTCACTGAAATTTGGTTTCAGGCTGAAATGGAAGCCCTGTGCTGGCTGTGTTGGATTATTGTCACCTCCAGTTCTGAGTTAACATATGGACAGGAGCAAAACAGCATACAAATTGGCTAGTGAGAGAATAAAATCTAAAACAAGTTGATCTTATTTCCTGAGGATGCTAGGGGAATATTTTGCTATAGATAAGGTGCACTCCTCTGAAAATTAGCTATACTGTTTTACATTCATGATACTGCTTCAAGTATAAAGAATTTGTTACAAATAAGGTGTAAATCATAAGTTGGCTTGGTTTATTTTAGCTAATTCTTTACACATATATTAATCACATTGTAAAATTGAGGTGTCATTTTCCTTTCTCAAACCCTAACTAAATCTTATCATTATGTAAATAGACATCTGCTCCTTAAAACACAGCTAGAAAACAACCTACATTTACTACAGGATAACAGGATGAAAAGGTATTGCAACATTATTTTGCTTTTGCTTTATTTGCTTCAGCAACATCAAGGTCTAAAAGCACTGAATTTCACTATGACTAATGTTGCAACTAATATGTTTCTTCAGATTGTAGGAACCACGGAAAGAGCCAATGTACAGCAAATCACAGCTGTTTATATGTAGCATGTTTAAGGTAGCTACTCCCTTTAAAAGAATAACCTCCAGTGTGATCTGATTACATAGATTTACAATATCAGAAACACAAGGACACAAGAAAAAGCAGGGCTGAACAAGAGCACTTGACTGCAATCCAGCTACCTAAATCAGGTACGGAGAAACCCACTGAAGTGCACACCTGCAGGTGAATGTGCTTTGTGCTCACACCTGTTTATCTTACTGGAGTTGTTTTCTAGCAGAATGAAATGCTTCCATTTTATGGTTTTATTTTCTGCTAGGAGTTTGCTAAGATGTGGAGCTGGCATTCATCACTTCAGTAATGTCAAGAAAAGAAAGAGGAAAACAAAGAATAAATGGAAAATGTCCAAGTATTTCAGACAGGGTTTCTGAAAGATTAATGAAACTCCTCTTAAAAAAATACTGTAGAAGTGGCCTAAATTAAGTAGGAATATAGTAGCTATAAATTTGAAATATTTGACTGACCAATAAATGTTTCTTAAATTACATGGCTATGGTAAAATGACAGTGGTATTTACATCCAGTGTAGGGCACAGAAATTTGTACAAGGTTCCATTATGGGAAATGATACTCCAAAGCCAAACTTCTAAACAAGAGTCATAGATAAGCTGGCAGGGTTGCATGAGACCTGATAAGAGAAGCAGTCTTTTAGAGATTATGATGACCGACAAATATAAAGTTTCCAAGAGAGAAGAAAACACAAATTCAGACAGATTTTGAAGTCCTTAATCATGACCAAAGTACAAACTTTTAAGTGATACTTCTGTTTGAATGTTGATTGTACATCACTGTAAAATCTAAAGATATGTCTAACAGTTACATTTCAAATGCTACAGAAATGGTTTCAAGGCTTCCAAACTCAAGATCAAGAAAGATGTTATTACAGCTTGAAGGTTCCATGCAACAAGAGAAAACAGTGCTGCTTGTTCTGTTACAACACATTTGGGATAGGAGGGCACATAAAAGAAAAACAGAAACTGCTCATAATTCTCCACATTATCATGCATAGGCAGCAAACTAGCTCTTTGGTCTATTCTTTATTTCCCTTTTCCCTGGACAGAATGCAGACCATGCAGCTTTCCAAACACAGCAATATTGCATGATAGACAGAAAAAAAAATTGTTTTCTCCTGCTTTGAAGAGATGGGACTTTAACCTAATATGCAAGGGGCTTACTCAACTGAATATGAGATTTTCTTTATTGTATCCAGAAAATCTACGTGCTTACTTTGAGGATAGGTCAAAATTGTTTGAATTCCCTTGAGAGGCTGTGGATTTTTTTAATGCTATGTCCAGGAATAAAAATGAAGATAGGTCTTGAAATATTTTTTTTCCCTCTGCATTTCAGATGGTAAGAGTAAGCAGTACTAAGGCTGAGTATAAACATCTTTTATAAAGGGTTCGTCAATAGTTGAGCACACCTTTGACAGAGTGGTTATTTCTGATAAGAAACACAATAACTGAAAAATTCCTACCTTATGTATAAATCAAGAAGGCAGATAAGTAATCAACTTTTAAAATAATATATAAAGTTGTTCATACCTCTAAAACAGTTTTCTATGATTTGTCTTGGGCTTTAGTGCATTTAGCACATTTCTTCAAGTAGAAGGAGCAGTATCTTTCAAGCTTGCTTTCATTTAAAACCTCTAAACAGCTAATGAGAAAGGTAGGATACTTGTTTATCTAACGGCTGGATTTATAAATTCTGAAAATAGCTCTATTTTTCTTTTTTACCTCTTATATTATTGGCAGTAAGAAACAGAAAGCACTTCATGCAGTTTTTCTTACATCAGTTAAGGATATAATTTCTACTTATGGCCTCAAGTCTTGCTGTGGTAATTTTGCACTTCTTTGTATACCAAAATATTTGAAATTAGTGTCATCACTAAGAATACATCATTTTGTAGCAGAAATTCATGGTCTCTTTTTATATTCTTTCATAGCCATTGTCCTTTAACACAGCCTTTACTTCTAAGCTATATAACAAAAACCTAGACCACAACATATTCAATTAACCCTATCTACAAGTTGTCTCTAACAGGGACAGAATGGAAAGACATTTCTTTTTCTGTGAACATGGAAGCATCACTGTATTTAATTCCAGGTTCAAGTGAAATAAATGCTATGTTTCACAATTATTAAAAGCATTTCTTTAGTGAGTAGTAGAAGTACAATGTAGTTGTCATGCTCTAGGATCCTTCTCTTTTCTTACATCTCATTTACTCTCAACAGGAGTTCAGAGAGCAGAGTATAATTGTTGCATGAAAACAGTTTTGTCTTAGTGGTGTTTTAAAACATAAAATCTACCAAATGAACCCCGTCATCCCATCTTAGAAGATCCCTTAAAAAAATTTCACATTAGAAGCCAAATATGGAGATATACACCATACTGCTCATTGGCAGCATGCAGCTGGCACCATTGAAGGATTTGCAAGTGCAATCTCAAAGACAAAGCTGAAAAATCCTCATTCCACACAGTGTAATAATTAACACTAGCCAGTTATTCCAATGATAGTCACCACACTAAAAGTGAACCATAAAAAGACGTTATGTTTTGATACAAACCACAAAATGAAAATAAATTTAAAGAGGATGCTGATAGGAGTTTCTTTATGGCTGGAGGACACTCAGAAAAT
The DNA here is from genome assembly GCA_013397845.1 of Melanocharis versteri. Classification (NCBI taxonomy): domain Eukaryota; kingdom Metazoa; phylum Chordata; class Aves; order Passeriformes; family Melanocharitidae; genus Melanocharis; species Melanocharis versteri. The sequence continues at coordinate 974,343 of VZTG01006788.1, forward strand.
CACAGCTACTACATCCAATGAAAGAGCAAACAAACTGCTGTAAGGCATCAATCAGTTGCCACTGGGAACACAATGTCCTGCAGCATGTCCAGTGACCTTAGCAGGTTGTGGTGAAGGCCATGGTGTAATACATAACTGGCAATCATGCCTGGGATATCCTGAACACATGGAACCTACAGAATAAATAGTCTTAGTTCTACTGTAGGGAACTGTCTTTTTTGACAAAGTCTTTTGCATAATTTTTTGTGAAATGTGTCTAAATTGGGATGACTTTTTTGCTTTCCAAATTGTTCTTACACACAGCAGAGCGCAGAACACCTCCTGTGCCTGCTTTACACGTTGTATAAGCCATCCAAGCATAACCTGAAGGGATTTGCAGCTACTTCACATCCTTTATCTCCATCCACAAACCACTAAGACAACTGTCCAGTCTGAGGGAAAACAGACCACATGATATGAGGAGCAGAATATGTCTCAAGTGATTAGAGAAGAATAAAAAATTCTTGAAGCTTATACAACATAACAACAATGCTCCCGTCTCTCTATTTCCTGTCTTCCATGCCAAAACATCAAAATTCCAAATGGAACAAAGAGGGTTTTAGTTTAAAACTCATGAAAAAATTCTGCTAGCAGTGATCCACTCAAAACTTAAACATTCATGGGAATAGCAGTTTTCTGCCAAATTCTGACCAATGAATCCACATGAACTTGAAATAGTGATTAATGGACAGAACCTTATTAATTTTATGAAAATAGCAGATTCTTAAGGGAACTGTGTAGCTCTCCCAAATCTGTTACTGGAGCCAATATTTCAAAGGTCAGAAACCAGCTTGATGGCAGCCACAAAGCCACAGCAGCTTAACAATATTACTGCTCATCCTTGTTCAAAATGCTGGAACCCTGAACAATTTCCCATGCAAAAATTAAAGGAAGAGATTTTGTTAGGAAACACAGGAGACAGATGAGGAACAGACAGACACTGGAGCTGGGGTAGGTTAAAAGGAAGGCTCCATTAAAAATAGTTTTTGAGGTAGTTTTAATCATGAGAAAACTATACCAGGTATTAGACTTTTAAGTTAGAAGCAATCAAAATCATGTGAAAGGGCTGTAAATAGAAACACAAAGGATCATGTCCAAATTTTCAAAGAGTAGGATTATACATGCTTCAGTAAAAGGACTTTCAGCACGGGGATATTCTTTTGATGGGTATAAATTTATTTCGTATTTTGCAATGGACAGTATTGCACTATGTAACATAGATATTAAATTGCTTTCTTCATGTCATTCACTACATTTGCCTTGTGTTTTCTGTATTTACTGCATTTCAGCAGCTTATAGAAAGGCAGAGCAGTGGAAAATACAACCTGAGATTTTTCAATGCTTTCCACATTGCTTCCAAATACAATTTAAGCCGATGATTTCAATCCCTAAGGTGTTAAACATTTGTACTCCTTGGACCTTGGTGACCGCATGTTCCCTCATGTTTACACAATTCCTTTCATGTTTAAAGCTGAGATTGCCTAAAGCAGTGTATTTTTGGGAAGGGTTTTTTTTACTTTGTAATTTACTTTTCTTTCTCCAAAGGTTTGCTGGAGAGTGTGTCTACCTTTTTTCCCAAACTGCAGATCGGGAGGTAAGCACGGAAATAAGCAATACATAGTGGGATATTGCTTGGGAGGCTACAAAGGTTTGTTGCTATTTGGACCCAACCCATCTATTATGCAGGTGTTTATTGTGTGCTAAACTTTGTAAATAGGATAAGTTTCAAAGCAATGGACTACTAAAACTTATGTTTTAGGTGGAAAAATTGAAGTCTAAAATGCATTTTTAGTATTTCACATTTGACAAAGAGGATTAGCAAGTGAGAGACACTAATATATTCAATTCACTCATTTGCAATACAATAGCAAGGATTCCAGCTGCTGAGCTATGTAAGTATTAAGAAACTGAGGTCCTGGCCTCCAGGCAGGAAACCTCTGGACGCTTCCCAATTCACCAAAACACGGTGTTTTTAAAGAATTATTCTTATAAAGACAAGGCCCTTACTGATAAGTACCTTTCACCAATTAAATCAATAGACTCACTTAAAAATACACGAAAGAGATTTCTCTAAGAGGTAAATAGGATTTATATTTCACAGCATGAGCCGGAAATCTGAGACACAATAAAATGGAACTAGTAGGAATAGGTCATTTGTTCACAGCCACAATGTACAAGGCTCAGGAAACTGCAGGAGAATATATTATTTTCTATAGTTTAACAGAAATGCAAACAGAACGAAACAGGCACTTACAGCCTTCACTTTTTGGTATGGGCGTTTTGTGAATACAACAGTTACTGTACTGTGCAAAACAGTTTGCATCCCTATCATCATAGGATTCCAAAGCTTCCATTTCAGTTGTTGAAACAAATATTTCCTTAAAGGGCAGGACATCAACATAACACCTTAATTTGTAAGGCCAAGGATGAAAGGATTATTTGATTTTCCAACAAGATTTACAGCTAAGTGAGATTCTCCTTACACCAGGGTGAGTACCAAAAATTGAAATAAATGGAACTCTAGTTTAAAAGAAAGTTGAGATTTCAAACTTTACAAATCATTAGCAGGGTCAGAAAAGTGAATTATATATTCATTCTGAGTACAGTCTCTTACTTATTGCGAAGTACCTAGAAAGATTAAACACAGTAACTTTGAGAAAATATAAATCTATTCTGACATTCATGTCAACATAAAAAGGCTTTATTATGGTGGCAGACAAAGCATTCTTTCATTTGACAAAAAATTCCATTACACAGATTTTTTTGGGTCTAATTTCTTTATCATGGCAATATGATGTCCTATATGCTTTGGCAGACGATCGTATTATTTATGATTAAATTTGCAAAGGGTATTATTAAAAAAGGAGTTTAAATTCACAGCTTCTGGTAAAGAGAAAATAAACTCAAGATGAAAATTCAGTGAGCCTGTGAATTATGCACAGAGGCTTTCAATGCATTTCTCAGTAATTGTAAAATCTGTGGAAGTGACCATAAATAAGTAAACTCCATAGTTCTCCTAATCCCTTTTCTACAGTGCACAAATAACTACCTCTCTCCTATCAATTGAAAGAATTTAGGAATCAGAACAACCAGTAGGAGTAGTATTGCTGAAACCATAGTTTTAAAGGCTTCCTCATTTCAGGTATCCATTTACACCTGTTGCATGACTAATTCGTCTGCAGTATACTGATAAAAGCTGGCATTCATAAAAAATTTAATCAAAGGAAAGAAAAAATTAGCAACATTATTTCACAGTTTTCATCATCATCGTATTTTTATTATAGGCTGGTTAAAACTTCTAATTAAGATCTTGATTAGCCCAGGTCCGTGATACAGTTTGATTACAGTAAAATTTTGTGATGCTTTCATGCAAAAGTTTTGCACAGGACTAAAACAATCATACCGAACTTGCTCTCTAAAACCTGAAAATTCATTACACAAGCTGCTCTTGTACAAATGCCTCAAGTTTCTAGCCTCATGAGAGTTCACTCAGACACTGAAAAACTTGGGCTGTTCACAGGTTCATCAGACTTCAGCATGTTTTAGACATGATGGCATGGCAGGGTAAGAGTAGGTCAATATCTGCTTGCACATTACGGCCTGTCTAATCTCCCTTTCTTACAATATTTACCCCAGGAATGAAATTTATCTGTGAAAGTTTTTTGGTCTTTGATGGAAGAATTGCATTAAAAAGGACAGTGACTGAGTTTTCCTGCTAATTCATGCTTTGCTCTATTTTTGCTGCTAAATAAGAGACAGTGATTAGGCAGTGAGTGAGCACAAACAACTGCTGATTTAAGGGAAGCAATTCTCAATGCCTGCTGCATTGAAGAATTTTCAGGCTGCACTGTCCATAGTACAGTAACAGAACACTTCATTTTGAAACCATGTAGTAGATGCAATTCCTGCATGAAAAAGATGTATGGAGTTTACAGAATAGCTGGAAAGTGGCAACACAGTGACATAAAATCATGGTAATTATATAAATCTCCAGACTTTAAGTAATTTTGGTTTGAAATTAAAATAATAATACTGAGTACTGGAAACTTCAGTAGAGATTGCCTCTCATGTCCATGTAAAAAACAGGAAAGCCAGATTTTTGTTCAGCTAAAAGTCAATTTTCACAGTGACTGCTCATTTATAACATATACAATTAGGAAGTATTATCTGGACCTTTTCTCTTGTTCTTTAAGGAGATTAGATGAACACAATCCATTTCATCTGGTCTCTTGTAAAGCTACCACATTTATTCAGAGCAAACAAGAAGTGAGATTTGCAAACACTTCCAGTTCTGTGAAGGTACATTTTAAAGTTTTAAGTGCCTTGTGGTCATTCAGGAATGCAATTTGTGCTCTGAGGAATCTGGAACTTCAGCTTCAAGAAAGGTAGAAATATTTCCTGATTTATTTGAGAGCTGGAAGTTACTTTTGGCAAAAATCCTGGAACTATTCTTACTGTTGCTTTGTTAGAAAAAAATATTTAAGATAGGAGCAGGAGAGCGTGAAACTCTAACTCATCAAGCCAAACACACAGCAAGCTAGAAGGCAGAACTTGGGTCAAAAGCCTAAGAGGAATGGAAGCCATGGCTGAAATGGAGAATGTCCATCAGAAGACTCAGCACTGCTTTTAGGTCCCATGATGGAAAAAGAGAACTCTTATATGGGGTCATATGGGGGACACTTTAAGAAAAGACTGCATTAAGTCTGGATGTGAACAAATCTGTTTCCCTTTAATGCATCAGCTACAGTAATGGTAGAAATGTTTGCAACCTAAAGTACTTTTAGTCCCTTTCAGAATCTACAAAGTGTAATATAGTGGAAAACTAAGTGTGTCTCGGAGTAATCTTGTGTGCCACGCTTTCAGGAAGAGCTTTTAAAAGGGGCATATGTGACTTTTTTAAAATGCATGTACAAAATTGGAAGCAAACCTTAGATCAAAGGAACAGAACATATATTTCACCTTTCTGGGGAAATCTGGGAAGGTTTGCAGCCTGGTTTTTCCACAGGATGTTCATGAGACTAGCAAAGCTGGGGGCTGTTATTGCTAGGACTGACAATTCCAGTTCTGTGATCAGAGCTGCTTTTGCTCTGAAATGGCATTTAAACTGCAGCTCCAGTGGTTTCTAGCCCATGCAAAAACAAACTGAGAATCCCTAAATCCCACAAAATGTTACACAATTCACCTGCATTCTCTACATCCCTGAACAGATTCAAATGTAGTGCCCTTTTCTTATCACCTTAATAACTTGATGGATGACAGAGAAAATACTTTATTATTTTTCTGTCTTTCTTTGGAAAGACATAATTAAAACCCAGTATGTTAATCTCTGAAAAGCACTTTAACTGATATGCAAGGAATTCTTCAAATTTGCCCTCAATTTTAAGCAACATAATGATTATACGACGATTTACCACTAACATCAATCAGGAACGTTTCCAAGTGGTTTAGAAAATGCTTACTCTACATATAACATGGACGTGAGGAAGAAAAGCACCATGTCTTGATTTATGTTCATTTTCTAGATCAGGGCAAAGTATGGAGTCCATTAATCTTGCCTTTAAGGTAACTTCAGCAATGATTGACAAGAATAACATTCAATATTTTTATGCCAATAACCTGAATAGAGTTAAATCAGTGAAATGACAAATATATGACAAAAGAAAAGGACATTTTTACTAAAAATATTGTCTAAAAGTCAGGGTTTTTTTAACTGAGATATCTAGATTTAATTTATCGTACTGAAAGATATGGCACAACAGATCGAGCTAGCCTAGCATGTGTTTCTACTTTAATTTTCAAACATATGAGTGAACGGCAAAATGACTAAAAGTAGAAGATTTCACCACAAAACTGGATTAAGATTCTGTGTTTAAAAAATTATATTCTTCTAGTTGCTGTATTTCTCTACACTTTTAAAAAGTCACGGCATAAATAATCTTTGGTTTATGCTCATGAGAAGCATATAAATAGATTTACAGATATCCTATCTACTAAGTTTGTGAAAACTGAATAGAAGAAGAATTGTACACTGCTCTTGCACACAACCCAACCAGTGTTGCTATCCCTTGTAAACAGCAGATTCAAAAACCCCTTCAAGAAGATATTGTGTCTAAAAATACATCGCAAAGCTCTTGCCACTAAAACATGTGACTTATACTCTATTAGTGGCAGCATTAGGACAAGTATGTTATTTGCTGACCTGGATAGAATATTTTTGCACAGCTAAACATTTTGCTGTGACCACCACTCCTTTCTTGTTAGATTTCTATCTAACAGGTTCCAGCCAGTATGAATTGCTCTCAATGCATCAGTGAACGATATTTTGGGGGGGGGGGAAATGCCTCAATTTAAAGACAAAATTCGCATTCTAATCTAAAACTTTGTCATGAATTTATAAGAATAGAGGCCCAATATTTGCCAAATCCCTTTCTCACAACTGACATTAAAATTATCAACCTCAGTTGACAGTTCTCAGAAAAGGTTACAACTTGAGGAAGTGGCAAAGAAATTCACAGAAGTGATTTAGAATACAGCTGAAAATAAGGAACTCACTTCTAGAAAATTATGAATTGATTATAGAACATTCACAAACAAGTCACTTGATAAATTATTTACTGTTTTACTGCACAACATTGAATATGACTGTATCTATATGTATTGAATAATAAGCTACACGACACTTCTGCCATTATTTAATTGATAAAATGAGCACTCAGGAAATGATCAGTCTTTTTATGTCAAAGTGCTCAGAGTAAAGGATGGTGATGATGACAAAGATGACAGATATTTTTCTCCCTTTTTAATATTAGTTTGACAATACCAGCATCCCCTAGATTTATGAAATGTGACATCATTAAAATCTCAATATTTCATCATAAATACTTCAATTTAGAATAGATTCAAAAATTGTTTATGTCTTTCCACTGAGGGACTCAGATATAAATGACACTGAAATTAATATATGAACTTCACCAAAGGTTTCCTAGCAGAGGCAGGCATTTTAACATCAATGGAGCAATGCCTCAAGCATTAATCTCAAATGCTGCTTAAAAAAATCTCCCTTACTCAACTGCTCATGGTCCTTGGTATCCTGCACCCATGTAGCTGACCCCTAAGCCTGGGGTGAGATCATCTGTGCTTAGGAAGAACTGAGCTCACAGTCAGCAGATCAAATTTTAGGGCAGTTCATCATTAGATGAACCCTGTCTAGAGCACATGACCACCTTTTAACTAACATTATTTCCCAGCTTGCAGGGGCTTTCTGGGATGACACTCAAAGATGTAAGACTTTTCTTGGTGTGGATATTTCACCTGCAGCTCTGGAACAGTTTCTACTGCACTAAAAAACAATAACAATTATAAAAAAAAATAAAACCAGCAACAAATAAAAATCACATCTTCCCTGAGGTAGAAAAAACATGACTATGTCCTCTAGGAGGGCACTCAAGACATGGACGTTAGTCTGTAGTATCCATGCTCCAAGAAATGAATCCTCTATTTTTAAATTGGCCAATGTGGGCTTCAGGACCTCACCATGAAGCGTCACGTTTCCTCTGTGACTGACCTAAAAGTCCCCATCTTGATGTGAGCTGGGAAATGAGAGAGGGCCCAGGGTCAGCTTGCTGTGATATCCATCGAGCACTCCCTGCCCCTGGCTCTGTGCCATGAGTTACACGGCCTGATGTGGCCATAAGCTGGGCCAAATAATACTTGTTCCTAAGTCAATTGTTTGAAAATAGAACTGGTAATGTGAGAGTTACTGTGGTACTGTTAACTTTGTAGAGAATTGAAGTGTTTGTAGCATCTGTAAAACTGACAGATTGTTTCTCATGGAGCCAGCAGTTCTATGGCAAATACGGCTTTTACGGGCAGGAAAGCAGCAAGGTCAAACAGCTGTGAAGGGTATACTGGAAACAAAACTGACTTCCAGGGGAATAATCCATGCCCTGGAACTTACTAGTTGTTTCTTTGAAATGACACCAGATGTGAAAATATCTAAAAAAATCATCCATTCTTTTTTAACAACTTCATGTACCTAAGATGAACAGAAAAAAATGGCAAAGTTTTGGGTCTGCTTTTAAAGAGGATTCAGCAGAGATAAATTCTTTTCCAACAGGATACTACAACCTAAAATACATGCTCAGGTCTTCCCAAACATACAAAGAATACCCAGAGTGTCTGTGTTACCACTGCTGAATCTCAGAAATTATGAAAAACAACATGGGAACTGTGTTTTTTTGTTTATCTACTCAAGCATGAAATAATTACAATGTAAGAAAAAGTGACAGTCATTTGAATTTTACTTTTTATTCTCTTCCCTCAATGTTCTCAGTTCATATTTTTGTCATTGAATTGGCAAGGGAAAAGGCAAATAAACCTCCTTAGAGGATGTGTTCTCCATAGATTAGAAAGTATCTAAAGTTATTTAAAGTAAAAGTCTGGTGAAAAATTCACTGGCAAAAAATGCCTGACAAAATATAACTTTTGATTTTGAAACTACATCAAATAAAATTCTATCAGATCTTGTAAAGAGCTAAGATATTGTGAAAATCACATGAATTTATGATACAGTCTAGTTTAAGACAATCTTTGGTTCTGATTACAGCTTGTCATCATGTGGGATACATTAACTGTAACAGTAAAACACAGGTCTCTTGTCAAGCTAGGAAAGGGGGCTTGACTTTGGCTATTGCCCAACCAAACAGCCGTAACTGAAGTGCTAGAAAATTGTGTTAAGTAAATATAAAACTAGATATTTATTACAGATCTCTGTTTAATTTCTGGTTTTGTTAGTCTTCCTGTGTGACCTTCAACGAGGCATTTAATCTCTTTCTGTATACAACTGTAAATAGTTGTCTGAGAAGGACTATGGGGTAGAAGGCATGTAAGCGGCTAGCGGCAAAAAGTGACATAAATTATTCATCTATTTTATAAAAAGCTTGCCTCCAATTGAGTAAATAGAGCTTTTCAGTCTGAATTGTAGTGTGTATGCAATATTTTTTTTATAATGAATTCGTTTTATTTACTAAATGCATTACGTTACTCAAACACCAGGAAAACGGTGTCAACCATACCTTCGATCATTTATGACGAGATTACAGTCCCTCTTATTAAAATCAGAGCTTTAATACTATTCCTAACATCTTTTTAATGTCTCTTCAAGGTAGAGTGTTAGCAGACCTCATACTCTGACCAAAAAATGGGCTAAAATGGAGAGAGTTCTGAGTCTATTTAAAACCAAATTTCACATTTATCCTTTTACTTGAATAACCCTGCTCCAGTTAGTCCATACTGGCCAGGCAGTGTGGCCTCCTCTCAGTACCACTGAAGCTGTGAGCTCCTCCCACAGTGTGTGCTCTGTGAGCACTCAGGACGGCTTGGTGTGGAAGGCAGAAATTAAAAAGCTCATTATAAACACATCACGTAGCAGAACAGAGGTGCAATGACAGTAAAGTGTTTCCCCCTCATTAAAATGGATATAATTATTTTCAAAGTCGTTCATGTCTAACACGATGTCTTGCTATTTAAAGAATCTTAACTCTGCCATGATGTCATGAAAATAAATTCATAGAACTTCTTTCCTATCTCATTTAGCAAAAAGATGCAAATGTAACTAATGTTTCCCTGAAAATTGAGAAACATATAAGTACAGTGCCTAATCAACATCAGTAATGTTATGCTGTTAATCACTCACTATTAGTCTGAAATTACTTCAGCAAAATAAACAAGCACCTTTTTCAGTTTGCAATGCAGTTTAAGATCACTTTCAAACTGTGAAACATTTTAGCTAAGAGGTAATGAAAACCAGATTCAGATTTTACCTTCTTCCCTCACATACTCCCAGACCAGATCCTGCATAGGCTCAGTACAAGAAATTTATGAAAGCAGCTTCAGTGACTTAAGTGCCTAGATCAAAAAGTTATGATTAACCGCCCTATATATTTATATATAGTTATAT
>VZTG01006788.1:984430-1060557 GCA_013397845.1 Melanocharis versteri
TATATATATACATATGCTAGATTGTTTCTGAATGCAAAACAATTGTAGAAAGTTAAATGAGAGCAGTGGTATTAACAGGAAAATTTCTATTTTGCTGCAGAATAAGACATCAACTCCTTCAATGAACATCTCACGTGCAACAAAAGTCTCATAGATCAGAGGCAAAAATTCCCACTGCTTACGTTTCTGTTACAGATAACCTAAGTGAAACAATTCTGTATCTGTTAAGAAATTCCCTGTTCCAAGTTAAAAGTAATACTGCATAGCAATAATCATTAGCATATAAAAATGAGGAAAATAAGAAAGCAGATACATAAAATATAATTTATCTCACTGCAAATCTGATACCAAACATTATCAGAACATCCTAATTATCCCTTCACTTTCTCTGGAGCTCTTTTAAATAGAAAAAATATTCATACTGATAGTTCTTGATGATGTTTGGCAACACCCCTATATACCCCAAAAAATCCCCAAACACCAAAACAACAAATGAAAAAGCATGGGAGGTTTTTTGAGGATGTTCTAATAGGAAACTAAATTATTTACAGAGCCCTGTGCAGACTGACCTTGAATATTTATGGGGATGGGGCATCCACCACCTCTCTGGGCAACCTGTGCCAGTGTTTCAATCACTCATTTTAAAATCATTCTTTTATGGTGTTTCTTGATGATATGGCACATATTTAACAATCAGTTTCACTCTAAATCTAGTGTAGCATAGGGGGGCTGGGTATCCACACCCCTGTTCTCCCAGACTCCTGTTGCACAGGGGGGCTGGGTATCCACACCCCTGTTCTCCCAGACTCCTGTTGCACAGGGGGGCTGGGTATCCACACCCCTGTTCTCCCAGACTCCTGTTGCACAGGAGGGCAGAAAAAACTCACAAGGGCCATTTCTGGGTAGCTGACTGGGAGTTGCTGTAAGGTTCTTGCCAGATTGGGCAGTACAGTTCTTCCTAAAAGAAGTAAGATTATATTTCTGGACCAGACTCCTGAAAGGATCCTCCAACCAGCACAATTCATTTTCATCCAGGCAGTTTTACTGGATGAACACCAATATGTTCAACTACCATATATTAACATCAGTCATCAACAGTTTAAATTAATTCAGAAGTTTGGCTCCTAGTTTCTATGAGATACAAGTCTATCTATAATTAAATTTTTCTACAAAGCACAAAACAGCAGGAAAAAATAAGTCATGGCACTCAAAGCAACCTCAAAGAATTTTGAGGTAACCCACAAGACATTTTTTATATGAGATCCTGAAATGAGGTGAGAAATCAGATCTTCCTGCCACTGTCAGAGTCATTACTGGAAAACTGGAATCACTAAGTCACTTGGTTGAAAAAGAACTTTCTGATGGATACAAAACTTGATGCATTTAAGATATATTTTTCAATAAAAGATAAAAGCTGTGGTGCATAACATTTTTTCCAATAAATAGACTAATATAATACTACTACAGTACAAAATTTTTTTCTATTGAGATGTTACTGAAAATGCGTTGCTTGCAATGAAACCCTAACTACTGAAAAACAAATGCTTGAAAGACACAGACAGACAGATCAATGTTTGAAAGAGTCTTGTTACTGTTATATTCCCCACAACACAAGAACAGGAAGCTGTTCAAAACTTCACAGCTGCTCTTCTTAACTGCCCACAAGTGTTCATACTCTTGTTTTGCTATAACTTTCATGCCTCTGATTTCACTCAGGTTCATCCTTCTTTGCACTTGAGTTTTGTCAGCTGCTGTGCTCCAGGTTCAAGTCTCAGTCAAAGCATGGATGATCCTAAAGTTTGGTAAGGATTTTAAACTTCACTGTGCTGTAGAAGACATATAATTCAAAAACAATGCACTAGAAACTGGTTGATTTTATTAAACTATTTTCACTAGACTTGCAATTTTCCTGACTTTTCAGCTCTACCCTATCCAATAAACTTCTTTGTCTGATTCTTACTACTCTGATTAATACATCAAAGACAATGAGACTCGTAAATGTGCACAGGCAATGAACTCTGGTACCCTCATATTTTTTGCAACCCATATCTGCTTAGGTTACTGAATATATGTGAGGTAATAAATCTCAAAAAATTGTTTATCAGGAGGTGTCGAGATCAACCTGGATGTTAAGCAAGCATAAATTACCTTGAAATAGAAAATTGCCACTAAACTCCTAATAAGAGATGGCTTGCATTTTTTGCTCTTTTTTTGCTCTGATATCTTAGAGACTTTACCAATGTTGAAGAAATTCAGTTCCTGCTCTAAAATGACTGCTTTGTTACCCTATATCTAATGTGAAAAACCTTTTTATTAATTTGAAAAACAATAGGGATTAGGGCTTTTTAGCATCAACTCTGCTGTCTTGGTACAAGTCAAAACCAATATCAGTTTATACCAAATCTAACTGAAAATCATTATCCAGCCAAATATCTTTTATTTGTTGCTTCTCCCTTGCCCATCAGGAATGCATATCTGATGGTAGGTTGGTTCAGGAATGGTGTAAATCTAGCTGATGGAAAAATGAAGAGAGAGAGCAAGAACAGAAGAAAGCAAGGCAGAGGTGAGTGGGAAGAGAAGAGGCAGAGAAAAGGAGAGAGATAAAAGGTGGCTAAGGAGGTATGCCTTTCACTCAGTGCAAGCAGGAATATGTTAATACCTGTTGGCTCTCCAGATTTAACACAAACTCCAAAGCTGAAAAAGCTATTTAAGTTTCCTAATGCCCAGCTCAATGCAATCATGCTGTTATTTTAGGTTGACTGAATTGCACCAGTTCAGGCTGCCTAAAAATCACTATGCCTTTGCAACAGGCAATGTAATGGCCCTTTCAGGAGGCCCTTTCTTTCATCTGTCCAGTGCTGCTAAGATGAACACCTTTGAGACAGCACTCAGAAGAGAGAGTTAGCACAAACATGAAACTCCAATAAGCACACAAATATCTTCACAATTAATACAACACTGCAGTGATGCACCACACCTCAAAATCTCCACACTGCTGCTTCCTCACGTCAAACAGCTGCTGTATTAATTTCTATGGCAAAAGAAATTAATTTGCTAAGCAGATGAGGGGAAGCCTGTGCATGTTGTCTACCTGGACTTCCCTAAGATTTTTTCTTGTTGTTTCCCACAGCATTCTCTTGGAGAATGGCTTGGACGGGAATATTCTTCACGGCTGGGTGGGTGACTGACACCACTCGAAGGAGGCTGGAGCCTGGTGGCCATTAGTCTCTTCTCTCAGGTGACAAGTGATGGGAGGAGAGGAAACAGCCTCAAGTTGTGCCAGGAGAGGTTTAGATTGGATATTAGGAAAAATTTCTTTACTGAAAGGGTTGCCACTGCACTGAAAGCACCAGCACAGGCTGCCCATGCAGTTGTGGAGCCACCATTCCTGGAGGGATTTAAAGGATGTGCGGATGTAGCACTTGGGGCCATGGCTTAGTGGTGGACTTGGTTGTGCTGATTAATGGCTGGACTTGATGATTTTAGAGGTTTTTTCAGACTAAATGATTCTACGACTCTTAAGTCTTCAGCTCAGCTGAGTTCTTTGCTGAAAGTTAAATCTTACCACACTATGGACAATCTAATGTCAAGGAACTTGATTGTTCTGTGTTTTTAACTATGAGGTCTAGGTTTATCCAGAGAAAGAAAATCCTCCAAAGACTGAGAGTTTTTGAAGTCTAGAAAGTAGCTTACTAGAATCAGTGCTAAGGTTTCTATTTACTTCAGAATACTTCAGATCACTTCAGATCAGACCTTTGGTTAACCTACAACACATCAATACAAAGATGTCAAATTTTATAAAGTCTAGGATTTAAGCGACCCTTGTGAAAGGCACTCTGTTATTTGGCAATCAGATATAATGGGAATATCTGTACCAGTCAGAGAGGTTTTCAGTTTGAATCAGATAGTTTCTTCTCTGTGTTATCATTTAACCTGAATTCCATTTATCTATTAAATGTCTGCTAGTCTGCAGACTAAAGACTCAGAGTTTTCATTTTATGGAACTGCTATTTTCTAGGCAGCCAAAAAAGTAAATAATTAAGAGATTGCATTTCTGGATAGTTTGAGCCTTCAAAGAGTTTAGTTGAGGAGAATAGCGAGAGCCTTCTCAGGTATACTGAATGGGAACAAAAACTCACACTGCCAAACTCGTGCTACATCCATCAAAATAAGGAAGAAGTTAAACAATTTTGATGTTTGTCATCACAAGCTGTGTAGGCAATACAGCTCCAGTGTGCTGTATCATCTTTTCATTGGATACAGCAAAAAGAAAAGAGAATTTATATATATATTTATAATATGCACATAGCTGTGTGTTATACATATTATTTTGGGAATAAAGAAATTTGAAAGGGATTGTTCTGAAGTGGTTGGTGTGAAAGCAGCCATTCGATAAATAGATGAGTACCTGTGTCATGTATCATTGCCATTTCTATTTCCACGAATGCTATCATGTGGATTTTGTTAGAATGGGAAATTCTAACAAACAAAATAGAGAGGCAGACACCCTCCTTTAGAGAATTCCCAAAGCGCCTTTCTGCATTTAATGATATTTGGATTATACGACATCTTGGATGCCAAATAACATAAAAATCACAAACCATATCTTGTTTTGAAACAAGATAGAGATAGGTAGGAAGTTCCTAAACAGAGCACTTTCCCTGTGACTTTCTGCCATTTCTGTAGTGCTGTTAAGAAGTAGCAGAACACCAAGAAATCATAAAACAACCGGTGTTTAAGGATTTGTCTCTGCTTGCAAAGGTGTTTGAGTACAGCTTCTCAAACAGCTTTAAACACATATCACAGTTTAAAAATCAAGAGCACAAATTCTGGTGGAAGCTTTTTCTCAAGTAATCAATTTAAGAATCTTGAGATAGTCTGAAGAGCTTTCACTACTGGCAGAGAACTGTGTAGTGACTGACAAATCCTACACTGAAAAATACACTAGAAATACAAATTAGGCTCAGTACCTCCATGTACAGGGTCAGGAAGTCCCCCTGCCTTCATTGATACGTCTCTGCTGGCAGCTGAAGAAGCCCCAAAGAATTAAGTACTCGCAGTATAAGATTAACTTAATTATGGACGCACATTAACAGACTACCCATACTTTGGCTAAAAAGTGAAGATTTAATGCTCTGCATGGAGGAGAGGCAGAAAAATCTAATCCAAGTGCTTTTATTTATCAGTTTAATAGAACTGTAACTATTGAAATAAAAAACATTTGTCATAAAAGTAGCTGCTGTGTTATCTTTGTGACAGACCATTTCAGACACACAATGGTAATATCTGTGTCCCTATTCCCTTAATTAGGATCATCAATTCCTTAGCTATTGCCTAGAGTTTTTTGAAAGTAGAAGGCTTTATTTTCCCATTACAATTTTATACCAGGTTTTAGAGGCAGAAAGTACATGCTTTAAATCTGGGATGTTTGTCTCAGATTCCATTTCAGAAACTTGTTTTAAAATGCTGACCAAGTGTCCCATGACAAAGACCACATTTTAAGGTAAATTGGACAGGTGCCTCTGAGAAGAGGTCAGTGTTTTGAGGAATGTGGGAGCATATCTTCTAATATTAAAACAAACTTAAATATATTAAGTGATGATCCTTTAGAAGTTTCAGACTTCTTTGGAAAAAAAAAACCCAAACAAATCTAGCGTCCAGTTCAGGGTATTACAAGAGGTTGCAAGTGTTCAGTCAACTTCAAAAGGGTAAACACCACAATGATAAAGAATTTACTTATTGTATTCAGGTTTTGACTCAGGAATGTGCATGGCAGAAACTCAGGTCAACCAAAGTTTCCAACCAATCTGTTAATCTTCCTGACATATTTGGCTACATCCTTGTGGTTTTTTCCCTCAGGCTCAGCCTTATTTTCTATTTTCACTTTAAGGTTTTTTCAGGGCATCACTGCAGGACGTAGCTGTACCAACCAGAGCTCACCCACAGACATGCTCCACCTCTTGTGCTCTGGAGGTTGATTGTTTTTGGTTTTGTTGTGTTTTTGTTTGTTTCAGCAGCATATTTCTGACCCATCAGATTCTAATGAAGGCAGAATTATTATCTTTCATGCAGCTAAGATGGCTGTGTCATGTAAAAACCTCAGCCTTAAGATAATGACAAAGATAAGCTTTTTTTTTGGGAAAAAAAAAAAAAACAAACATGGAAAAGTCATAGTGCTTCCAGGATCACAGTGCTTCCAGGATCCAGTACCGAATTTTCCCCAATTATCTAATCAGTAGCTGCAGTAGAGATGATATCAAAATACGTGAAGCTGAGGAAAAAACCTAAAAATCTCCAAGAAATCACTGAGAATGTTGAAAGAAATAGAAAACGAAAGAACTTGAGGTTGCAGCAAAGTAGTGTGTTCTCTGTAGTTAGAGCAATAAAAAGGAAATGCACGTAATTTTAGTTTGCGTAATCATTATAGCTGACCATTCAAGCATAAAAGTGGATTTTCTGCTGGAGCAACAGTTTTAGTTTCTGTTTTTCATCATAAAACTAATTAAAAGTAGAGATGGGTTGAACTGTTAGGAAAAAAAGTTTGGGTGCATTTGAATCCTGGCTTAGCCATTAAGGCAGTATATCACCAAATACTATTCACTTTTATTAAGTTTAAGTTCTGCCTCAGAAAAAGCTCCAAAATTTAGCTGAAATAATTTCACAGGCTCAGTATCCCCCAAATTATCTCCAAATATGTTTTTTTCCCCCACTATGACTTTCTAAAAAATTTCCTTTTTTCTCTTACAGTTGATGAAAAGCAACATTCCAATGTTGATTTTCTGGGTTGATTCATTTCTGCAAGAGCCATAGAAAGTATTTGAGACAATTTTATGAAATGCATACAAACCTCTTAAAAGCATGCTCTGAAATTCAGCTGTGTCACAGCCCCGTTCCAGCACACATAAAACTAAAGGAAAAATTGCCTGATATAGAAACACAAGCCTGAACTCTGGGTAGCCAAAATTTTTTAAGATCTAATCCACCAAGCCTTCTGCGTATTTACTCATGCATGTGGGTGTAACTTGAAGCACTTTCAGGAGGAAAAATAAATGGAAGAGACGGTGCAGCAGAAAAGCCATATCAAAACTCAGGAGAGATTTTACCATGAAGATAATGGATGGCTGTTAAGAAAAGTTATCAAAGACTTGACAGAATATATACCTGGAGGCCAGAAGATGGGCTAATGGACCATAATTTTGCATTTCACATTTCTAGAACTTCATATCTGAAAAGCAAAATACACAATACACATGAAAACACACACATTTGGAATCCTTCATACTTCAGTGACTAGCTGAATGTCTCCAGCACACACAGACACACAAGCATGGGTGTAATTAGTATATTTAGTACCTGGTGTGCTGGCGTTACCTCCTGACACCTGCCCTGGTCCACTGCTGGGACAGGGGTGGCCAAACCTGAGCTGTGACAGTCCTCTTAGCCACAAGCCACAAGTACTTGAAAAGATCTTTGGAAGAGAGTTGAAACAATATTTTCCTGAAAATTTGTGCCATTATTTTCAGATTGTATATTGGGATCGTGCAAACACCTGATCTTCACCTTATGGGAAGAAAATTATTTGAATAAACTCTCTCCCTCCTAAATGTTACAGTTGTCCCTTGGCAGGCCAGGAATTCATACTCCTGTCCAATTTCTAATTAAAAGATGTGTCTCAAAAGCTGACATTCTGTTCTGCTTAAAAATATTGTTGTTTTTTGTTTTTTTTTTTAATTCAAGATTTGAAAACCATAGGCAATTATTTAGTCAGAGTATTCTATGCAAATGTTCCAGAAGTTGGATGTTAATTTGACACTTGTAATATAATATTTCTGGTGCTCAAGTCACACAGTCAGTTAATAATAATCAGACAAATACTGTGTTATCTACTATAGGGTTAAAAGTTCAAGTACGTTTCTCCTAAATGGTTGCATCCTAGTAAAATAATTTAAATTCTGAAGAAATATGTATCATAATCTAAATCTAAATCTTAATAATAACTAGTTTCATAACTAAAATTGCTTAAAAAGCAGGATTTAATTTTTAATAAACCTGTCTATAGATACATTTGGTTATATATTCAAAACTTACTGGCATTTTAATAGCTTTATTTGTCATTGTTACAGATTGTTGTTATACACTTACTACAAAGATAAATGCTTTTTGTCATAGATCATCAAAAGAAAGTTATTTAGATGAAGATAACATAGCAACTACAATTGTAGAATCAAACAATAATTTCTTCCACAAAGTGTATTGTTTTAGTTATGCCCAGGATCATCTACAAACTTAGAGATGCACATTTTAATGAACAATTATCATATGCCAAGGAGATTAAGAGAAGGATAAAGCACTGATTATAACTGAGAAATAGAAACAAGTGTAGAAATCAAAAGCTAGAATTCTGCAGCTTGGAAGAAGAAAAAAAAGATTCAAGAAATATGGCAAACTGCACATGACTGAAGAGAATCAAATTGATTGCCCTAATTACTTTTATGCAAAATTATCTTTTCAGTACAGAGTGTACCCATTTATTTTTACTAATGAAATTAAGCTTTCTCAATTATCTGTATTTATACAACTGTTATGCTTGGTGCTGATCAATAATGGCCACACAGCAGTGAACATTACTGAAATCCTTGGATAACTGGCCAGAGCTTTCCCGTAAATCTCCAGTACAGTCCAAGCAGAAAGACAGTAAATGGAAATATAAACTGAAAGGGAAGAAAAGGAAACTTTTTTTTTTGTAACATAACACTAAGTCAGGTTTGTTGCATGATATTATCTGCAGTGCTTTCAGAAGGCTAAATAGGCAAATAACATTTATAGCCATGCAGTGTCAAATACCCGAAGAGCTCAGGCTTCAAACCTCCAGAAGGAACACTCCTGGCCTGGGATGGGATCCTGCAGCATGATTATTCTTTCGCCTTGATTAGCACCATGACATGCTTGAGCAGGAGGTGACATATTAGATAAATCCATGGTCTGATTCACTACAGATAAATTCTCTGCTCTTTCTTAAAGCCAGAGCATCCAGAACATGAAAAATTTTGCGGGAATGGAAATTTAGTTTACTCTGAAATTTTGCAGTTCAACAATACAGACTAAAATGTATTAGGAAAAATACATCTCTGGTTTTATTTGTTCAATATCCATATTTTTCATACTCATGTCAGTCATTCCTTTACATACATGCACAATAAAAGTCTGTCCTAATCTCATTAAATAAACAGACATTTGTATCCAGTGATATTTTACATGGCAGATGAAATTGGGCGCCAGTTTAGAATCTCTCAGCATATAGACTGCCAGATCAATACAAAAATAACTTTGTTAACTCAAGTTAGAAAATAACTAACATATTAGTATATTCCTTCTAGCAGAAATTGAATTTATAGTCCTGGGAGAGTGAAAGCTGAGGCCTTGTGTGGACCAGTAAAGACCAGTGCCCACAGACATTACTGGAATTGACCATATTCCATCACTAAAGTAGTGCTTCATGTCAGCTTGTAAGAGAAGCATCTCTACTGCATCTAATTATTAAATTCAAGGGACATTTAAATAAATGCTTTACTAGTTAGAAATTGTATTTTTAATTCCTGTAGCAGAGGCTGAATGAAAATGGAAATGCACATTTTAGTTTAAGCTCTGATCCAATTTACAAAGTGATTGTTTGATAAATTCTTCTGGCTGTCTAAGCCTATCACACTTGGTACAGAAATAGTATTTACAAAATCCTTGTAAACCTTCTTCTTTTTTTTAGCTTTTTCAGCTTTTAATATATAAATTAAGCTAAAAGCTTGCAGACACCACATAGATTATCCCCACTGCCCATAGCACAACTGTCTGAAACAATTTCAAGAGTCTAACTAAAGATCTGCTTATGCTGTAAAATACTTCCGTGTGCCACTACCCATGGACACTTCATGTCACGCTGGTTGTAAGTCTTCTTGCTGAGCTGCCCCCCTTCACCTTCCCTCCCCAATTCCACTTGCAGCACCTAAACTAAAGGTGATTTATTGTAAGGACTCGAATGTATTCTACTGTCCCTATATGGACAGTTTTGAATGTCCTTTCAGGATCTTTTAAATTGCTTCTGTTTGGACAAGAAACTTGAGTCCTGATTTGGGCATCTATAGGGTATGATTAGCACTCTGTTAGAACACTAATGTTAGGACACTTTGATCCAAATTCCCTGCCTCATTCCATCTGGCACATCAGCCAAAGGAACTGTCTTGTCATTTAGTTTTCAAGGTCATATTGCAACCTCTTGGTTTTGCTGCCAAGCTTCCTTACTCCTTATTTCTATATTTAGCTTTTCCTTAGCTTAAAGTCTTTTGTATAAGCTTCTCGATACCACTTTTAGCATTCAGGTGCCAAAATTTCTTGGTCTATGTTGCTCAACTTTGGCTTCAGTCTAAATATCCCACTGCTCTCCTGGCTGTCAGTAAAGGAGTTTGCTTTACTTTTCAGCCTGAACAAATAACAGCCATTGCATTCAGCAGCTTCACTGAGCTTTCATGACTCATCTTAACTCACACTCATATATATATATGTATATGCATTTATACATATATATGCACATAGATGTATGAAAACACACATACGTATAATCTCTTTTACAGGAAAGGTGTAAGATTTCCAATTGGTGGCAAAATCTTCACTGTGTTCAAGTTTTTGAGTACCTAACAATTAACTGCTGTGAAACTGTTTCTGAGAAAATACTGAGTCTGCCTGGTTCCTCTGTGGTTTCCCAGCTTCAGTAGTGTCAGCCAGCCAGTGCAAAGACAGAATGTCTCCAGACAGCCTGTAAATGCCAGCTCCAGAATAAGAACTTTGCCAAGTTAAAAAGAAATGAGAGAATCCCATTAGGTTACTGATGACCATTTCTTTCCCCTGCTGAGATGCAAGAGCTTCCTCTCAACCTCCTTGCCCAGCACACAGCTTGGACTGAAGTGCTTCAAGCACAGCTGTCTTCAACTCACAGGTACCGAAGAAATCAGTGTAGTTGTAACAATCATGTATAGCTTGCATCTTTTATGTATCAAGTGGTAGTGAAAGATGGGAGACTAAAAGTTACAAAAGTTAAATCAAGCGAGAATTATTTCCTATCTATTCTTACCCTGGCGAAAGTTGGAAATCAATTTTCACAACCTTTAGATTTTTTTCTGGATACACCTGAACAGGTATTTTACTAGCTACTGAAAGCAGGATCTCCTACTTGCCCCTTTTTTTTTCAGTTTGGGGTTCGGATGCTTGTGTTTATCTGGACTGGACCTTTGTGTCCAGGCCAAGCAGAACCTTGTCATTAGATATGGCAGTCAGCTCTAAGCTTCATAGGCTATTTCTCATGAAATACTGCAGAGTGGGGTCACAATTTCAAAAGCACTTATCAATAGCTAGTGACATGAAATATGCATGGGTCTCCTTATGATGACATTTAATGACTGTCAAACTTGCGATGTGACAATCGCTAAGTCTGTTCCCCTTCCTGTCTCTGCTCTGTAAAGAAGAAATAGCTATGTAAAAAAGACTCATAAATGTGTGGATGACCAACAGATACTAAGTGATAAGAGAGAAATAAGTATTATTTCACAGTAAAATATGCATTATACTGGATATAGTGTTCTCCAGTAAGCTGTTAGTGCTCTAATTGAATGCTGAAAATGAAAGACAGACCCTCTATATCAGACGAGAAGACCTTTCCTCTTTCAGCTCATTGCAAATACCTCTCTCTACAAAGTAAAGCAGGTCCCTCATGAGACAGATGCCCATTAGTATTGCAGGCAAGGCTAACTTATTTCAAAATGTATGAAAGACAGAAGTTGATAAAATACTCTGTCTTCAAGGAACAAAGTTAAAAGCTTTTATGCTATAGCAAAGCATTCAGATTTTAAGAAAATAAATGAGTTACAAAGGACCTCTTTGGAAGTTGGAATCAATCCCTCTCACTTTACAATTCTTTACTCTTAAAAATAAACCAGAAAAACTTATATACAGCCTGGGAGTGGCAGGAGGAATGATGCTTTCGGTTAAGTCCTGGGAAGTTCCATATCTCTCCAGTGAGAACTGAATCAGCCCACACACAAATTATGTGATAACGACAGTCAAGAAACTGCAGTCATGCTGGAGCCACCTCCTTAGCACCTACTTCTTTATAGAATAAAGTGAGTGGTTCATTCAGCTTTGTTTTCTCTCTCCTTCCTTCCTCTCTTCCATAGATATGTGGACTGTCCTCCATTCCTTCTGAAGGTCTAGTCCGAGCTGTGTTTAAGTCAACAAGAACATTTCCACAGCCCTCAGATCACTGTGGATGACCCTGCAAAACTCCAGCTGTACATCACATCAAACAGAGCAAAGCCCAAAATAATTTCTGCAAAACTGGGGAGCTCAGGAAGATCCAATGCAGTAAAAGAGACTTTGGGATTCCAGCATCACAACTCCTTTTACCAAAAATATTTTGGAAATTAAATTAAAGCTGGCAAGCTCTGTAAAAAACAAGCAGCTAAAACTGGCAAATCTACTATGTTTAAAGTGAAGTACGTGCACTTTTGCTGTTACTGCTCCTCCAGAGATTAAGCAATCTTCTCTTGAACTATTAATTGTTCAGTATTTCAATTTACAATATGAGCTTCACCAACATTCCAAAAGAAGGATAAAAAAAAAAATCCTTTCAGTGTCTTTTTAATGAAATAAAACTTTACCAGAAACACTAAAAAACATAGAAACTAAGTTGTACTGAACTCTGTATCTGCAATATCTACTGGACAAGAGAAAAGTACCCACCTATACAACCCTCGCTCACAATGAAATTTATATTTAACACCTCTCTGCCTCCTCATTTGAAAATATTTTCATATCATTTTGTCAGTGCAATCTCTGCTGTGTTACAGAACCATTATCTGCCACTAACCGTGAGATAAACCACTGCTTCTTAGTTGCAAAGTCCAACAATGGTTTTACATATAAAACAGAAATACAGCTGAAAAAACAGGGCTGCATTTAAATGTATGTAGCAGGTACAACATCCCAGCTGGAAACTGGATTTGATGGTGAGTACCAGAGATGGACTATTTCCTGTGGGTATCACAGTGTAATAGAGCAGCAGTTGAAACAAGACTTTCAGTAACACATTATGCGAACTTCATTTATCTATTCAATGAAGAGGAAATCTACTTAAGCCACAGTGCCAAGATATGCTATTTCTTTTGCCTGAAATGCATTTTTCACATTGCCATACTACTAATGGAAAATGTGTTGTAAACAACAAACAGTGTATTTGATCTCACAGCACACTTAATTCAGGTAGTGAAGATTTTAACTGAAGTTTCTGTTGGTTTAGGTATGGAGGAGGTTTTATCTTTTTTTTTTCTTCTTCAAACTTCATGGCCACTTTAAAAATTATGCATTCAAGAGGTATTAAAAATACCTACACACATCATAGTTGTCTGTCAGCAGCAGTGTCCTGGTTTGCACTAGGATAGAGTTAATTTTCCTCCTAGTAGCTGGTATAGTGCAGTGTTTCAAATTCAGTATGAGAATAATGTTGATAACACACTGATACTTTAGCTGTTGCTCTGTAGTGCTCACTCTCAATCAAGGATTTTCAGCTGCATGCTCTCAGGGAGTAGATACACAGGGAGACAGGAGAAAGCATGGCCAGGACAGCTGACCCAAACTGACCAAAGGATATTCCACACCACAGAAGGCCTGCCCAGTTTGTAAACTGGGGGGAGTTGGACAGGAGGGGCTGATCCCTGCTTGAGGATGGGACAAGCATTGTTCAGTGGGTTGTGAGCAACTGTCTGGACATCATTTTTCTTTCAGCTAATTTTGTCCTATATCAAAAATTAGTAAATTGCATTACTGTAACAGAAATATTGAGCAGAATGACCCATAATTTCCTAATTTGTAATCACTGAATCATGTCAGGTCAGATGCACATTGGGTGATGCTACATATCATCAACAGTATACTGCTTTATTTTCATGGAAACACAAAGGCAGATGAATAATATTTGCATTTTCTGAATTTAGCAGTCTATTTTCTATACATTCAAAATCAAAGTACAATAGCTTATGCAAGAGATGTCTTGTGTGATAGGAAAGAATCAATGACGAATTGAGAGCTGATGGATATTTATAGAGAGTAAAGCATTCTGAAATTTCCTGTGAGGAAAAGGTGTACTATAGTACTAGATTTATTTCTCATATTTACTACCTACTCAACAGACTCTCAAAAGACACAAAGCTGTAAAAGGCCACTCTTCTGCTATGACAGCGCTCTCTAGTTTACACTCACTGATTATTTTCCCAGAACAAGAAAACTTTCCTGGTACTATTACAGTAAGAAAATGATGGAAAATAGCAGCATATTTTGGTTTTTAGGTTCATTGCTGTTATCAAGCAATATTCACAAATCTTTGTGGCCTTTAAAGTTTACTTATACTTCATATTTTCCTTCTAATCAACACATTCAGGTGATCCAAGTATCAGATGTAAATTTTCTTAGTGTGAACTTTTCAGACATGCGCCCAATTCACAGTAAAGTGCTTTATTTTCAATACTGCATGGCCATGGTTTTTGATTGCATGGAGTGCTATGAAATCAGCTTTTGTGATTTGTGAAGGGCACAGACAATCAAGCACAACTTTTATGTCATTACCCTGCATAAAAGCATATGTTCACTATAACATTCCAGAGCTGTAGGAAAGGCCAACGAAAAGAAAAACAATGTTTGATTGTTTACTCACCCCATTTATCACACATTAATGTGGAATAGATAAGGAGGTGTAAAGGGGCTCCAGCAGCACAGCACATTTAACTCTTGCTGTTGAAAGTCTAAAGCACAATAGGCAAATATTTGTTCTTTTTCCAGTACAGCCTATATCCCAAAACAATGCAAAACACAGAGTGGAAAATATTTAGGAATATGTATTAAGTTTATTTGCAAATTTTGTGTGTGTGTGTGTATTCTACTGCAGTTAGAAACCTGGCTTCACTTAGGCAGATCACCACTTCTATGTGAATCTTTTAACAAATAACTCCAATATGTTCTTTATAGTTTTTGTCTGTTGCAGTGGGAAGTGGAATTGTTTATCATCTGGGCTAGTAACTGCCTGGAATTCTACAGACTCCCTAGTTAATTGTATACTTAATTGTACTTAAGTAACATATATATTACATTTGGCTTTAGGCAACAGAGAAAAATGCACGGTTACTACATAGGTATGGCATATATTTTCATGTTTGTCATACAGATGATCCTCTACTCCATTATGTTATGGTTTTGGATCTTTCACTCAATGTTACAGTTACCATGGGCAGTGGATATGATTTTTGACAAGTGCATCTTGACTTCGGATACACAGATTTTTATCAGGCTAAGAATATATACAGACATTTTCTAATTCAATACAGTACTTTATCATTTAGCCAAAACTATTTATTAGCTTTGGCAAGGAACTTCTTTAAATTATGTCCTCAGTCTATTATCCACTATTTGATATACAAGATAGGGTAGTTTTTTCTTAAACAAAGGCATACTAGCTTCTTTGTATCAAATATAGATGTTTGCAAAATATGTTTTTAATTAAAGCTTTCCATCTATAATTTATTAAAAATCCTTCAATCAATTGATGAACATAATTGTCAAGAATTAAATCTTGAAAAGCTAACTCGGATGCAGCTTAAAAATGTAGATTAAAAATTGCCTTGAAATATGCTGACATTATAAATCATGTTCCTACAGTGATTGAGGTTCACTCAACCAACAGTCTGTGTGTCTTGAGAATTTGATTCGGATGTCTGAAGATAACATAACCACGTTGCTACGGTAACAAGTGTTGGGTTGTTTGGTTTTTTTCTTGGAAGAATAAACAGGCATGTAAAACCAGTAAAAAATAGACAATATCTCGATGCCCGAGGGCTTTCCTGCTTTATATATGGCACTTTGTGGAGACACTTGATATTCACCTTTCACAGCTGACTAGTCATTTCCTTATTTAGAGATTCCATTAGAAACTATTTGTGTAAAATGGAGAAATAACTAAAGATTCAGAAGAAAGAGCAAACTGGCCTGTGCAGGCAGTGCTACATTCCTGCTCGGCTGCTGCATCCTCGAATGAATCGCTGAGCACCTTTGTCCAAGGCAGAGCAGAGAGAATGGCAGTGCAAGCGACTCATACATCAGGGAAATCTAAATCACTGCATAAATAAAATAAGGCAGCACTGTGAATATTACAAAAAAAAAAAAAAAACAACACAAAAAAAACCCCAAAAAAACCCAACCAAAAGATCTTATTCCATTTAAAAAGAGAATTACACTGAAATATTTTCCCCTTTTGTATTTATTTTCTGTGAACTGTGATATTTTATTTTCATGAATCTTCCTGAAAATTATATTACAAATTGCATTATAATGAGAAATCTCAGAGCCTAGAGAAAAGTTAGTTACCCTTAGCACCCAAATCACTATCCTAATATTTTGTCAGTGAAATGAACTAGAGAAGAGGTTCAACTATGAACACCTTGCTTCACATGCTTAAGACAGCTCGGATCTAGGATCAGATGACATTACACTGCAGCAGTGCTGGTGTCTCATTGTGAGGTTTTTTTCAAAGAAGGCAGAGGACGAAGTATTAGATGTTTCCATTTTACCTAAAAGCAGGTGCCCTTTTCCACTACAATCTTTTTTCCCTTGCTCCTTCCTCCTATCCAGTGCTTTCCTCCTCCCAGAGAAAGAAGCATTAAATAAGGATTAATGGAAACTTGAATAACCTACATATTTGAATCAGACATTTATAAGAACAAATTTAGCTTTGGCTCTGAGGTTTTTATTCCCTATAAATCCACTATTTGCACTTCTGGTAAATTACCATCTTTCCATCTACTTTGAGGCGATTCAAAGCTACATTTTTGGGAAGAGAGGTCAAAGACAGAAACACAATTCCAACCTGTCCACATGCATCATCACTGCAAAAAGAAGAGCTGCTTATAGTTTAATGAATAGTGTTCAGTGCCTTCCCAAGCTAATGAGCACCACTAGGTCATATTTTAGTACATGATTTGCTGTTGAGAAGTCTCTTTTGGCCATGAGAGTCATTAGTAACATGGTAACAGGAGGTGACAGCCTGAAATGGGGGTGAAGGAGTGAGATAAGATGGAAGTGGCAGCATCTCATTGTGCTGGAGTAGAGGCAGAGCAGAAGTCGTGTGAGGGGCTGACATGGACATGAAGAACAGATCACTGCGATGATGAGAAGAGCTGGGGAATTAGATTGGGAGCAGTAAAGAGGAATGGAGATTATTAAGAGGAAAGGACAGGTAAAAAAGGATGGGCAGAACATGGGTGGAAGATTGGTGAACTGGGAGTTTTATGCCAGGAGAAGGAACAAGGAGTTGATAGCAAAGGGGTGTAAGTCCTATGCACACAAAAGAGAGAGGCTGCTCTCTGAGATGCAGGAAGGGCTGCGGGGGATAAGAGACCTTGAGACTTTACTGTGGTAAGTCTAGAGCCATTCTAACTGTGACCCAGTTTGGCAGTGGACATCATGTACAAACCTCCAGGGTTCTCTTATCATCCTCTCATTCAAGTAAAATGCATTCTTTTTTGCTGAAATTCTTTTCAACTGCAATGCACTGGGGCAAAACAGAATGACAGGGAATCACTGTGAAGGAAATTGAAGTTGCAGCCTGATCCAAGACACTTGTACAATTGCATCATACTAGTTTATGAGCTTTCCATACTCCAAGCCATAAAAAATCATCTGCAATCAAACCCAACCATTTGAAATATTAAAATAATGAAGTACAAATATACTTCTGAATACATAAGATGTTTAAAAAAGAATTGTTTGAAAATGATGTCTTCATACAGCACATGTTGTTAGTCTATAAATTTTGTCTACTACAGGAGCATGGTAGCTTACTCTTTTATATGAAAAAAAAGCCTTAAATTATACATAATTAACCCCAAAAATGTTTGTATGTTCTAAAGATTAGTTTGAGCACTGAAGATTTAAGTTTTTGCATTCTGAATAGAATACATTTATTTTCACTAGAACTTCACCTCTTTTTTCAACATCAGCTACTTGAGATCTGTCAGACATACATAAATAGTACATGAAAGTGTAAAATACAGCATTTGAAGCTGTTGCAGACATCTTGAAAAATACTGTAAAAACATGTAGAAAAGAGGAAAACAAAAAAATCTAATAACATGCCAAGCAACTGACCACCATATGCTACTCACATAAAGAACTACATGTATTCTATCATAATTCTGACAATTACTGTTATTATTTTTCATATTCAGTGAATACAGTGATCATGTATTCAATAGTCATTCTCAAGAAAACAAACATGGAACAAAACATATCTATAAAAGTTTATATTAAATGGAAGGTGTCTTGCACATCACTGAGTTTGCTCAACAAGCTCTCAAAAGCAGTGCCCAGTGTTCAAAGTACAATGTTGCACAACGCTCTTGTCCTTAGACATTAAGAAGCTATTTCATATAGGTTTTTGAATGCATTTGTCCTTGAAAGTCATGTGTTTTTCACTTCATGTCTCCCAAATAATCCTTCCACTAAAGAGTTCATTTAGCTCATTGACACTTTTGATGACATCCGAATAATTTTTTTATTGTTTTTGAAAGGAAAAAATATTTTCAGAAGAATGAGCCTAATTAATTATATTGATAATGACAAATATTTTGTTTAACATTCAAACAACTTGAGGTTTCCGGTTTGCTTGGTGAGAGGATTTTTTTGTTTTACAACCTATAATTGAAACCAAACCTTCATGGCCAAGTAGAAACACCATTGGAAGACCTTGTCCCTGTACAGACATACACCAGCTTATTCACAAGCTGAAAATTAACTTCAGGTTTTCTGAGCTATAGAACTGGTAATTAGCAAAACTAATTACAAAACACAGTTCTGCATATTTCCTCTCCTGTTCCTTCTCTTTTTTCTTTTTTTCTTTTTTGGCTATTACCCGGAACATTTACATTGCAACTGCCCTTGGTACTGACTTCCCATCTGAAACCTTAATTAGCATTAGCAATTATTTATGATATCAACACATTATATTCTGATTTAAGGCTAGCAAAGTGCTACAGAAAGAAATATATGCTCATGAAACAAAGTTCCTTTTATTAAAACCATTTCAACGCTTTTCAACAGCTACCGAAAATAAAAACCACTCCAATTAGAACATTGTGGATTCTTTAAGAAGCTTTGGAAGAGGAAAAAGAAAGCCCTTCTTTTAGGCTGATAGGGTAGTATGCTGCATACCATGTTTAAAATGCTGCGCAGCAGAGAAATACTTGTCCATGCATTATTTCTACTCTCCATTTGAATAGTGTCATAAATCGACTTGAAAATGATAACTCTGAACATATCACATAGCTGTTTCCAAGTAATTACTATTTTTTTTCCTTTAGGGATAAACCAAAATGTAAATTACGTGGATACTTGCATGTTAAAAACCGTACCCAAGTTTCTACAAGATGTTATTCACAAACCTTTACACCATGCTGTCCTCCTCCTCCAAGTACTCGAAGGACCCATCTATAAACCAGGATGGGCTAAAACTTGTTGATTTGCTTACATCTAATTTTTAAAAACCTGGTGACTCCAAGATGCATATCTATCCAGGAGAATTTTCAGTGGGCTTTCAAACCAGGTCTCCTGAGTGGGTGACCAGCTGCCAGCTGAGTGACTGGTCAGCCAGGCTCCAGTCTGTCTTAGCCTTTGCATTTGGGCTTTGGCTAAAGATACCGCTGAAAAGAGATGAGTCTTCTCTTACAAAATGAAGCAGGCTACCTTGGAACAGTCCCAATTTTCCAGAACCGCTTGGCTTCAGCTATATGCATCTGATCACAGAAATTTAAAAACAGTGAAATGACATTTCTTTCAGTCTTGAGGTTTATGGGGGGGAAAAAAAAAGTTTTAAATGTCCCATCTATCAAAATAGCAGGAAGATTCTAAATTTTGAATAACCTTGATGCAGATGGAAAGCAACAAAACAGCTCTATCTGACGTTTGAGAAGAAGCTTCACATTACCATCACAGAGCTGACAAGAAGTGACAAATGTTTGCTTCATCCTATAAGCCTGCTTAAAAACCAGAAGGGGACAAAATGTAATCTGTCTATCACAGGCATGCTGTTCAGGATTCAAGTGGTAACTCATAATCTCAAATACAGAATTTTAAAGTGAAAAAACCTGGGTGTCCATTTCTATTAAACTAGGACAAGATGCAAACTCATTGTGATAGCCCTGTCATCCAGTCTTATCCCCAGCTCCCAAAACTTGCAAAAAGAATGTTGCAATCAGCTTCTGGATGACACAAAATCTCTCAGGCCCTGACAGGCATAATCCTTTCGTAAAATAGGCTTCTTTACCTGTGATGCTATCACCCGTCAACAGAAGTGATGTGATGCCACATCAAGGACAACATATAATATGATTCAGACAGAGAATTTTAAAGAAAAAATATCTATTTTGTGTAAGTAATCTGATTTAGAGATTTCTGACAAGTGCCGTAATTATTTGAAGTACTTATGACAAAATGACATAATCTGTCAATACAGTAAAGATATCTGCAAGGTGAGTAGTCAAAATAATTGTGATTAAACCACTTCCTAGTTACTGTTTAGATGATGATACAGTAAGAATGACAACACAATGCAGTTAGTGACATTTAGAACTCTTGGAAATATTTCAAATGTCTCTGTAGTCATGTATATGGAGAAACAGTTTCTGTTTTGATTTTGACATTACAAAGGTGTTTAGTACTGTTTTTTTCCCTGTGGTCCTGTCACTGAGAGTCTCAAGCCTTGCAGAAGATGCCCCATTAGTCTAATATTACTGTTCTGTCCTGTGTATTTTCTAGAAGAAACATATAGCTCCTGCCATTGTTTTATATCCATCTGGATCCTTTCATAGTGTCTCAAGCTGATTGAAAAATAGTATTGTCTAATGTGTTTTACATCATTTTTTCTGCATGATTTCTGACAGTTCACTACATTTACCCATTTATTCCACACATGCATAGATTTCTAAGTAGAGAGAAGACCCGCTGTATGATCATCCAGTTCATCCTCCTGCACAAAACAGAACCCATAATTCAGGCTGCCAGATTAAAAAATGTGTTACAAGCACAGCCTATCTTAAAAAAAAAAAAAAACAAAACAGTTTTCTAGTTAATGACTTCCAGAGTCAGCAACTCCATCATATTCCCTCATAAAGATCATAGAAAGACAGAATGGTTTGGCTTGGAAGTGACCTTAAAATTCATCCAGTTCCAAACTCCCTGCCAGTTTCAACTTTATTTTAAAAATATGATGTCAGTTAGTGGTCTCTGTTAATGAGGTATTTAATGTCATACACATGTGATAAAGGATCTGTTTGATCTAATCACTTCCCACTTAAAGGTAAGCTTTAGACCTCTCTCTCATAGTTAACTTTTCACACAGGGATAAATTATGTTTGGCTTCACTATGTCGACACTCTAGTTATTTTCACAATTGTATTTTTCAAGAGTACATTGTCACCTCTCCCCTCCCTCATTTAAGTATGGCAAAGCTTTTTATTCCTCGAGGCATGACTTTTCATTTTAATAAAGAAAAGAGCTGAATGTTCTATGTGACCAACTTGCAAAATGATGTAAACTTATTTACTGAATTAAGACCTTCTTTAGGACATACTATGTTTTTCATTCAGCCTTTTAGAAGACTTTGTCCTCTGACCAAGCCATAAACACCATGCTTTTCATTACAGAATTTTTCCAGTTCCTCCAGACTCTACTATAAAACAAAAATGACATTTCCACAAGGCTATAGTTCGTTCTCTTTTTTGAACACAATCTTTGGTCCATGGCCTTACTAATGCTTTTAAATATATATTAATCAAGTTCTAATATGTATGACTCTACCTGTCTGCTTGTGGGAAGTGCAAACGATTGTGGCTGGAACCCTTCTGTTTGTTCTGCATGCAACCAGTATATCAGTTAAAATAAAAGTTTTAAAATGTATATATGGACTCACATATTCATGTTCTACATGAACAGTTTATATCAGACACACCGATCCAAGCACAGAATTGTTCAACAGACCTTTAACATATTCAGTTCATCGATCCAGGATACTTATTGAATCCTCACAGTGCTGACAGACTCATGAGTCTGTAAAGGAAGTATGACCACCAGAATGCACCTTTGAACTTGGGAGGACAGTACACAGTAGATCATTATAACATCTATTTGAGAGTCAATGTCTTCAGGTATTTTAATAATGATGGTTAGTATTACAATAAAAATAATGTACTTGAACTTTGGAAAATGCCATTAAACTTGTATGGAACCTTCAAAATTTTGTCCTCCCTACCTAAAACCCATTATTTGAGGAGGTTGATTTATCTATTGATTGGATTTTATACAGCTATGGCAATTCTTTGCAGAGAAGGATGAAAAATATTCATCTCCAGAGCTTTCACGATCTAGCTAAATAAAAAAACCCTCATGCTAGTATCTTTTTAATTTCAAAATACTCAGAGGCTTATGGACCTGACACTTTTTAACCAGAACAGAACCATTCTTTCAAGCCTTCCAAATAATTCCTGTTCTGTCTTTCAAATTAACTGTCTTGTAGGAAAAAAACCCGACAGTTAAACATTGTCAAAGAACTGTGTAAACAGAATAGACAGTACACGGCCAGAAGAGACATCAGGGAACAGGTTCTGAGCTCCTAGTTCCTACACTTGTATCCTTAGTTCTCTGACAATAGATCCCACCACCTGTCTTGCAATACCATGCTTAGAAGCTCATGCAGTAGCTACTGTTTACCTACTCAAGTATGACTGGGTGGCTACCCAGAACCTTGATGGAAGTAGCTGAATTCTGGTTGACTGAACTGAGATTTTTTTACAAAACAAGCTGCTGACTGCCACAAGATTTTTAAGAATTTGTACATCTTTATTTCAATTGAAATTGGACAATGTGTGAGGAAAATAGCATGACTGCACTCTGAAAATGTCACACCAAATACTAAAGATCTTAGAGAGTGAACAACTTCTGTGGCTGAGCTGAGAATCTTCCCCTAAGATTTGCTGTTTAAAAGGGAGCCCAAGAGGCAATGATCAATGTGATCAGCATATGTAACTCAGGGAGGGCGAGTATGAAAGGTTACTTTGAGACTTTAGAACTGACCAGTACTCAAAAGCAACCAAAACACTGATCATGAAGTGAAAAATCATTTGCATTCTACAAGAGCCCAAATTTCCAAAACACATCACAATTTGGAGGCTTTGAGACAGCTGATGCTGAAGGTGAACACACAGCTGACCACAGCACAGCTGGCATTAGTAAGGAAAAGGTACCTCTTTTACACACATTACCATGGCTCTTGAAACATAGAACAGTCCTCCAAAAACACCTAAAGGCACTAGAGGTCTTATTAAAGCACAAAGTAACTCCTACAACATAAAACCCAGTGTCATCGCACGTGACCTTCTGCAGGTGAGTCATGTTATCAATCAGAGCTGCCTCAATGCTGTCTGAGCAAATGCCTGAACAGTAGTACAACGGAACAGCAAACCAAAAACATACCAGAAAGGGAGACAGGATAACTATCAGGCATATTGTAGCAAGAAACAATGATAAACTTCTTTTAGAAAGGACAGAAAGAGAAAAGAGGGAAATACTGAATAAATCAGAAATATGTATGATATCTCAAAGTTCAAGAGTGAGAATCATGTCTATCAAATGTGTTTGCATAAAGACAAAAAGGGAACAAAACATTAGTAATGTCACAGTAGGAACCTATTCCTTATAATCTGCTCAGAAGAAAATAAAAAAATACTTCCTTTGGAAAAAAACCGAACAAACAAAACAAACCCAGAAGATTTGTGCAAAGGCTGCGTGCTCCTAAAAGTAAGTATCTTTGCCATTGTGTCTCTTGGAAAAAAACATCAGCAGCACACAGAACCATCCACTTTGATGTCAAACCCAACTCTTAGAGGTACATGGTGGAAATTGTTTTGGGAAAGGCTACAGTACATTTGATTAGTGAGGAGGAACTAATTTCGGGATTTTAATAGCCAGTGTGGCTGCTTCAGCATCTCTTTTGTGATCCACAAATCAAAAAAGTACCCTTAGACTGAAACCCCAAACCTCTATTATGATAAGATAGCTTGTTTAGTTGGTTTTATACCAATATAAACAACAGATACAGAAATAATTCAAAAATCTTTATTTAAGTTGACAGGTCAAACTTTTTAGAGAACCCTACTCCTGGAACCTCAGTATCTGAAATCCTACTGAAAAAAGTAAAGGGCTAGAATAGCAAAGGGAATACCCAAAGAATTGATGGATGGCCTTCCTAACTCTGGAATATATAAAAAGCAAAGAGTTACACTATGAAATAATCAACTTGTATTTTTCAAGGCGTGCATAAACAGGCTATAGTCACTTGACAAGAAAAATTGAGTTAAACAGCTACTGTTTTTATTTCTTGATATTATTTATAACTTTCCATTTCAAACAAACATTTCTTGTAGGAAAAATTATAAATCTGATTTAAAACAAAGAATATATATTGGTAAGAATATATATTGGTAAGTTTTTCCAATAGCTAACTTACTACCAGTATTTAATGTTATTTTATTTCTGCCCTAACTTTGCTTAACTTGAGCTTTCATTTCTAAGACATTTTTAATATATGTATTTAAACCTTTCTTTGGTAGATTGAAGGCTCATCTGTTAGTAACTTTCTATTACACTGACATTTAGAGAAAAATCTGATTGCCATATTGTATTTGACAAATACTTCAAAACTTACATTCTTGAATATTTTCTCTAAGAATTACATTTTCTCTTTAATCATTCTTCATTCAACTCACTGAGCTTCTCTATATTTTTTAACATTCATCCTCAATTGCAGACATTGGAAATGAACACAGTACAGGGATCAGTATTGACACAGAGAGTTCAACCAAGAATGAAAACCTGTTAGAAGCCAGAACAATCAGGTGCCTGTTCCTAAAGCCCACCATCATTAGAAACTCAAAGATACAAAGGAATAAGAAAAGCTCATATTCCATATACAGACA
The DNA here is from genome assembly GCA_013397845.1 of Melanocharis versteri. Taxonomy (NCBI): domain Eukaryota; kingdom Metazoa; phylum Chordata; class Aves; order Passeriformes; family Melanocharitidae; genus Melanocharis; species Melanocharis versteri. The sequence goes on from VZTG01006788.1 coordinate 1,009,540, forward strand.
GGTTATAGACTATGTTAGCAACATCCATCACTAGGGAGCCATTTACAATATTTCCTTCCATAAAAACCTCTAGTCAGTGACAGTAACTCCTGGTGAGACCCTATCACCGGAAAGGCTAAAATACTAAACTGGGTGAATAGACATAGTACAGTCTTTCTCCTACTAGCTGTTAATTCATCACCATCATTTCAAGAACATTGGTTAAGATTACAGCTGATTAATGCCTTATTAGTTGAGTTTAAATCACAGAGGAAGTAGTCCAGATGAGCATCTCAAGGTATTATTAGGAATGTGTCCAAGACTGAGCCAACAAAAGAGGAAAACAACATGAAACACAGTACTTTGCAAATTTCTTTGAGAAGGGTTTTAATTTTTTTTTTTTAAATGGAAGGATGAGGAAGATAAGATTTTGTCCAGTAAATTTTCAGCTTCCTTACAAGCACTTTTGTTTTGTTATTTAAGGATATTTTTACCTTAAGTCTTTTTTTCTAGTTAGTATAGGTACTTGTCATGGTTTGACACTGGCCCAGCGCCAGGCACCCACAAGAGTCGCTCACTCACTCCTCCCTGCCACAGCTGGGCAGAGGAGGGAAAAGGAAAAAAAATTAATGAACGCTTTATGAGTGAGATAACGACCGGGAGAAACACTTCAAGGGCAAAACAGGCTCAACTTTAGTTGCAAAGTGAATTTACTACTAACAGAATCAGAGGAGGATAATGAGACGTAAAATAAGCCCTTAAAACACCTTTTGTTCCCCCCAGCCCCTCCTTCCTTCCCACCGACAGCGCAGGGAGACAGGGCCTGGGGGATTTGGTCAGTTTGTCACCCAATGTTTTCTTCCTCTGCTCCAGGAGAGGAGTCCTTCCCCTGCTGCACCGTGGGGTCCCTCCCACGGGAGACAGTTCTCTGTGAACTTCTGCAGCGTGGGTCCTCTCCCATGAGCAGCAGCCAGACCGCACCTGCTGCAACGTGAGTCCCTCCCACAGGCACACAGTCCTCCCAAAACTGCTGCGCTGTGGGTCTCTCTTCCCACGGGGTGCAGTCCTGCAAGGACAGGCTGCTCCAGCCTGGGAGCAGGGCCCTCCCTCCCCACCGGGTCTGGCACTGGATCACAGCCTCCTCCAGGCATCCACCCGCTGCGGAATGGGCACCTCCGCAGGAGCTGCGGGTGGATCTCTGCATCCCCGTGGATCCCCAGGGGCTGCGGGTGGATCTCAGCATCCCCGTGGATCCCCATGAGCTGCAGGGGCACAGCTGCTTCCCCATGTTCCTCACCACGGCCTGCAGAGGAATCTCAGCCCCAGCACCTGGAGCACCTCCTCCACTGACCTTGGTGTTGCTATCTTGTTTCTCTCACACGTTCTCACCTTCTCCTTTTTGACTAGGAGCAAAACCATGTGACTTTGTTTTGATTTTCTTCTTAAATCAGTTATCACAGAGGCATTACCAGCCTCTCTCATTGGCCCAGTTTTGGCCAGCAGCATGTCCATCTTTAGAGCCATCAGGGATTGGCTCTGCTGGACATGGTGGAGGCTTCCAGCAGCTTCTCACAGGAGCAACTTGTGTGGTCCGCCCACTACCAGAAACCAGGCTGTGCAAAACCAGTACAGTACTCCGTTCATTTCTTCCTCCTGTACACTTTTTAAAGCAAAGTATAAATCTTTTGAAGTTCCAGATAAAGTTTGCATCATGGTAATACTAGTGGATCAGCTGAAATAAATTTGTTTAGCCTGAAATGCAATAAATCAGCAGGCCATGGCTTCTGGCTCCCTATCTTGGTCAACTAAGTAAATGTGCATTTCCTCTGCCCCCTTTTTTATACACAGAACCAATCTAGCCTGAAGAGCTTGGAAGTCAGTCACTTACAGTACCTGAAAAGGAATGCACTTAAACTCTACTTAATTATTTGTTAAACAGATAGGCGCTGGTGTGCAAGCAAAAGGAAATAAGGAATCAGTGAATAAAGCAAGCTGGCAAGCAGATTTAGAAGATCAAATGCCCACTTTTTGTCCACAGAAAGTGCATACAGAAACATAGGAGGAATGAAAATATCTCACTGGCCTAAACTGAATTGTCACCATTTTATTGTCATCTTTCAATCTTCCTTAAACTCTTTGGGAATCTGCAAATAACAGCAAACTATATTCTGTTAATGACATTGTAAGGAAGATTGATGTGTACTCTTTCTCCTGTTCTAAATGCAGTGCTGGGATGCCACAACCCTTTGTGGGGCCATGATTTTCAAAAGTGGCATAGAAACGGTGCTGCAATCATTTAAAATTACACTGAGCTCTATAGTCCTCTATTACAGTAATTTTTCAATACTTCCCATCCCTACTTTTACAGCACAGTTGCACTCAGAAGATCATAACAGGCCTTGGATAATAGAAATAATACCGGTTATTGTAATCCCTCTGACACAAGCTTGCCTAGCAGTAGCCAGAGTAGCCTCCCATTAACTTTCCATTATACTTAGTGTCATTTTGCTATTGCTGTGCTATTACTCTCAACATGTCTCACTGCAAAAACAGCCTCTCTATTTTACAGTGAGGTAAACATCAGTGAACATCCTTGTAAACAGACAGGAGAGTATGCAGGGGACAAAATCAACCACTAATTAGCAAGAAAAGAGGCAAGACACAAAACAAGGAATCTCCTGCATAAAAGCGAATCCAATTGACCCCCTGGAGTGATGAAGTATCTGGTGAAATTAAAATATTTTCTCACATGCAGACACTGATTGAGATTTCTTTTTATATTCATCTCCTGGTAACTGATTAAGTAAATTTTATGTGTTTTCAACTATGACAGGTTATAATCTCTAATATTGACTCAGTTGAATGGCCTCATCAGTAGAGTGAATTAGTTCATCACTCCATGTGTCACTTCTACCTGCTATGACATAATAAGGCTTTTTTTCTGGTGATGATTTAATGAGGGAAGCTCAGAAGTGCGGCATATGTTTTTTTCATATTCAAATTCACTTGTAACCCAAAATATTTTTTAAAATAAGTGCTGGTTGATTGGTGAGTATGTTTCCTAAATAATGTTTATATGCTGTGTGTAACAACACAATGACAAATAGAAATGAAGGATAAATCTAATTTTGAGAAAAATTCTCTTTTAACAATCTGTAAGGCACTTTGAACAGCCTGTGAAATTATGCTGGTTTTAAAAATAAATTTTAAAAAAAGGATACTGGATGGGAATTCAAGAATTTAGCTTCTTAGGTATTTTCATTATCATAAACTAGCAGTTTTCATTAAAATTCAGACAGATTGAAAAACAATAGATACAGCTTCTTACTTCTTTTGTTCACATCACACGTTCCTTTCATATAACTTACCGATTTGAAATGGTTGCATTTTTGCTGGTAATGTTAAGAAACAGTAGACAGGTATGCAAATTTATTTTGTAGCCTGAGAGGTCCATTCAAAAACATTTGTCTGGGACTCATTCAGCTTCATTTTTATACAATTTCCCTCCATGGTCACTGCAGGCTACTAGCACATTATTCAAGCAGATGCCAACCTGATGCAAACATTCATGGGTTCAGTGGCTTAGGGAACAATCACAATTTATACCACCTGACAAGCAGTCAACAGAAATGGACCTATATTCATATAAAACAAAACTGTGTATAAATAATTTTTACAATTAAGGAGAATACAAGTCGAAAATGTACACTTGCTGAAGGAATATGTTATGTATTTATTCAGTCCACCTCACACCGATGAAAGACGGAGTTATCTATTTTAAGTGGTGCATTTAACACTCAGATTTATGATGGACATGGTATTGTGGATACAACATACTTCGTTCTCATATGACAGGCGTTCTTTGGGTCAAACCTATGTGCTTTTTATACACAAGACTTTGAATATCATAGCCACTGCTAGAAATACATAAAAATGAATAATGCATTTTCCTTGGAAGAGACTTCAGGTAGAGAGAGTTGAGAAATGCTATAATTTAAAAAAAAGTGTTATACTAAATGCATAAATGCAAAGGTGCTTCAATCAAATTCTTCCCCTAAGCTTGACTCAGCCAGGGGAAACAGGTATGAGAAAAACAAATAGAGATCCTATGTATGTTTCAGGTTTAATTTTCTTTTTTGTTGCTGTATAGATAAACAACAAATTTAAATTGGAAGGTTATTTTGATAACATATAAACAACTATTATGATAAATAACCATTCTCTAAATATTAAGAAAAAAAGTTAGCTTGAAACACTTCTGCAGACTTGTAGATTTAGACTTTGAATTTAGATTTTGTCCAGCTGTATTGTTCATGAATGCAAGTTTATATATTTGTATGCAAATCACATAGGTAGACAGTCATTGACTTTTTGTACTGATACTACTTATTTGTACCTACACATTGGCCAGAGAGGCTGTAAAATCACTCTCCTTGGAGATATTTCCAAATCTATGTGGACGTGGTCCTGGGTAATCTGCTTTGGTGGCCCTGCCTGAGCAGGGGGTTGGACCTCTGGAGGTCCCTTCCAATCTTATCCAGTCTCTGATTAGGTGTATGGAAAGATGGCTTCAACTACAAAAATTAGTTATTATTGAGATATCTACTTATACAGCCACATGATTTAGATAAATGTGGAGCGTTAACTATAAAGTCAGTTGTTTGGTGATCTTTTAATAAAAATTGAAGATATACCAAACCCCTGAAATACATTGAAAACATTGGTTATGGTAAGGATGGGGTAAATGTTTCCTTAAAGAAAGATCTCCCCGTTAGGATGAAAGAGAACTTGCTTATATTACCCACCTACATCACAGCAATTCATTTCACATTTGCATGTTCTATTTGTCAAACATTGAGGTATGTTCTGCCCCCCAAGTTTATTTTAGTCATTACATGACAGCATATAGTCATTTTGGTATGCAGATATGAAAACTAGGAACTTAAGCTGGAAATAAGATGTTAAAAACCTAGTTCATATCTAAATTTCATTGTTCAGTGTGATAATTTGCCTCAGTCCATTCACCTTGCATGTGCCTCCCATTCCTCTCCCACTGTAATTACCTTCACTGTTTATTGCACACAAGCCATTTCTGTTACTAATCCACACTATTTCCACAAGAGATACAGGAAACACAACAGCTGTTATTGATCGGTATTTCAGTAAATTATTTAATGTTATGCCTCAAGGGAAAATATTAGCAAATGTTATAAGGTAGATCAGGAAATTATTACAACTAGAAAGGAAAAAGCAAGTGAGAAAAGAAAAATCCTGAGCTTAGAAAAGGTTAAAAACATTTCATTCCTCGAGGTTCGGTTTGGACCCATCTTGTAAAACATCCTCACTGTTAAAGAGAAATATTTTTAATAAAAATAAAGAATGTTCTTTCCAACTGTGATGATAAAAGAAATTCAGGCTATTTCATGAATGTAGAAAAGCTCAGGATACCATACAAAAGAACTGCATATCCTTGAGGACTCATGTAACACAAACAGAATTAAGTTCAGTAGTGCAGGAAAGGCAAAGCTAGAGAATTAGAAACTATTAGCAAAAGCATGTTCTAGAGTTGAAAGATCACAAAATTTAAAATATGAAAGAATCAAGTGTTTGGCACTGCGGGATTTGGAGTGAGATGACCGAGTGCAATGCTGGGACACATCAGTCAGTGAGATGACCAGCCTCTCATTTCTACCCCAGCAAAACTAAGGTCAAGTGTGAAAGGCAGATTCACTTTGAAGGCAATCTGAAATCCCAGCTAGAGACTCAAAGCACAACTGGGTTTCAGAGGAGAGTTCAGGAGACACTTTTAAACAGTTTGATGCTTGTAACAGAAATTTTCTGTCTCCGTTTATGGGAGTGAAAAGTAATTGCTTTTGAGGTACATGCTTGCAGATATGGAGAATATAACTGTAGAGAGCTTTGTTAGCAGTTTACATCAGCTAGGAAATGAAACAATTTCTACAGCATATCTGTAGACCAGGAACTTAGGAGATCGTATTTTTCTTTACATTTCTTGCTATGTTGTTTTTATAGCACATCAAAGATCTCTCATTAGGATTACATCGACAAAGAAGCCCAGCATCACATCAGCTTATTACACCCAATTATAGAACCTGAGCTGCTTTGTTGAGGTATTCATTAACCTTTTCAGAACTTACAATAAGAAATCTAATCAAATAGAGGTGGTAGGGTGCATTCTGAAATGAGAAAAGTTGTCATATACAGTAAATTTTAATGCACTGACTTTTCCTGAATTAGCTAGTTTTATTAAATTGAATTAGGTGAATTTATTTTAATCAGCACCAGCTGTACAAAACAGGAATGATTCTGTACTGTAAAAATAGGATATGTTGTCTGGAATGAGTGTTATAGACTATTTTGACTTGTATTCAAATTAAAAGGGTAGCACTTGTTAAATTTATTATTTTTAATTTTGTGCCAGGTGAATTTGCATTTTTAAAGGAACTGCATAAGCAATTATAAGTAGACCTAATTAAGTTCTTTAGTGTTTATCATTCTAGAAGTACATAACATGCTTAAAAATTAGTAGAGTGAAATAGCAGACAGTTTATAGAGCAATTTAACCAAAATAATCAGTAGCTACCTTACAGTACTATCTTAGTAAACAGCCCTGTGAGGGTTCATTGGATATGAGCAGAAGCCAACTGCTGGGAGTGTCTGGGACAGTGCCTGAAGCCTATAAACCTAGAAGAATCCTCCTGTGAGGGTCAGTCTGCTTAAGTTGAAGAAAGTGTCCTTGGAAAGGGATAGTTGAATACAACAGCCAATTCGATCAGTCTCATGAAAGATGCAACATCTGATATCTAGTCCCTTTTCCAATGGAAATTTAAATATTCTGTAGGAAATGAAACAGTTTCAACAGCAAAAATTAAGAGAGACCTCAGTACACTTTATAGACTGACTTTTTTGAGATATGCTTGGGATAAGAGAAATTATGTTGAACCTTTGTTCTATCAGATCAACATGGTTCCTTTTGATCTTTTTCTATCTGTCATTTGTCCATATATTGTGTTGCACACATGAAATTTTCCTTCCTAAACCACCACTTCGACTGAAACTATTTTCAATGATTTATTTTTTAGACATTATTACAATTTCAGTTATCTCTTCTAGCTCCTCCTTCCAAACCTGTAACATATCTCCAGTACATCATTCCTGGCTGTGGGAGGACTCAACTGGAGGTAGTTCAGAACAATGTATTTTGGGCTTAATCAAAAACAAAAGATGCATTATATCACTCACAATATGGTTGTTGTTTTCACAGAGTTTTTCTGTTCTCTCTCCCTTTGTCCTGTTCCTTTTGTAGTTATAGCACTTTTTTGGAGGGGTTACTGATTCCAAAAATACAGAATTTAGCTGATGTTCTTACACTATTCTCAATGTTGCTGAACCTTGCAAGGTGATACTTAGGAGCCTTATGCAGCTGTGTTCTGTTGCACAGTATCAAACTACTTGGAAAAAATTGCAGCCGTGCATAAAATACTTAACCAGGTAGAATTTTTAAGGACTGTTAAGACTCATAATTTAATCTTGTGCACTGACAAATGGTTGTCATATGTTTGAAGCTCTCTGGTGTACTGTCATCAAGACTCACCTTAAAGATGCAAGTTTTTAGGCTGCAATAACAATTGATAAAAATCACAATTATTGCTGTATTTGCCCTATTGTCCAGATACAAGACAGTAAATTGAGGGCTGTATGAAATATATAACATTTACTTGCCATAAGTTTGGAAAGTTGGTTTCTACCTCTTTTATCAAATCCTTATAACCTGTCTCAATGATAACAGCCAGTTAATCACCACCAATTATTCAAGGGATTATTTCACATGCATAATTACAGTTTTTGGTTCACCAATTCTCTGTAAAATATTGACCTATAAAAGCTCTGTTAACCTGACCTTGCTGTAAAATACGTTATTAAAAATGACCAAAGCTATTAGAGAAGAGAACTAAAGGCCAATGTTTGAAGGGCAGAGACAACTGCCTCCACATTTAAATGCCTCTGGTACTACATGAAAGTGTATATGAAGCCAAGGCCAATTAACTGATTGCATCCTGATTCTCGATTGCTGATGCTGACCTCATGAAGTTCAGCAAAATAAAATGTGAAGTCCTGTGTCTTGGAGGGAGGAATCCCGCACAAGGAGTACAGACGTGGGGCCAGGCAGAGAGAAAGTGACTCTGCAAAAAAAACCTGAGGGTGCTGGTAGACAGCTTGAACCAGAGCCAGCAGTGTGCCCTTGAAACAAAAAGTGACCATCTGCATCCTGGGAAGAATTAGCAGGAATGCAGCCAGAAGCCTGAGAGCAGTGACCCTTCTCCTCTGTTCAGCACTTGGGAGGCCACATTCCAAGTGCTGTGTCTCATTTTGTGTCTCCGAGTACAAACTGGGTGTAGGTGCAGTGGAATGAGGTCCTGCAAGGGCCTAGAAAGGTGGGGAGTTGGATCGAGCACACGGAGCTTGAGGAGAGGATAAGAACTGTCTCTGTTCAGCCTGGAGAAAAGAGACACAGGAGAGACCTTGCCATCCGCAGCCACGTAGTGGGAGGGTGTGGAGAAGGAGCCAGATGCTTCCTGGAGAGGATACAGGCGGGACAACAGGCAACAAACACAGTGTGGGGAATTTTGACTGAATACAAGAAATAAATCTTTTCGCAATGAAGGTGGCCAGATATGAATGAGGGTCCAGAGGACTTGTTGAAACCTCTTTCCTTGGAGTTACCCAAAACGCCTATACAAGGTTCTGAGCAAACACGGAGCCAACTAAACCCTGCCTTGAATACCAGTAAGAGCCAGAGATAATGAGGGGGCTGTCACAACGAAGTCATTCTCAGTGTCTGTGAGTCTTCTGGGGACTGATACAAACTTCTGCTCTATTTTATTAGTCTACTGTAAATGTATAGATCCTTATGCCTTAAAGTCTTTTCTTCGGGTAATTCCCTAGCATGCAATTCTTGCATTAATAAAATTCCAGGGGTGCTACTAAGCTGGTAACAAGTATGTATTAATGGTTTTCAAAACTTGGCTCCTAAAATGTAGTAATATTTGGTAATAATAGCCTCCAAAACTTAGAGCAGATGCTCACTTCATTTATTTTCAATAATTCAGTTATTATTCCTCTGCAATGAAGAGCATTTAAAAAGAGCTGTCCTGGCTCAGCGCACAGGTAGGACAAACCTGGGGAAGCCTTCCATGACATGTCTACCAGCAAACCCTCCCAATGCACTTTACTACATGCGATTCTGGTTTTGGTGTTAATTTATTGTTTTTTTGACTTTTTTACAGATTTAAGCATTGTTGGAGATCAGAAAAAGAAATTGAAAGAAGGAAAAATAAGAAGATAACAAAAAAGAAAATAACATCTGAAATGCAAGCCTGATGCATGACCCCAAAATTAATCAAACCAGCATAAAAAACAGGATAATCCCAGGAAGCAGTGAGGAAAGAATTGTTTACATTGGTGTGGCTTGTAGTCATTTTGATTTTGCATGTAATTCTTCTACTTCAAATATAGAGCCTCTGGGCATAGAAGAAACATACCTCAAAGCACCCTTTTCTTCCCTTGTTCTCCAACGAACTCTTTGGTCTGCATCAACAAACTTTTTTGGCTACATCCTCCACTGAAAAGATGTTCTGCAGTGTTCAACACCATCAAAGAGAAAAGGAAAGACAAAGGTGCAATCCTTGCCTTTCAATACCTTTGAGCTGCAGCTTTGCTTGGGGAAGTTGTCAATTTTCCTCCATCTCCCAGTGCGCTCTGCCTACTGCTGAGCCATCACCCCCTCACATCCAAAAGCTGCGTTCCCAGTCTCTGGTGTTTTACACTCTCCTCACCATCTCGCTGTCTTTATGAAATAAGGAAAGACAGAAAATTCACAGGGAGCTCATGTGTAGAAGGGAGACAGTTCGATGCTGTCTTGATCCTTTATGTGAAGTATTGCAACTTTTTGACTCTAGCAGATGAATATTTGAAAGAAGAAATATTTCTACATAGATCAATTTGTTTCTTAAATGTTTCATCTTGAATTAAAAAAAGTGAAATAATGTGAAAGCAGCCAGGTGACAGCTCATGGGATAAGAAATGTTTAGGAAACAGCAAGGATTTGGGTTTGGACTTCTTTATTTGTGGTGGGACTTTTTTGTTTGTTTGTTTTTTGCTTTTATTTTTTATACTTAAAGTAGAAAAGCGCTATACATTTGGAGAGACTTAAGGATGATTTTTACAACTGAAATGTCACAAGAAGATTATAGGTTTACTATTATTCGTGATGCTTAGGGGACAAAAACTGGTGCATGGCACATTCAAAAGAATGTGCTTGAATATATTTTTGAAATGAGTATCTGTAACAGTGTGTTGACTGAATTTGAAGAATGTTAAGAAAATTAGTCCTGCATTCCTGAGATAATTTAGAATTTAGAAGATATTATCCAAGACCATATAATGAGTGAGTTCCACATATCAAATCAATTTTAATCTGTTCAGCTCAAATGTACAAGTGTTCTCAGTGTCACAAATGATCTCTCACCAGCAATGTCGTGTCCTGTACAGCAAATGTGCTCCAGGAGAACAAGTAGCTTATAAAAAAAATGTCCTCTCCCCTCCCACTAAATCAAAAGCTCAATTCTTTGCAGTAAATTATTTGGTTCTGCTTTCATAGTCATATATCTCTGAATACATCACATAAAATTTAGATCAGCCAGTAATTTCTGTAAGAGGCAGGCTCAGGTCAGAGCCAGTACTGCGCAGCAAGGGTTTTCCATTTGTGGCAAGTGACAAAAGTTAAGCAGGAGCTGAAGAGGTACAGAGGGAGCACAGCAGGATCATAAATGAGTAGAGTACAAGCTTTTAATTTTTTACCATATTAACTTAAAGCATCTTAAGCTTCATTGGAAAGCTGGAATTGTGTGTTGTCATGGATGACAGCATGTATCAAAGGTGCTATTTTAGGAGGAAGGAAGCCAAGAAGAGCTGAGAGAGCTACTCCAGTGCTTAGAAATAAAGCAGAAAGGCCAAGGGTGTGGAACAATTGTATCATTTGCTTGGCATGTTCAGGAGAGGATGGTTTATCATCAGCAGCAACTGTCTGGTTGGAGAGAGGCTGGGACTCTCTCCTGACAAGTGGCAGGGCGTTGCAGCTGCGTGCACGGCTGCAGGAATAACTTGGCTTTCTGGCAATAGACAGCAGGCACCTGTTGGAGGCAATGTGCTTGAGGAGCAGGTTTCAAACCCCCACTTCCTGACTTCTGGTAAAGACTCCAAACACCTTGCAGGCCCTGCTGCGACTGTGGGATTTGTCCTACATGGCAGATTATTGCTGTTTGGGGGCTGTGGGTGGAAGAAAAATCCCCAAAGGAACCCTAGAGTATATCACTCCTCACTTCATTTCACTAGTGAATTACTACTTTATAAAGAGCAGAATATAAGCTTACCATAATTTCCTCCTTCCAGTTTAACCATCATCCTTTTTACTTGAAAATAAGCTTTTAAGCAGACATACATGAAGAAAAAAAACCCGCTAACTAGTTTGATCTACCTGCTTTTCTGAAAATTGGAAGACTAAGAACTGCAAAAGAGTCAAATAAAATGTAATGATTTACACAACTCTGCCTCTTGGTCTGTGGATAGCAGTCACTCTGCGTGCACCTTTTAGGAATGTTCTCAAGCAGAATTTCACAGGACTGTAGACGTTTTGGTAGATGTAGAGGAGAAAAATCATTGTTCTGCTCTGATCCTACTCTTTCTTTTGGAAAAGATAGGAAACCCATTATCCAAGGAAATCACTTGTCCGCAGAAATGGACATGGCAGTTACTTTATGCAGCAATACAAATATGAGAAGCTCCTTTAATTCAAAATGCCTGCATAAAAGAAGCATGTGCGAGTGCTGTCGCATTACATACTGCTCTTTGGAAATTAAATAAAACAAATTATTTCATCACCATTTGAACTCGTTTCTCATAGTCATGTTCTAGGGAAGGTGAGAATTTAGTTATCAGTTAATGAGCTGAATATATTTTGAAAAGAGGAATACTACAATGATGCTGGATGATCCTAATGCTGAAATATAGGTAGGCAGCAGATGGGGTAGAGTGTTCATAAGTAAATTCAGCTTTATTACTTTTCCTTTGTATTTGCTTAAAGCATATTTGTGAATTCATAAAAATAATTCCTCTGGCTAAATGCACTTTTTAATTAGCTGATGTTCAGTGATACAGAGAAATGTAATATCTGTGGCAAGACTGGTATCCAATTGTTCATGTAATTCAGCATCTGCACTGTTGCTAGGGAATATATTCACTTCTCATCTGTTCTTCAACATGTTAAACTATTCCTAGTGTTAATATTAAGGGTACCATGTATTTCACATGACAACAGGTTTATTTGCAGCTTAAGTCTTTGTAGATAAACCAAATAGAAGTCTGTGGCATCTACCCTTAACACTATGGTAAGTTATAAAAGGATAGTCTGAATTTTGGAATGTTCTGTAGAAATTATTAAATAGTTAATCTAATGTAAGCATCTCGTAAGAAATGGTCAGATTGCACAGTGGAAGCATTCAAGAATGGCTTAACTACTGCTGCAAGGTAGAATTTGGAGAGCTTTTTCTTGTTTCATTCTGCAAAATGGCTGTTTGCTCTGTACTGATAGCCTGTCTCAGCAGCTTCAGAGCAGAGACTTGACGCATGCTCACAATCAAATCTTGCTGGACTGAGAATAAGCTGCAGTTGCACAGTGCTTAATTATTTTTTTTAAATCTGATCATGTATCTAGAGAAAGATATGTGATCTGAACTCCTCAAAACACTGAGCATTCGGAGTTCCTTTGAAAATGCATAGCGACACTACAGTTTCTAGTCTGGGAAAAAAATTGCCATTCAGGGAAATTTCCTTTAAAGGCAAAGGTCTAAATGTGATAACTTATAAAATAAGTTTGTTTTTTCCTTACTGAGTTTCTTCTAATTATTATTGTTTCTTTTTTTTCTTTTTTTCTCTTTTCAGGATCCATGCAGATTGCTAGCAAAATTCTTCTGTATATGAGTAATAGAAACCAAAAACTGCAGAATAATTTAAAACTGAAGAATTCTGTGTGGAAATAAGTAGTTATCTCACGAGAATTATTTTATGCAAAGGTAATAAATCTATTCAGTAAGCAAACAGATGAAAAACAATAAATGAGCCATAAGCACATGAAACAATAATAATTTAGTAGAACTGCCATCCAAGGCAGCAAAACAACTAATCACAGTGCATAAGAAAAAAACACTGTCTATTAGGAGAGTTTCAGCTGCCAATGGGTGTGAAGAATGTTTGGGTTTGCTATATAGAGTCCTTTTGCTGGCAATGCACAACAAAGATAGAGCTCTAAAGGCGGTATGAAGCTTTCAAATGCTGCTTGAGAGTTGATGAAATACAGTTTTATTTTCACAGACTGTTCTGTGTGTAATAAATATATTAAGAATTGAATATCCAACTTCTACATATAGTTGGCATGAGTGGCATGATAACAGACACTGAGACAAGTTATGGAAAGCACATTTGGAGAAGGAAATAATGATCAGCAACATGTTCTAGCAGAATCAACAGAAAGGAAAAATTCAGTAGTACTAGTGCCACCAGTGGTAAAGTAGCAGCAAGTAGTAAATTTGTGCCTTTGCTAATGAAACAGCTGCATATTTCACTTTTGCTCCAAAAGAATATTTTTATATTTTACAATGCAGGCAGTATGCAAATACTTGCCGAAATAATTCAGAATGATAGCATAGGGCTAAAGATAAGCATTAATCTTGACTGAATTACATGTTGATCATTAAAGTAAATCAAGCTCTAATTCTTACTCTTTAAATAGACCTCTAAAATGCCATAATATACAAAGGTGATTGAATCTAATGCACTGAGATAATTTAGATTCCTCACCTGCTTTCTGAAAGAGCTATGAGATACCTCCTAGATGCTTGCAATCTGAATGATGCACTGAAAATCAAGTTAATAATGGCTGTAATAGAAATATTTCTTAAAGCAAATTCCATTAGTGTGAGAATGAGAGATTTTTCTTCTTCTGTATAGAAGACTACTATATGGACTGAGATATTTCCTAGGGACGTAAGAAGCATTGTGTATTTTTGACAATAGACCAAGGTCACTGAAAATAAAGTAGTAACATGACTCCATGACATGGGTAGCTTTCCTGCTAAAAACTGAACAGCAAGATTTCCTATTTTCTGCCAAAAAGGCCACAACATATTTCCTCATTTTACTACATGAAATAGGGCAAGATGGGCACCAAATCACTGAATCTGCTCCTGGCATTCACGTTTAAGAAAACAAATGAATAATTTGATCACATTAGGAAAGTACCAAACCATGAACATCTATGAAGGAAAGGACTAAGAGCTCACCAGGGCATTTAAGTCTCTATCTAAGAAAAAATAATAAAATTGAAGGGAGCAAGTGCAAGTCTAGCAGCAAAACATAATCTAGAAAGAAACTCAGGATGGAAAATTTCAACCAGGAAATAAGGCACATATTTTAAGGTTGGTTAATCTTTGAAGTAAAACACCAAAGGACACCATCATCACTCCCAGCACCACTACCTGCTTTTTCCTCTTGGTATCTTCAAATCAGAATCAGATGGAGATTGAAGTACATAATATCAGTGTTAACAAAATAAAATACAAAGGTACATGTGTAAAATAGAAGGGCCAATGATACACAGGAAGCTAAATCAGATTATTTCATTATGCTATTGTGCCTCAAACTGTGAAAGCTTTCTCTTAAATGAACAGAAGAAGAATCTTTTTCTGGTCTCACACAATATTAACATGTCACACTATTTAACAGAATTCAGCTATTTGCATGATGCTGTCCCTATGACATATACACAACTTTACAGTCAATGTCTACCATAAGGACAAAGGACAAATACCACATTAAAGGCAGAGTTGTTCTGATCCCACATTTCCCATTGTCATGCAAGCCAGAAATCAGAAAGTAAATACACAGGATTGATAGATTTGTGCCTGAAATAAGTATTATGCCAGCTAAAAATCATGTAGATGCTTAATATTGACTGTCTGTATTCTGGTGTATGTTATATAAGAATATTTCATGGCTAAATTAAGTAACTGCCAACTCTTTAAATGCTTCAAAAATCTATTTGATTTCAAATTTGGTTTGTGTCTTAGGCAGCTCTTTTGCTTTATTTGTTTTGGTCTGTGGATTGGGATTTTTCAGTGGTCTTAGTTCAAGTTTTTTTCTCACAGAATCAGAGTCACAGACTGGTTTGGGTTGGAAGGAACCTTAAAGATCATCTTGTTCTAACCCTCTGCCATGGGCAGGGACACCTTCCACCAGACCAGGTTTCTCCAAGCCCTGTCCAGCCTGGCCTTGAACACTTCCAGGGATGGGGCATCCACAGCTTCCCTAGGAACCTGTGCCAGGGCCTCACCATCCTCACAGAGAAGAATTTCTTCCTGAAATCTACTCTAAACCTACTCTCGTTCAGTTTAAAGCCATTATTCCATTGCTGCCATTGATGAAGTATCCTCTCTATTTCATTAAAAATTAAATAAAGACCCAAGGGGTTGAAGGAAAATGGATTTTTCATTTTTCTCCCTTTTGCTCTTGAGAATGATTTATGAAGTACAAGTGCATTCATAAAATAGATACTATAGCCTGGAGAAAATAAACTAGATATTATTCAATTGTTAGTGATTCATAATATAAATGGCCACCACCAATTTCATGCTGTTTGTTAAAATCATTTTTACCACATAACTCTCACTCAAACCATGAGCATTTGACCAGTTTGGGTCAGCTGTCCTGGCCGTGCTCCCTCCCATTGTCCTGTGCACTTGTTCACTGGCAGAGCATGAGACACTGAAAAATCTCTGACTTAGGGAAGCACTACTTAGCAACAACCACAACATCAGTGTATTATCAACATTATTCCTATATTAAATCCAAAACACAGCACTGTACCAGCTACAAAGAAGAAAATTAACTATCTTTGACATAACCAAAGCAATTTAAAGATATGTTGAATGGGGCTTTTGTTGTTCCTCATGTCAAATGTGCAGTCAAA
This sequence comes from Melanocharis versteri, assembly GCA_013397845.1. Lineage (NCBI taxonomy): Eukaryota > Metazoa > Chordata > Aves > Passeriformes > Melanocharitidae > Melanocharis > Melanocharis versteri. Next base: position 1,025,621 of record VZTG01006788.1, read on the forward strand.
TTAACAGTAGTGGGTTTTAAATGGACATCAGTTTGATAAAAGCAGATGAAAATACAGCTTTACTGATTTTAGAAAAATGGTTTAAAACTTAATGAAAGCCTGTATTTTTGTATAGGTCTTGACTTGTTCTGTCTTGCTATTTCAGATACAGCTACTGGCAGCTGCTACACATGTATTTAAAGTTCAATAGCCACTGGCAGCAGTATTGCAAGGAGCTGTATGTAAACACCACCTCTGCAACACTTCTTTTTCATTCATTCCTGGCTGCAGAACCACAGCTACTGCAGCAAAGCTTTCAAAGAGTTCACATTTACTGCAGCTGTGTCAGAAACACAATTACCCTACACCAGCCCTATGTAAGAGCATCTGTAATGTTTAATTAATGATGAGACAGAGTGCCTTAAACACTCCACTTTTTGGAGACAAAGTGATCCAAGCCCTATCATGTAAATATATCTGAGCTCCATGAGCACGTGCAAGGAGCACAGAAGGGGAAAATGATGAGATCCAACACAGCTGCCAAACCTTGCTGAGGTTGGAGTTACTCCAGCCTCACAAGGTTGATGTTTCACTGAGGTGACTCCTCTTAGTACCTGCTGTTCAGTCTTGGTGTTTGGTAAACTCTGGAAGCTCTGGCACACGTGAGGAGCAGGCATTTGTTGAAGGTAAGGGTGGGAGGATCCCTGCTTTGTCACACTAGAGAGGCCGATCAAATGCAGCACAATTGGCTGTCTAGAGAAGTCATGTTCCAGATGGGAGCAGAAATACCAGCAAGAGCCTCTTTCCTCTATTAACAAGACAAGTCCACTGAGAACCAATAGACCCTGCCACTGCAGAGCCAGTGTGAGCATTGTTCTGCACTAATAGACTGGAAGAAAGTAAATAATGACTTTTTAGTATTCTGAAAGATCTCTCTAAATCACAGAAGGCTCTAATAGTATAGTTACACATTTAAAGGTAATATTCATGTTTCAGTAACGTGAAATGCTGGGAATGATTCATGGAGTCGCTTTCAAAGCCTTCCCGTTCCCGTCACATCAACAAATAGCAAGAAGTTGTTATAGAAAATGCTTTTTGCTCTACAAACATGATAACTTTTGTTTAGTGCCTCACCAGTTGGCCTTTAAACAATTACTGAAATAGCATTTTTAATCTGAGCACTAAATTCAGGTAAGTATTTTAAGAAAGGCAATGAATTTAGGAAGGATGCAAATCACACATCAGTGTGCTTATATTTCTTCCTCGTTAGAAGCCTACAACAACCCCAGGCAAAAGCAAAGTGGCTGCTTGCATATGGATGGAGCAAGGATGCACCTCTGCAATATCTGTCTTATCTAGACCTCTGGAGAACATCAAAATTGAAAATTAGTTCAGCACAGCTCAATCTGCTGACCTTCTGGGGTGTATCAGCCACACAAAAAAAAGACACATTTTTCAAGAAAGGGAAAATTAAATAATGGGAATGTGTTTAAAGTGTTGTGCATATAACAATATTAAATAATCTCATTTTTCTTATAACTACAAATTGGGTAGCATTCCAGGAATTAAAACTGGACCCAAGAATAAATCTCCAGTGGCACAGAAGGTTGTTTTGAATATGGCATACAGCAAAAGGACAAAGCAATACTTGGAAACTGGATGAAAACAATTATAACCAAATGTAGTGGGTTTGTAAAGCAACAGAGGAGTCCAGACAGTGTCTGCACATGCACACTAAGGTACAGCACGGGCCAGTTTCAACAGTAGATTCATACTATTTGCAATGGGCATTATTTGTAATACTTTAGAACAACTGCATCACGTACACCTACTGTCCAGGAACATTATGATTGTATGTAGCCTAACAATGATACAATGTGTAAGTGCTATTTAATCAGGAATTTTTTCTCCAACTGTGATCACATTGTTTTCACATAGTATCAGAAATCATGTCTACAGTTCATATTCTAAAATAAGCAAAATTCACCATCCCACATGAAACAATGAAGTTTATCAAGACTGGTAGATTTGGATTAGCTGCACAACAAGGCATTCCTTGGGAAAGACTGGGCTATTCTAAACAGAATAGGTCCTTTTCTTTCATATGCTTGACTTGCCCCTGCAGATTAACTTTCTCAACAGCTCTTCTCTGAGACAATTTGTTCTTTTGGGGGCCAGCATCTTTAACAAGCATTGCTGAAATGGCACATGAGTGGCCTTCTGATATAACACTGTCGTTAAAGTTTTCCAGCTGGCTACTAAAACAGGATCCTACACAATAAAACTTCTGCTCTGCAATTCCAGAAAGGTTTCATCATGGATGAAGAAACAAACTCCTCAGGAAAGAACTAGTTGCTTCAATGAACAACCACTGCAGTGCAAAACCTAAGAGGTTCTGCACGTTAAATCATCTAATTGATTATAAACCTAGAGCTGTTGATTACAGCTACTTTCTTACAAATCTTATCCAATCCAATTCACCTATTCTTACTTTTATTTAAAACACGTTATTGACAGATCTTTTATATAAAGTGTGAGAATAACTGAGTGGGAAAAAAGTAACAATGAGAAGGCAATGATCCAGAAGAGACAGCTTTCCTCAGATTTCACAGTTAAAGCATCATGTTCCAACAGGCAGATAAAGAACACAGTAATTTGTAGCCACATCCCATATGCTCCTTCCTACTTCCTCTTCTCCCACCAAATCCATACACTACATTACTTTGGTATTAGACCAGGACTCCTTAAAAACTGTCTTTCAGCCTGGATTCTATTGGCAACTAAACCACTGCATTATTCAGATATATATACACACCAAAGTAGTAATAAATGAAAACAAAACAAAACACAAGAAAACCAATAAATACCATTAGTTGTATAACTCAAAATATAACTGTGCAATGGCTGTTAATATAATCCACACCTCTTCTAAAAGAGAGAGCCTCTAATATGTCACTGCCTGTTTCACATATGCAAGAAGCCAACAAAGCTGTGAGGGATGTGGTGTGATTACTCAAAAACTTCATTAACTTTAGAAAGTACACAGAGATAAATTGTACAGTGCAGAATATCACGTACCTCAAACAAGCTTCTATTTTGCTCAGAATGTTAATAAAAGCTTTAAGACATATTAAAAAATAATAAAGATAATTATCTTGTGATAAGTGGCAATTTTATGCCTAGGCCTTGTGCGTCACCCAGCTGAATATGCAGCACAGGTAACAAACAGGGCCAAGAGCAGAGGGCTGCACCTGCCGACATCAAATCTCCACAGGAAGAAAAATTTATTCTTTATTAATAATGTCTTCATTGAAAAACAGTGAATCAGGAGCTCCTGCAGAGTTTGCTGCCATTCAGCCAGACAGTGTGGCATCATCCTGTCCCACCCTGGGGCTCTTGTAATTAGTCCAGCTTCGAAACTCGTCTGCAAAGCTTTGTTCCCAGGTTCCCTCAGGATCGAAGTGGGGCTGCCATCGCTCTGCTCACCCACGCGATCACCCACTGCTGAGGTGCCTGCTCAGGCTGGGGTTGGGATCTCTCCTGTGGATGGGGAAGGTTTTACTCCTGATCTCCAAGCTCCAACCACAGGTGCGATGCCCTGCAGGTAGCAAGGAGAACCCAGGAGGGACAGAATGCTTTCAGAAGCCTTCCATGGCAAAGACTCTTCAGGTTCTATATAATAGCTATTTCCTAACTGGTAGTTACACAGCATAATGATCCATGCTGCACCAACATGAAATGTGTACTCAAATACTTAATTTTATTTTCTTTCTTTTCTTAAGGGAATATAAAAATGTAGATGTGGGATCCAACAAGCTGGTAGGCCTAAAACAGGAGCATCAGAGTATTGAGAAATGACATTGTAACAGTATCAAGAATGATCACAGCAATAAATCATCAAATTCAAAATATTGTGAACATCATCATTTGCTACCTTCCAAGCAGTAGCTCAAAGTGTGTGTGGATGAATCAGTGAGTGTTCAGTGTTGTTGTGGGGGGAGAGCAGTGCTGGGCAGCAGAGCAGTGTGTCCTTCTGCCCCAGCTGTTCTCTGCACTCCTCAGCCCCCATGTGCAGGAATGGGGTGGGAGAAGGGCAGTGCCAGCAGGGCACAGGGAGCAGGCTGTCTTCAGCAAAACGGCTGCTGCCTTGGAACTTGTGGTTCCTCTGGAAATTAGCTGTCGCACTCACAGAAAACTAAGCAGAGATATAATTGCTAATACAATGCTCACCAAAATGCTGCTTGATAGAATGTGGCTAAGACACATGAACCAAATACAAGGGGAAAAATTCCCATTCTGAATTAGGATGGGCCTGAGAGCTGGACCAGACCCTAAATTTCTGTATTAGGAGATGAAGTATAAAATAATAAAACAAATTTTCTGTTTTAAAGAGAGATGTGCATGTCCAGGATAAATAAAATCATCTGAATAATTTGAGAATTATATTTTTATCAGTACTGTTAGGTTTGTAATAATAATTTTTAATTATTTTTAAGTTCCAGTTTTAAGGCATCGGACACAAAATTCAGTGACCAAGGAGGCCCATAACATGTTTTTAAGCATTACAGAAAACATATATGAGACTGAAAATAGTACAGTTGATCTCTTTCACAAATAGCTTATTATCCAACGAGTTAGGATGGAGATTCAGTAACAGAGTACATGAATGTGTAGGGAGGATTAGAGGTGGCTCTGAGGAATGTTCCAAGGCGTAGGAGAAAAAAAACAGTAAAAAGTCAATATGGAAGTATGGAATAGCATGGGAAAAGTGGCAAAGCTAAAAGGTGAAAACCTAATTTGGGGCAAATATGCAAAGAGTAAACAGGATAGATTAAAGGAGCTAAGAGATAAAGACCAAATATACCAGGAGTTTGGAAGATGCTTTGGCTACTGGAATGAGATGCAGTAAAATCCAGCGATGGGGCAGAATCAATTCAAGAGAAAAAGCTAATAATAAAAGCTAAATGTTTGGAGTTGTGGCAATGGAAGATTTCTCATCAGATCTCTACAAAACAATTACCAAGGAAGGAAAAAAGACAGAAATTTACTGTATTATAGAATGAAAACTGTAAGGCTCAGGTAAAAAATGGACAGGAAAGAAAAAAACCAAAAAACCCACCAGGTAATATGTGAGATCTGGAAAGGAAAAGTGCAGCCATCAGTGGAAATCAAGAAAAAGATAACTGAAAAATTCAGAGAAAATATGATGAGAGAACCAGTTTTAAAAACAGAACTGTGTAACATATTTAATATTTATTTATTTATTTATTTAGTCTTGGTTTTAGAGTGGCCTGTCAGAACAATCTCCAACTGCTGGAGAACAAGAATCATTTACATGAAAAACTGATCAATGTTTTTAATATTTCTCACAAAATCTTTTCATATTATCTAAGCAATTGCCTTTTTGCGTTAAATTATGTCATAAATACCTACTCAGTGATGTATTACATCTCCTTTGTCTTTCTATTTGTTCCACACAGAAACTGGACCATTTTTGCACGAAAATAATACCATGTCAATAAAGATTTTATGTACACACACCCTCCCTCTTCCATTTCATTTGCAACAGTGAGAATTTTTGTGCTACATTCTGCAAATACATGGACTATTGTATAAAATTGATACTTTAGCCTTTTCAGCATTCTCTTTAGGATAGGCAAGTCCAGGGCCTCCGCACATACACTATGAAATGATTGATTCTGCAAGAGTATTCCTTGGTACTTCTCAACATTTTAATGATAGAAAAATAAATTGAGTTTGGAAATTTCCATCATTCTTCTCTCTTTTCTCTCTAAGGGGAACATGTTACACTTTTTTTTTCTCTCAAAGGAAAAAAAAAGCAATCACACTTCAACCATTAGTGTTCTCACTGAAATTGCAAAGCATCATGCTAAATGTACCAGCATCCCTCTGACAGACATATAAGAGCACCTATTCACCAGTGTAATGGAAAAAGTTAGTGATTACATATACTGAAGTGATTGAGCCTACAACGACTCTAATGAAAGGAAAAATCCTTGATTAATAACAAGTGCCACTAAAAGAACAGATTGTTTTATAAGGAATGAATCACACAGAAAGTAGTAATACAGTGTGTCCTTGTCCATTGCTGGGAATTGGTAAGGGAAAGAATGCAAAGACAAATGTCTGAAGATCAGTAACAGTTTTGCTAGAAGGATTTAAAAATAAATTTCTCCCTCCTATTCTCCCAGTGTGCAGATGTATGAGAGTAGGTACTTTATGGTGATGTTTCTGGAAATCTCTGTCATGCTAACTATGCTGCTGCTATAATGGTTTGTACTTAATGCATGTTAAAGTGAGGAGGATGCAGGAGGTTCTACTACAAAGCACTGATTTTGTATTTTAAGTCAGGACATTATTTCTATAAATTGAATTCTGTGCCTTTGCATACTCCTAAACCCTGAAATGTGCACACATAGACCTGTTTGAATAATGTTGATTCAGTAACACACAAGGCAGGAAAACCTTTTCATCATTAGATAAGGGGAAGCTCCAAGGGATACAACACATGTTTTAGGGTAATGACCAATATTTACATGCAAGCAATGCTCAAAAGCAAAGAAAACAGAGTCCAAATGAATCAATTAATATAACATTTTCTACATTTATTGAGATATTTTGTTTTTTCTAAAAGTGAAAATGTATTAATTTAAAGAACAATCATAAAACACGGTCATATCACAGCTGTACTGGTTATGTCATGATGCCATTGGAAGATTTATACCAGGTAAATTCTGAGAACTGCCCAAAACAGAAACTCCCATTCAATCGGTAAAATTCTATTCAGCCATCAACGGAAGACTGTTAGGGATCCTCTTGTAAATCAGCTGCTTGTTATTTATCGTAAATACTGACAAAGAGAAGTTGAGAAAGATTTTCAGTCAAAAAAAGAGGAAACAATTTTAAAAGAAAACGCTGAACCTTGAATATTTTTTCCTCTGTTTTCTAAATAAGAAAGAAATGTTTGAGGCAATATCTGAATCAGAAGTGATCATTTAGGAGAAAATAGTGTTTAATTAAATACATACATCAGCTTTGTAAAACACATTTTAGAAGTCACCAGATCTCATTCCAAAATAATTTTGCTATTTTACCATAAAATTGTTGATCATTACTGGTGGATAGTCTCTAGCCAGATTTTACAACTACCCACGTGAGGCTGACAACACACAACCATAAGACACCAGTTTTCTGTGAAAGCAAGGGACAAATACGCCTCCTCTCTCACATAACTTCAGAGAGAGCCAGGAACTGCAGCCACCACCAGCAGTGGTTCCACCATTCCCAACAGTTTCAAATTGACAGTGCTAAACATCAAACACAAGCCTCATCTATACATTCTTTGTTCCAGTTCTCCTCACTTACCCACTAAGGCAGCAGCATAAACCAAAGCAAATGCTGCTGAGATTTGGTTCTTGGTCCATATGGGGATTTGTGCTTGAACACTATTTTGTGCATTCAGTACACTGCATCCTTCACTTAAAAATATAATCACAGTAGGAGTTTCCCAACTCCTTTCTCCTAAAACTTACAAGGCAGATGGGCTGTACACACATACACACATGTAGTAGAAACTGGGATAGCCACCAGTAATGGAAAATCACCTGTGCTGTTACAGCGTGCAGTTCTGGATATGGACCCATTCCATCGCTTCCAATTTTTATGAATTTTTCACTTGTTACAGTGCTTACATGAAATCCTCATAGCTGGAATGACATATTTGGTGCATATTTGTTTCTAACCTTCTCAGTGAAACAAACAGATCTGCTTTCTTAAGAACTACAATCTTAATCTCTTTAGCAATATCACTAACCAGATATTTACTTCTTTTTCCTGCAAACATCAAGATTTGTTGCTGTGCAGCAAATTGTTTCAGACACAATGTCAGAGAAATTTACTTGGTGAAAACATGACAAAAATCTGAACACAGATTAAGAAAAAAGAGGCCCTTCCTACTGATAGCCACTGCTATAAAAACACCATTTTCAAACCAGTATCTACACGCTTCTTGCGGGGACAATGCAAATTTATGTATTAAGAGTATATGAAACAGCTGAAATCAGTAATGGAATATTAAAGAATTTGGTAAACACTGCAAATTGTACTTTTCCAATGTGACAGGCTTTGCCTTTGCAGTGTGCCTGTATATTCTGGCTCTGAATCAGCAGGACACTTAAGTAAATGTCTTAATAGAATAATTATACCAATAAGTATAAAAGTCATTCCATTGATTTTAGTGGCGTGACTCAAATCTAAGTGCCTACATACTTCAGTATTTTTCTGCACAGTGACCTTTAGCAATCATCTAAACAGAAACGTGTGCTTCCTTCTGTGTTTGTAGCTATTCATGACCTCAAACAGAAACTTTGTATTCCACAGATATCTCCATATTTTATTTTGAAAACAAATAGGCTTCCTTTCACTGTTTAAAACTGAGCTTCTTGCTGCTGCCATAAAACAGATCAGTAGGTTCAACAGAATAGAAATAGGTATTGGGCATAATCCATACTGTTGACACTGTATTATTAATAAATTACCTACTATGAACTTTCTATGAATTATTAAAGCAAATAAATCCTATTTTAAAGTGTAACAGATACTAGATAATTTATAAATATGGGATCATCGAATTACAATTCAATCATCTTTCCCCCTGATCTCTGTCTGTACTTCTATTTCCAAATGGCTTTGATAATGTCCATCCAGTATGATCTGGTATGAATGTCTGTGCATGAATTTGAATGCCCCCGCTTCGATGCAGTGCTGCCAAGCCTGCTCTTTATCTGGCAGCCTGCAGGGACCATGAAAGGACAGTGGCTTATCCAGAATCTGCTCTTTGCCACGAAGTGGTTCTTTGCAGCACACTCTCTTAGAGCCCATACTCACTCCATCCATACCAACACTTGGAGCAATTCCTGTCCCTTGCTCCCAGATGGTGAATGTGCAATTGTATTTTAAAGAGACTGAGAGGGAAAAAAGCAGCAAAGTGTGAAGGTGTACATCAAGTGCTCAAACAGCCTATATTGGTAAGTAACCATTCTTCTAGAAGTTCACTCTGCCCTCTAACAGCTGATGGCTCCCAGCAGTTCTGCCATCAGATTTCTGGAAGAGAATGCCAAAGAGTAAGGAATGACTGCAGACATGCCCTGCCCAAGGCAAATTTGGGGGTGGCAGAGCACTGAGCAAAGGCATGACTAAGTGCCCAGCATGCTGACGTCAGAGTGCTGCTGCCTGAACTCAGGTGAGATGCACTGAGACAGCTCTGAAATTTCCATTCAAACTTACACAGCTGGCCTGCACATAGGCAGAGATCCACTGGACAAATGTTGTGCTGAAACTGCAAATTTTACACATCCTACTGATGGAAGGTAAGAGCTGGGTGACTGTAGTGTGCCTGTACCTATCCAGTTGAAAGAAAGAGTCTTCCTGACACTGGGGATATGAGATGACAAATTTTTCCACGGAGAATTCTGAAGGAGTCAGGGGAAGTATTGCCCTGAAAAATCTAGATTTCCCCAAGTTGCTATCTCTAAACTTCTTGACACTATAAGGAGCAAGCCATGCTGCTAAAACAGTTTGGATATATTCAGTACTATTATCTCAATATGTTTTTTATGATGAAAATTACATGTAAAACCTTCTTAAATGAAGGAATAGAAAATACAGAGACAAGTTGATTGCATTGAAATGATCTATTTTTACAGCAAATACAATCCTGCCGACTGTGTTTCAGATGCAAACAAAAATAAATTGCAGTAATTAAATTAAGAGCTTACACACGCTGTCTTGGTTTGGTTTTGTACAGTTTCTTCCCATCATTAATACATTTTTATAATTTCGGGGTTTTTTTCAACTGGAATTAACATATACAACAAAAGATGGTGCCACCAAGACAGTGTTACGTTACCACTGTTCTGACTTTCTCACCTACATAAGCCCTGGCCTGCAGCACCTATTCTTCTTCTTTTTTAATCTAAGTATTGAGCTACTTGGGTTAAACAAAAAAAAATAAATTACTTTGACATGAGTACAGTTGTAGTTTTAAGATTTGGAAGAATGCCTACCAGGGATTAAGATAAGATCAGTCTACTTACACAGAGTTTTATCTAAGTCTCCAGAGACAGAACTTTAGTATACTAAGCTACCTGAAAGCTATGTAACATTTAGAACCCAAAAAAATCCCAAAATAGTTTTTCTGGGAATAGAGAGGAGAGGAGTTGCAGCAGAGGTTGCTGCTCATAATATTAATTCTGATATTATTATTATTATTATTAGTTTGCTGTTAGAAAAATGATTATCACAATTATTACCATTATTACTACACCGTTATGTGTAGTCTTAGGTGAAGTTGAACTTGGACAGCAGTATTTTAAAAATCATGTACTACTGAGGAGCAGAGTGAATGCTGTGCTCTGTCTCATGCCCCCAACTCGAGAGCGCAGTGAGTTCAGATATGGGCACAAACACTCTTGGAAGTTGAGAAAAAGATCTGGAAACTACCATCTTACTGCAAGCCTTGGTAGGAATTCACTGGGATAAAAGGCACTTTTGAGCTCTTGTGCCTAACATGATTCGAATTCCTCGAGTGCCTTGGTATTTGTAGCCTTGCTGTTCGTTGACAGCCTAAGGAGGAAGACTCTGCTGAATTTCTTCTAAACCAGGCACCAAAGTATTCGGCTCCAGCAGCATTCACATACCCTGGGAGCTGCTGTTTGGTGTCCCAGGCCTCCCTTCTGCTGGAAAGCATTAACAACCAGAAGATGGAAAGAATAGGATATGATTACTTTTGTGGAAGTATAAGTGAAACGTGTCAGGCAGAAGATATATACTTGATCACTTATTGCCTTTTTGATGCTAGCAAAATATATCACAGAAGGTACTCACAATCCTTCTAGTGGTAGCAAAAGCACATGCTACTATTATTTATGGTATATAGTGATCAGCCTTATTTACTCTAAAAAATGTTTTATCTATAAAATTATGGCCTACAGGCAGAAAACCAAAAATATAATAATACTGCAAGTATCTCTGGTCTTTGGTCAGCATCGATCTTTTGAATTATTAATTTTATCTTTCCTGTTACCAATTCACTGGTTTACAGATGTTGGAAGAATCAAGAAACATCTCTACCACATGTGCTTTTGGAAGACTAAATGCAGACAGATGATTAAGCCAACTTAATACATCAGTGATTGGTAAAATAATATTTTAAAGATTGTAAAATAATTTGAACAGCATAAAAATACATTTATCTTAAAGGACAGAACTCTGAAATATTGCAAGAAACTGTCTCCGTGGTGCATTACTGAAAAATGGCATTGCTGGAATTCTACAGCAGCTCCATTTTTTTTATTTTATGTACATAATTAAAGGAATAATGACATTTCACTGCTAGGTAATTCAAGTTTTCTCCAAGAAGTGCTTTTATTCTGTCCTTAAAAACTATGTTTTGATGTTATAAGTAGAAATAAGGAGGGTTCATGAGCTCACAAGTCAAATCGTAGTGTACATTTACATGTGATTTATAGTACTGGACAGTGTGAAAAATATCAACTTTGCATCACAGATTTCCATTAATATCAAAACAAGGTTTTGTTAAACAAAAGAAAAAGGAATAAAGTGTACTATTGTCTGGTTTGGTATCTCTGCAAGTAACACTGACTCTGTAGTCATGTCTTGGAATTACTACAAAGTAAATTGCTAATGGATTGTGAAGGGAAAGTTGGAATGAGGTTCCATTCCAGTGAGACGAGTTGTTGAGACACGAGCATAATAATATGGCAAGCACATTCTGACACTGGATAATTCAGTAGTTACTACCCTACATCAGGCCATCATGGTTAGGTGTAGCAAATTAGAATCAAAAATTTTATGTTAACATAGAGAATACACTGTAAAACTTAAACAATATATTTATGGAATAATGGTGGAGGGAGGAAGAAAGAAAAAAAAATAAAATGGCTGTCAAAGTCAGAGAAGACTTTGCTATTTGACATTTGAATTGCTGATTATTCCTCCTTTTTGCTAATTTGCAATTGGGTCTAAACTTTCAACAGTGTAAAATTAATTGAACATTGAACACAATCATTCTAAGAGAGTTTCTATGCATCAACGAGGTGAATACTGCTATTAGGAAATGTTGTTGTTAGTGTTTTTGTTTTCTTCTCATTCTTCTGAGTCTTTCAAAATTTAGGTCAAGCTATTAAAAAGCTCAAGATAGACCAGAGCCCTGATGGAATAACCAAAGATTAGCTTCAAAAAGTAGAGTCCAGAGATTGGAAACTGTGACCCATGAGCGTTTTTTGAAAAAAAACTCCATGGATATCCAAGAGGATCCACAAAAAAGGGAGGCCAGCAAAGGAATGGCTGGTTTCCCCTGTCAGAGCATAGCTGTTACCTATTTTTACCTTGGGTTGAATTTTCTAGAACTGAATGCTCACAGAGATTCAGGAGGTTACTGTAATGTGTTATTAATGTCTGTAAATTGCTTTCACAACCTTTAATAAAAGTGAAAAGGACAGTGTCGTTGCCAAGTATTTTTCATTAATTGCCTGGAAATTCCCAGCAGTCACTCTCCTGTTTCACTATGGCAATATTAATAGAGAATCTCTGATATGAGAACCAGTAGAAATGAATGTTTAAGATCCTCAGAGCAAACTATCCACTGTATGGATGTAACCTCAAGCATTTTAAATGGTGCTATATCTAGAATAGAAACTGCAAAGCATGCTTTATCTTTTATGGCATATAAATCTGCATATGTCTTGAAAGTATGAATACCCCAAAGATCCATTACACAAATTGTCCAGGAAACCACATTTCATCTTGAAGGCCTACAACCCTATCAAGACCTCGCAATGGTGAGGAGCCACATGTTGACAGGTATTTCACATGCTTAAGAACTTCCCTGATTGTACAAGCCAACAGGAATTCATAAAATCGCAGCATAAGACATGGTTTATGAGGGTGATGTCTAATCACATGCTAAGTACACTTAAGAACACAGGTGAATCTCATTCTTTCATCCATAGTATAGGGTTTGTTAAGGTTCAATAAGCACAATAAGCTGCCTCACAAGCAAAACAGATATTTTTCTGTATTTACAGATGAAACTGCAAATATAATAAACCATAAACATGATCCCGGCCAACCACATGCACGATAATGGAGTTTGGTTTTAAACACAGAAATTATAACCTGAAAGTAAATGTTCCTCCTGGTGCAGGTATCAGCATCTTCCAGGCAGACAGGATGTATGTACCCCGAGGAAGAGGGAGGTATTCAGAGCACACAAGGAGGAAGCCAGTCTGATTCCCTGAGCAGAACCCTGGAAATTCCCTGCGTTCAAATTTTCACCGTGGAGCCTCCCTTGTTGGAAAGGCGCAGCTTCTGACTAAAATGCCTCTCCCAAATTTGGCACATTCATTAGGTCTCTTTCTGTTGTAGATTCTCTTTCAGAGAATCTCACGAAGTGGCCTTCCCTTAGTCAGGGCATTTTAAATATCCTTTTTTTTTTACTGCAAAGCCACATATTTTCACTAGAATGTTAGGAACAATTTTGTCTCAAAATTCTATCTTCATTTTAATATCAGGCATTGGCTAAAAAATCCCTTATGTCAGTGAACAACTCAAAAATTACTGGGGGATACAGACACTCAGACATCCCAGATATATCATTGTAATCATTTAAGTCTTGATTTGTTTGAAACCACAACAAGACCGACTGTTTTCAGTATCAGTAGGGGTCCCAATTAAACTGCATACACAGTTAGCACATAACTCATTTTAGGCACCATTTCAGGGTAATATTTTTTTTAATGTCAACTGCACTAATCATACGATAATTATGTTTATAAGAAGCTAATAATTACTAAGATTATCTATTTTAAGTTGTTAATGTGCTTCACCAACAGGGACTTGAAGAAGCAGGAAGGTTTGGAAGGTAAAAAAAGTTAATTTTTTTAAACGAGAAAATATAAGAGAATCTTTTAAAAATTAAATTTGAGATGTTTATCTATTAAAAGAAGAGCTGTGAAATGCAATTATGAGGAATTGAAAGAAAGTTGAAGAGCTACAGACAAATCAAGTGTGCTTTTTATTCAAATCCTATTAAGAGTAGTTAATTTAAAGCTTAATTAAATTTTTTTAAGATTGACCCTTTTGGTAACCGATTCTATGAAAGCACCACATCTTGCTTCCATAAGCAATGGTAGGGAGTAATTTTTATTAAATTATACAAATGTTTGTTGTTTCATCATCTTTTTCATTCTCAGAGACCAATACAATGAGAAATTTTAGCAGACATGATGCCATAGATGGGCAACCTAGAAGAAAAGTGTGCTGTAAGACAGAGTTACAGCAAAACAGGATTCAGAAACCTGGAAGTTATCTGGCAAACCTAAAGGATTTACATAGCAAAGCCAACAATCTACACATGTAAAAGCAATTTCTGATAGAAATTCTAGGAAATACTTCAGGAATGCTTGTATCAGTGAGTTATTTCCACCATCAGCTCTGGATCTGGAGGCACAACTCCCCTCAGCAACACATGTGCTTTAAAATCACACCCACTGAACCCAGTTATACTTATTGCTGACAAATACCACTGGCAATTTTCTGCCTGGCCTATGGTTTTCCATGGTCTGATGATTAAACATTTTTCCCAGCTACTTAATAACACCCTTTACACAGCTTGAAAAGCAAGACTATATATAGCATCCTTGAGAGAGACTCTAGAGATGTGTGGTTAAAACTCCCAAACCAAATACATGATATTTTATGTTGAAAAGGTGAGAGGCCAACAAACTTTCTAACCTGCTGGTTTTCATATAAGGACTCTGAGGTGAAAGCATATTAAGCAACCACTGAGCCTTCTCTGCACCAGCTAATATTAGTTTGAACCTGACCCTAGGAAGGGATCTGAGAACACAGAAAAAATGAGTGGACAGGAAAAAAAAAGGAACTGAGATCCCAATATTCTCTCTTGTGCATGTCAGCAGTGGCTGCAGGGGTGGCCACTGCAGGCTATACTTTTGCAACTCAGGAAAGGCTTATGTTTTTCAAACCATATCTGCCTTACATCCTTAGCCTGTCAAGGCTAAATCACTTTACTACTCTTCTCTGTCACCTCTAGTTATGCCTGCCTGGCTGTACGTTATTGCAATCCTAAGTGACACAGCAAAAGTCAATTCCAGGTATTTTGGACAGATCTATTATCAACCACAAAGGATAGTACAGCTCTAAGTGCTGACACAGGTTTAAGTTTTTAATACAGTACCCAGTATTGCATTAGGCACATTTGAAGAACACAAATCAAGACTGACCCAAAAGTGAATTTTAAATAACTTCAGAAATGTTAATTATATTCCGCAGTTCAGTATTAAGATGTCAAACAATCTTACAGAGGACTCAATAGTACAGAGGAGTACACTTAGCAACTATTTCTATCAGTCATGTGTATCCTGTGCCTACATCAACAGTAAATCTCTCAAACACAAACAACCAAACCCTCAGTGTATGCAAGGACATAATGGTACTTACAGATTCCTTACAATTAACATGCCTAACATGAACACATTTAGTGCTCAACAAATAATTTTTTAATGTCATTGAACCTGGATTTTTTTTAAAGCTACTTTCCGTTCTTTTGACAGATGTGCTATACTGCATTCCATTACTTTTTCTCCTTACCTCGTTCTTCTTTTGTTTTAGATAAGTGATGAGGCTTTCGAAAAAGATTAAGTACTGGCAGGCAAAGCAATGGCCCAAACACGAGTTTAATTGGAACCTCAAATCCTGTGGAAAGGAAAAAAAAAAGAAATTAAACCATTAATAATTTAATTTTACTAGCAGACAGAGTGAGTCCATGTATCTTGTTTTAGGCAGCTTTTACCACACTTCTTTGTATTTGGTCTCGACAGGTATACAACCTGTTAGTCAAACCATGTTGGAAATAAAATGGTTAACAGAAGATATCATGGGGGTGTGCACAGCTGCTAACAAGTGCTGATGGGGTTTGTTCTCATCTGGAGAAGTAGTCCACTGATGATTGGTAATGTCAGGATTTACTTGGTTTAAGCTTTAAGTTCAAAAAGCACTTTCTTCTGTAAAACTTAAGAATCTTCCCATTGTTTAGCATTCAAAATACTGTTTCTTATGCTGCTCTTAGCCCCATGAACGCGTGATAGAGAACAACCATTATACAGCAATATGACTCAAATGCAACCAAGTCATAATGCTAAACAATTCACGCTTCAAGACAAAAGATACTAAAAGAAATTTCATTTCTCTCAAGATTGGAAAGGGCTCTAAACATAAAAACCTCCGTAAAAGTAAACCATAAAAGCAGTTTTTTAGAGAGTCAGAGGTTATAAGTTGTAGTATTGGGCAAGCAGCAACCAAATAACCAACTAAATAAAGTAAACCAGAGTATGAGTAACTTGCTTATTTCTGCAAATAAGATATTTCTGCATTAGTAATTTTTATTCAGACATACAGTACAAAAAATCTCAGGTGCATCACAGAATATCTCTAAAGTTTTAGTCAGAGAATTATGCTTTGTATTTCAAAAGACCACAAGACCAGACTCTTACACAGTACGTGGCATTAATACAATTATTTCAATGGACCAGGAATAACTTCCCACATAACCAATCTGACCAATAGAGCTGTAATTTTCTAAGCTCTCAAAGCTACACTGGGGAGGAGGCTGTGTTTCATTTTCCTACTTTGCTGTTATTGGACAAGTATATTTAAGTTTAATTTGGGATTACAATCAGATTTATGTACCATGACCTCAGTCACACTAGGCCACTAGAATTCAGCAGACATTCTGTAGTAGGCAAGGAGTTATCATTAAGTGTGTTCAATTACATACATAGTTATTATTTAATGTGGAAAATATATCTAAAGCCTGTGCAGAAGGTGGCATTTCAAACTGCTGTAAGACCATATATTTACAAAAGCTCCTTGCATGATGATAGCTTGTATGGGTATTGAATTTATTTTTTATTGTTTGTTAATTGAGGACTGCAGGATGCTATGTGGTTTTTAAAGACTAAACATTTCCATGACTATGACAGCAATATTTCTCATTAAACTTTCTTTTCTGGAGAACAAATTTACTGAAATGTCTCTCCAAACATCACATCAGAAGCATTTTTTAGAATGAAGAGGTAATTTGTGGTCAAGATGATGACAATATAAACAGTCCATGCTCAGATTATCTTGTACATCATTTCCTTTCCAGAACCGATTAGCTAAAAGCACAACAATGGGTATGTGACAGTCTGCTTGCAAAGCTGCTGCAGAGGGAAAGCAGAGGCAGTTTCCTTGCATGGCATAGAGACTGTGTCAACAAAACCTGCAATGACAAGATGAGATCTCTGTGCCTGGTCCCCATCTGCCCCATTATGCGCTCCCAGAAGCCCGGGGATCACAGCACAGACGCGCAGAGGCTGTGCCAGAGGCAGAGCAGAGCAGCTGATGAGGCATGGCTGGTAACCACCTGATGCAGGCAAAGCTGAGCTCCGTCACTCAGCTCGGTGTCTGCATCCTGCTCCCCACTGTTTCTAGTGGCTCCTGTGATAGCAAGACCTTTTCTACTGCCCAGGCATGTCCGCTGTGCCTCAGCCTGCAAGATAACGCGGAGGACACAAATGATGTCACTTTATTAAGTGCAAAGGCGCCTAAATGAAGGCTGGCACGAGCAATGGGAATTTTAACTTGCATAGAGCTGGAACCCAAAGTAGAAGCAGGCTACCCTGTCAGCTACAAAGCTGAAGTCCCAACATGCAGCGAAGGACATACCTGTGGATTTCCAGTGTACCACAGACAGAAAGCAACAATGCTCAGCACTGGCAATTCAGCCCCAGATATTTTTAGAGGTTTATGACTGCCTTTTCTCCTGAAATTCAGAAATGAGCTTGAGGGGAAAACAGGCTATTTCTACCTGAAAACAATTCTTGGTCCAAATATCACTCTTTCACTTACTTCTCCATCAATAAATAATTTTAAATACAACTATTGCGCTTCCCAGTGTTCATTTCAAAAATGTCTTGCAAACTGCAAGCTCTCTAAGCAGCACTGCTCCCTTCAGCACAAAGAAACATTTAAGTCAGTCATTAAATACACAGCAATTCAAAGATATTACTGAAGTTTCACGAGAGGCAATTTTAGAGCCTGGTGTTCTAAATGACACGCAGACACTGAGTTCCCACCTAATATTTATTTACCTATGAAGCTATAAAATAAAAAATGCAAAAATAACAACAATCACAATAGATATCACTACAGTTTTGTAGCAAAACCTGCCAGAATCAGGACAATATCTTATCTTGAGCAGTAAAAGCAGGACAGACCAGCAGTTAGGTCCCCCCTGAAAATATGTGAACCCTTGGGACATTCAGATGCTATATACGAGACACAGGATCCATGAGAACAATAATTGAAAAAAAAACCCAACAAAATTGTTCAGTAGCTTGACTATAAATATACTAATTGTTGTTTCAGGCATAGAAAATTCAATAAAGTGGTGAACAAATCTCACAATGTCTTCAAATTAATTTACATTCACAGAAATGTCACAAAGATAATTTTGAGGGCAACTAACTCCATCTAACTAACAGAGTATTTATTTAGAAAGTAACTGTACTGATTGATTTACTGCAAACACATTCTGTACTGCTTTAGCTGTTATATTACAACCACCAAAAATTCAAACCTTTGAAAGCATGCCACACCTCACCAAATTGCAATTTACTGTGATACTAGATTTCTTATAAGTTTACCCTACCATGATGAATATGTGCTTGGAGTGGAACAAGACAAGAAATGACAGCATCTCCTCCACAGCCTGTGTTTGTGAAAGAATATACTTGAAAGAAAGAGCATGCAAGAGCTTGACATGTCCTTGGGGTATGATTAAAAGCTCATGAAATAAAATAATTCAAAGATGACAGCTCTGACTTCAACCACCACCGGGGACAAGAGATCTTTCACTTAAGGCATGCCAGTCATTCACAAGTATAGCTGAAATCATACAGAGGGTGTATTTTAAAACCCAGTGATTTATATACAAACCCCAAACCAGAGAGACCCTGTGGGTGACATAAAAATGCCCCAAAGTTTAACTAGAGTTTAATTTTTCATAATAATATTAGGCCAAAGCTTAAAAATGTACCTGTTTTAAATTGATAGCTTTGAATAATAAAGAAAACTACAATATATATTTTAAAAATCCATATAAAAAAACCCATATAGAATATGATTCTTTATTAAAGAAGAAATCTTCTCCCCCGGGCTCTTTCCTATCCAATGCCACATCTGGGCCATACTAACTTGTCTCTTTAGCAAAGGTCTGAGCTTATTCAAAGCTATTGAGACTTGTAACCTGGACTGTTTCATGTTTTATGCAGCACGGCCTTTTAAGTGGATATATTTCATTAAATATATTCTTTCCTAAGCTTCAGAATCTGTTCCACTTTTGTGAATTCCCTTTATTTCCTTTTTGACAGTTCTACAGTTAACTGTCTATAGAGATATAAAGCCAGCTGCAGCTCACATTATAATATGTATATATGTGTGTGTGTGTGTGTGTGTGTGTCTATATATATATCTACACACACAATTTAAATGAGCTCTCATCTCATCCAAAGTTATCTTCAATAATTTCTTTTTAAAAAGTAACGAGATTGACCTAGCATGAAACCACAGTATTTGAAACATGAAATATCTTGAACAGAAAACTGATGAAGTCTGGTTCAGAGCCTAAATTTTAATTCCCAAGTAGTTCACGACTAAATTTTCCGAGTGTGAACGCTGATCTCATTTCTCTCCTGGTGCAATAGATGGTGTTTAGTAAAGAGCACACACACACTACAACCTCATTGGAAACAGATATAGGGCTGCTGCTAGGGGCTCACCACCCAACCCTTGAAGGCTGATAACTAAACTGCTTTGAGTATTGTCACATTGTGGGAACTCACTGCCGTTGTGAGCTCTCTCATCATGAAATGTGCTTCAAAATCGTTTCAAAGCTACCAGGGAAGAAAACAGATAGATGTGAAGCATAAATCTTTATTCCTTAGCAAAAAAGACCAAAAATATATTGCATCTTACACATTTTCTTACTAGAATTAAAAAACTAAAACACCAATCAAATCAGAAAACTGCATTCAAAGTGCGTGTTAGAATCTGTTTGGTGGTGTGATGTCCTAATCCACTTGAAGCTAACTAAGTTCAGATGTTGACTTCAGCACAGTTAAATATTCAGAGGATAGAACTGCACAGCTTTCAGACGCAGAGTACCAGTGGGATTCTAAATCATTCCAACACGTTAGAAAAAATTCCACCTTTAAGAGACACATCCCTGCTCTCAATAGCTGAGAGCCAGAAGGAGACACTCTTTCATTTTGGGGGAGTGGTGTGATGTTCAGATTATTTCAGCGCTCACTGTTAATGCAAATGCAACTCAGTTATCAATATTGAGATCCTATGAATAGATCACCCTTGCTGCTCCTCGGTATTACTTATGTTATAAGGCTTAAATTTGAATCAAAAGTCCAAGATGCTTTACCTTAATATTTAAAAAGCAATCTCTTCACATAATAAGTTCTACAATTGATATTATTTATTCTCAGACTAATATTTACTGGTTTTTTAAGCCAACTTCTGGTTTTCATTTAGCAGCTCCTAGATTTTTTTGTTACTGTTGAATTGTTTATATAAATACAAAAGAAAACAGAAGATTTGTTGCATGCTTCCTTTTATATGTTTGTATCTCTTGAAATTAGTTATAACAGTGCTTTTGTATTAATAATAAGCCCATTAATAAAAAACTAAACTGATTAATAGATAGTGGTTTTGTCTTTTTCAAGCATGGATGTCAGATGAGGCTGTACAGAGTAGTTCAAGTTGCATTCTAGTGTGGAGAGTGTAATGATTTTGACAAGTTTAAATCTGCATGGCTTCGTGACAGAAGAGAAGTCTTCAAACATGGGCTTTCTCCAGCTGAGAAACAGTGTTTAGAGACAAGAAATGTAACACTAATAAAGCAGTTAAAGCTCTGAAAGCATTTTTCCAACCCAAAAATTCTTGAATTTCTTACACTTTCTTCTTCTCTCTTAGTCTCTCTCTTGAAAGATCTGCCGTAATTTGTTCTGAAATCTTCTACACCATATTTTAGCCCATAATGAGTCTTCAGACTCAGTTTCATGCACATTTTCATTGTGCTTAAGGGTCTTTCCTCTTGCAGTGCCATACTTAAGAGTTTATATGAATCTTGTGGGCCAGACCAAAACCACCCCTTGGAACAGATTTGAAATTTTGGATGCTGAACAAACATAGGTTGTGTTTTTTGAACACCAATCTCTTTTCTGCCAATATATTATAGGCTGGCTGAAAGAAAAAAGAGTAGTACTTTCTATTTGTCCTCTCTTCCCTCAAACAGCTTATATCCTTCTACCTTAGAAATATTTTCAATCTTATTGCTATCAATAAACAATTTCTTTCAATAATAACTATTTAATTCAAATTTTTCTTAGGCTGCTTCAGAAAAATAATTTTCCAACAAATAAACAGATATTCTCTAGTTAGTATTTCCACTCTCTCTGTAATTTGCTGTTAGGACAATCTAAACACATATTTATACTAGTCCCTACCCAAAAGGTCTCAGCAATACCCTGTAATTACTTAGTTAAGCTTCTAATTCATTTTTTGTTAGTTTTGTTCTTTTGAAATTCCCTCATTAAGTTATTGCAGGAAGCTGTGTTTGCACAGCAAAAGAGAAAAATACAAGCTCTTTATTGCATTCTTTTAATATCCCTTTTATCTTTAAACTAGCTAATTAGCATATTAATTACCTAGATATAGTAGTCACAATCTTACAATTAACTGTGAGTGCAACAATCTACTGATTTAGTGTAACACCATTTGTACTTACATCACAATAACATCTTCACTTGCTCTGATATGCTGTGTCAAGTATTTCGAAATTAAAACAACTGGTATTGGTAGACATGTATTAATGATAAGTATCCAAGTAAATGTTTGTGTACTTTGTCAAAAGTTTCCATTCCTAACAAATAAATACACAAAGCTCATTAATTACATAAGAGGTGAAATTACATTCGCCAAATATATTAAAAGCTTATTTCTTCTCTATTTGTACAATCAAAACTTCTCTTTGTTTGATTTAGACCTTATCACTCTTCTTGCCAACTTCCAAAATTTCAGTAGAGATAATCTTCCGTTATATACCAGTAACAGCTCTGAATGAGAAAAATACGTTAAATGAATGAACAAAGCCCCATTCTCTGCTCCGATTCCAAGTGCTGCTGAGGGACATTTTGGGTATTACCAGAAGCTCACAGAACAGTCCCATCACTGCCCATGTCTGGCTTTCCTGCTCATGTCCTTCATGTTGCACCTGGTATGTGTGTAATTACACCAAGAAATCTGCCCTTCTAAACCCCACCAGCCCTTACTCTTATCCCCATCCCAAACTGTGCCTTTCAGAATGGGCTGAGCTGGGAACAAAGACACCAGGTGAAGCTATTTCGGAACAAACTAGGTCAGTAATCAATTCATAATGGAACAAATTCTGGTTCACAGTGAAATAAATATTATTCTGCACTTGCAGCTTTAGTTGACTACAGTTTGGTCCAGAATGGTCAAAATATGTCAGTCAATAAATTTCTGACGGCAATTTCAGCATAAGTGCCTACACCACCAATATGATTCATCTTCTGGAGCGATAATATTACATTTTCTGTAGCTGAGAATTTTACAATACAAAGAATTCATTTCAATGCAACATTCCAGTAATGCCCTCATAAAACTATGGTAGCTGAGAGCTATGCTTTCACATGAATTGAAAGGGACACAAATATTTATAGCACAAGTCTGAGAGCGTGAATACAAAATGCATATCTGAATAGTCATGCACTGACTCCAACCAGTTTACTGTAACACCGAGGGCTCTATGGGTGACTACACTGGCCAGTTCTTCTCCACTGCAGTTGTTCCTGACAGCTCCAGTGCACAAAAAGCCCTGTCCCTGTACAGCGTGGTAAGCGCCAGCCCACTCTGCAGCACTGCTTTCCTTTCCCTGTCCTATACCTCCCCTCAAGTCCTCTGGATGAGGGCAAAAATCCAAGGCAATTTAAAAAATAGAAAGATTAATTACTGGCTGCCCACTTTTCATATTTCTATCGTTGCAACAGCCTATTGATGTTAACAAGCGTTTATGAAGTCACATATATGAGACAACAGTATTTCAAGCTTGCTGTGGGATTGTGGGAATGTACCAAATGTACATTATATTTTTTATTTGAGAAACCTGGCAGACCTGGACATTTTATATTCAGTTTCATATAGACATTGATGTATCAGATGATTTAGAGTGTGTACGCTTTGCATTTGTTTGAAATATCTCTGACAAGTAGATATTTCTGAATTAGTGATCTAAAGTTTTTTTTTGATGATATAATTATGAGCTGGAGGCTGAATTTTTAGAAGTGAATTTGGTGGTAGATTTGCAATTCAAAGAAGTTACTTAAATTAACAAAAATGCCCTAAAAGAACAGCTGTCTACCTGACTGATCCAAGAAAATGAACACTGAAAATAAACAGCTGCCCCATGGAAGACTATGTGATAAAACTAATCACCCTTTGCATAATGTATTTATTTTCCCCTGTGTTTATTACAGACCTGGTGAACCTTCAAAGCTATAAATATTTAAATGTTACAGACATCCCAGACATGTGAGTTCAAATGAAAGTAGGATTTCAGTAGCCTGACTAGAGCAAAACCAGATCTCTTAAAGAAACCATTTCTGATTGTTACATAACACTCCAAAACATGCTTTAAATTTTTTTTAATGCTTTGTTTTGTTACACCAACAAATTCTTTTTAAAAGGACTTTTGTTCTGAAATCTCAATGTTCTCCATACAAGACTCAGTGTCTGGAAAAAAGAATACAGTTCCACTAATGTCATCACAGCAACATGTTTAAAGTTACCAGGATAAATATCCCTGGGTGCTATATTTTGTCATAGATCCTCCAAAATCAAGTCACTAAAATGAACCAAGTAATGACATTATTCAGTATTTGAGATGTTTCAGGTATGTGTTTTTCACTCTCAAAAAGCTAGATGAAAGCAGAGATAGAAGCAGGCATGCATCAAAATAATTTCAGGGTTTAAAGCAAGGGATTTAGATGCAGGTATTTTCACAGCACTGAGGACTCAGCAGTCATGACCCAGAGTAAGACAGTGGATGGGGTCCTGGTGGTAAAAAACTGCTGTGTGACAAATGAATCAAAATGTTTCAAACCAAATTGGTTTCCCTCTTTTCATGTCCATGCACTGAAGGAAGGTGGGATATCCTTTCCTTTGGGCCTTTTTTCCACTCCAGCCACGCTCAATGATTTCTACCATTTACATACTCCCCAGAATACACTGTTTTCTCCCTCATTCCTGAGCCACAGATCCTACTAAGATAGTCCAAAACTAATGCCAACAAATTCAGTTACAGCAAAGGACATAAGAGATAACATTCAAAGCAAAGTTAAGCCAACTATCCATCATTTGTCATGTCTTGTGGGTATTAAGTATGGTCTGGTCTGATTTATGGGGAAATCCATAGTGTTCTGAAAGCCTCTTTAGGGGAGCATAATTTGGGATGCTGCCACCAGCCCTGAAGCAGCCAGAAAGCTGCGATGGCTGCGGATTTGATCTCTGCACTGACGTGCCCTCGGTGAACCCTTTTTAGTTTTAACCATCACAACAGTCCCAACAGTTTGCAGGGCTTTTTTCTAAAAGCCTTCCAGCTTCCAGCCTCCCAGGTCCTGTCAGCCCTCCTGCCATGCTCCAAAATCTGCCAAATGACCACAGTGTTTTGTTCACAAGGATGGAACAAGTTCCTCTGTCTCAAGGGGCTCAGTCTCAGAATCAGGCCTGATACTCAGCCATATGCTCCTAAGTGCAACGGTCAGCCCCTACAGAGTCAGTCTACAACTGTGTCGTTTGTCAGACTGAGCATTTTACTTATATCCAGGAATGGATCTTTATCAGAAATGCTCACAAACAGCTGCAGGATCCATTGGGCAGAAAGGCTATGATAAAAAATACAGAATATTTACTGTACTTCAATTACTAAACCAGAGAGCTTCAATTTATGCTCATTTATTAAGATGAAGACCTGCCTGTTATCAAATCAGCTCACTGCCTCTTTCAAATCCAACCATTAAAAAGCAATTGTAATTGTCATCTGCCCAGGTGCACAGACTGAGGAACATGCAAGGACCCGTCTCTCTTCTGATGCTGCCACGAGGGCTGTGCTTTCAGACTAAACCCTGCAAAAAGCCAGGGAAGTGGGTAGAGATGTTTCAATCAGTCAGCAGAAGTGGCAGCCTGGAAGGAAGAGCACAAAATGCACCTTACAACAGCCTTGCCCTTGAGGGCTCTAACAGACATCTGTCTTTTTTTGAGGCATGTTCTTCCCTTAACCCCTCCATAACTATGCCGAGAAGATCCACTCTTGGCAAAGTCAATAGGAGATTTCCACTGATTTTAATGAGACCTGGAGAGTGTGGGCTCTCACTGAGGGCAGCATTTCTTTTTTAATTCAAAAATTTCCTTACACAGGCTGCCTGAAAGGATGTAAAGAAGATTAACAATAATATTCTGAACTAGTTTAACCTTAAAAAAAAAAAATTCTAAAATGTCTCAGCACACACACAGATGTTACGAATATTCCATACAGCCCCCCTCAGCAGACATTCTTTGCAAGACTATTTTTACTAAAAGACATTTTGATATGACATAGGTAAAAGATAAGACTTTTTATACAAAATAGGATTCACTGGAAATACTTTCTAATGAAATTTTTATGCTATATGTAAGCTAGCCCGCCTGCACTCCTTTGGATTATCCTCCATGGTCTGCTACAATACATTCTGTAGTACAGCATGTTAAAAGAAGGACCAATCTGGTCAGTTCTGGAGTCTTTGTATATTAATATGCTATTACAAACAGAGGATGACACAGGGATATCTCAAGAGTAAAGCACTTGAATAACACACCCTCACTGTGCTATCAAATCTGTTACCCATTCCTTAAAATTAATAATAAAAATAGATCTTAAAAGACCAATTATAAATAAGCACAAGAGAAAAGCATTTTAAATAGCTCATGCTAATTGTGTTTATCTCAGTGTGAAGCCATGTCAAAGAGCCTGCAGCAAATGCATTTTGTTAAAAGTACCACTTGCGCAGCAGGCGTTAAACATTAGAAAGCAAGCTTGTCATTAGTGGGCTACAGCTGAAAAGGCTACTAAAACTCAGCTAAATTATTAATATGGTGTCTTAAGGATGTCAGATGGAGAATTAAACTCCTTTTACACAGTACATGATTTTAATGCTACTTTTTCTTCATGTTAGTACAGCAATGTCTCAGCTTATATAATTTTGGGGAGAACCAGAGGGCAGCCACATGCCAACTTTGGTTTGCATTCCTCAGTGTGGGAAAGTTCCACTGCTCTCCTGCTTCTGGGGCTCCCGTATTTTACTTATGTGCTTATCCAAATGGAGTTGACAATTTTTTTTAGGTTCTCAGGTTATTTAGAAGGTTAATGAAGTATATAAAATATAGGATTTTTTAAATTTACATCCACTGTGGTGTTTGAGACTCAGTATTTCTGCAGGTGCAGTTCCAGGTTGCTTCTAAGCCAGTTTAGCACTGAGCTAAAACTGAAGGGGACAATTCTTTTCTTCCTTGCCAAGGTATGTCTTCTGGAGAGATGAGTCAGTTGGCTTCTGAGATGAAACATTATCTTTTTCAGGGTTATTTTTCCATTGGATCAGTCACGCTACCAATAGGGAAAAAAGAGAGCTACGAGGAGCACCAAGGTGCAAGGTAGAAAACAGATTACTTTAGATGGTGATATGCCACTGAATTAGCTTCCTTTAACATGAAATCACCAAATCTGGTTTAAGAAGAAGGGCTGAAATCTGGAAAACATCACTGACAACTAAGAAGTGAGTGTAGGGAATATCTCAAGAGAGGAATTGAGCCACATATTGTATAGTCTATTTCAAGTTTTTCTTGCTTTTGCAATTCATTCCTAACTCTCCACCATGAACAAGCAATACCGAGACACAATGCAACATTTTTTTCCTGTTTATTTTTGAAATCTGACAGAGAATAAGAAAGAGGAGAAATCTGAGATATCTCTTAGCAACACAGCTATGATGAAAAATTGTGTTTCCTTAAAACATGAACAGACTCTCACCTCAGCAGGTTACACTCTCAAAGAGCAGCTGCATGGGTCAGCGCACACATTCATCTACCATGCTGAGAAAAGAACTTCTACAGGTTTGAAGCTGATTTTGTTTATTTTATTTTTTTCTTTACAGAACTTTACTCTCATTCTACAGATTACTTTAGTCACAAAGCCATTCTCAGAAGACAATGCAAGCCCAAACACACAATCCTACACAATTCTTACAGTTGAAAAAAACTTACCAAAGGTTATGTGTTCTTATATCATCAAGGTTCACAAAGCAAAAGTTTTACAAAATAAGTATTTTATTCATAAATGTTATATCTGCAATGCATTTGGTATTAGGTCCTAGTAGTTTTTTTGTAAAGTAGTTTGTTTCTAACTTCAGAGAGGATAAGATGAGATGAAAAGAAATAAAATGAGGAAACTCATGCTTGTGCCAGCAGAGTAGAAAAATGTTTTGATATCAAACACAACTCACTTGCTTCCAGATAATTTGGAAAACAATAAGAGAGGGAGAGAGCAGCTAATATGGATGTGTGCCTTCACTGCTGCCAGAGATCAAATGTGCTGCTCAGCATGCCTTGGATGAGGGTGCTGTGACAGACCAGCATGATTTTCTGCTAGTGGTCCTGAAGACTAAACCTGACACCAGTGAGATATTCTGGAAGTCCAGCAATCCTTTCTCCTCAAGCTAAAGGTCATCTACTTAGTACAGGTGTCTTGGGGAGCTAAGAAATGCACTCATTCCTGAACTTTAGTGTCTTACAGACTGAAATATTGCTCAGGCTGTTGTTTAAACATCAGTGGAAAAGGTGCACTGGCTCAGTCATTCAAGATCTGATGAAATATGGCACACTTCTAAATGTAAGCCAAAATTATATTCTAAACTGGCTTTTTTTTTCTAAATGAGCCTAAGCTAAAAAATACTTCAAAATACCATACTCTTCCACTCCCTATTCCTGATAGCTCTTGACCTTGGCCCATGATGGAAACTCAAACAAGGAGAACATATGTGCACAACCACAAGCCAGGTAAGGTAACAGCCCCCTTGCAGCCCTTTCTCTGTTAAATGAAGCTTAATGTCTTTCATTTTACTTATAGAATCTTAATGTCCAGGTTCCTGCCTCTTTGAGGAATGACATTCTCCATAAAATATGGTATTAAGAAAAGTATTCAAGCCTGAAAGTCTTTTCCATTTAGGAGACTAATGTCAAGATATTACCCATCATACAAATCCGGATCACAATGTGTTTCTTCTCTCTACTTTGGTGAAAAAACACAAGTTTCTGGTCATATAAGACAATGTAGATTTCCTCAGAAAATGGGGAATGATGATGAGATACAGTCAGTTAAAAGGATGGACAGGAATTAGAGGAGTCAATTGAAAGAATAGAATTGAGCTGCAGGGAATTTTGTTACTTGATATTTTAGTCCAAAACTGAACTTAAATAAATAACTGAATAGCTTCCCAACTAAGGCGACTTCCAGGAAGTTCTCTGGGAAAGTTGTCCTAAAAACTTTGACAGAGCCAAAATTAACACTTTGTTGACTACTTTCTGTGGCATTGACATTGGGATGGCTCTGGGGAAGACCCACCAGGCAGATTGCTCCATGGCCAAGGAGCCGTGTGTCCAGGCTCCCCTGCAAATCTACATAGTCAAACCAAAATATTTTGAATTTTAGAAACAGCATCTCCTATCTCTAGCCAGCAAATCTTGTTGCTTTGGTTGCTTAGATTGAATTTCATATTTTCAATAATTGAACAAGATTTTAATTTTTGTTGTTTTTCAATTTTTTTTTTTCTTTAGAAAGGTGTGGTTGGATTATTTCTGTTTCAAAAATATGCATCCAAAGAAATGTATTAAATTAAAACCTGGGACAGACAGCAGACTGCACAAAACTGACAGACTTGGAGAATAAAGGAGAAAGAGGTGAGTTTTCTTCACTTAGCTCTTTCTCTCAGCTTAACCAATTCCTAATGTGAGTTACTATTAAAATGCTTCTCCTGCTTTCAGGCCCTACTCAGACACAGAGCTACTACATCCTAGTCATTTTATCCCCAATTTATTAAAATAAATATTAAAATATGTTTTTCATATCTATTCATCTCTCTGCCATTCCCCCACCCTGTTTTATATATGACTATTAGTATTTTTGACCATAATAAATTCTAAGTACTTCAGTTTTTCAGCCTTCTTGAACAGTTTCTTCAAATGATAACTTTTATGGGGAGGATCCCAAGTGTTGGTATAAATGTTACACGGTTGACAGATTAAGCCAAGAATAAATAAAACCAGTACATTATTGCAGCAAGGATGCAGCCAGTGTTGTGTGAAATGAGGTGGTCCCTCTGTTCTGAGCTGCTTTAGGAGACTGCACACAGTCATCGCTCTGAGCACAGTCAAGGCCTACTTAGCAACAGCATTTAGAAATACATAAATAAATTCCAAGAAGACCAAGACTTCACTGAGGACACAGGTTAACTGCCCATTTATTAAGCATTTGGGGTTAAAACGGAACTGTATAATAGACACGGACTCAGATCGGCAGGGAATCAAAATCATTTATTCAGAGAATCGAGCTGCTTCTCTACCCTTTTTCAAGGCACACATGGTAATTCTCACTGCGTGACCTATCCCATGTCACCACGTCAGCGGCACGCGTTCTCAGTGTCCTTCTGTGGGTGATCACCCGCTGTTCAGGGGTCTGTCAGCTTCCAGCGGGCTCCTCGCCACAGGGCTCTGCCGTGTGACACCTCCTGCCCCAGGGTCCGGGGGAGAGGAGCCTCTCCGTGCTGCCATGTGCTCCTTTGCTCTGCCATGTGCTCCTTTGTTCTGCCATGTGCTTCTGCAGGCGCGTCCCACAGCCCCCAGATCAATTCTGTCCCATCTCTTCCCACACGGAACGATACTTTCATCGACATTATCTCAAACACATACATATAGTGCGGCTGAAGACATTTGAGATATTTCTGCCCCACTTTTGAGTTCTTTGATACTTAAATATGACAAGTGTGACCACAGACCATTCAACACGAACAGCAACCTCACCTGTGTTTACCTCTGCTGAGATAACTGAGGTAGCCCAGAGCACAATGGCACCAGAGGACAACTGGGAGTTCTTTGGAAGCTGACAAACGACCACATCCCATGGACAACACGTGAGCTAGAGATGAGATTTCATGACAGAGATTCAGCAGTCAGACAATTTACTCTCGCTTCATGGAATCCAATTTTCGTTCTTATTGTGCTAGATCAATGGCTCATATTACAAAGCTTTATGCCATTTGCAGTGTCAGCTGGACTCCCCGCGCTTGTGTGGGAATCGGTTGCAATGGGATAAAGTTTAAGTCTCTCCTTCAATTAATGGTTATGCACAAAGAAGAAAATCACTACAGGTATTAGCTCTTTAAATACAGACATTCTCCTGCACTAATCAGCTTCTTTTTCATTTTATTCACGACTAATATGGAGGTAGGGACTTTGTATGTCACATCTGTCAAACAGTGAGGTTCTGACCTACTTTGCTGCTATAATAAGGACAATATTCCATCTACGGAATGCTTCAATAAAAGCATTGGTTTAACCGGAGTTTTTTGGAGGCAATAGTGACTGTCTTAAGTGAAAGGAAATATTTTTTTCATACAGAAATTCACGAACATTTTAAAAAAATCTTTAAGAAAATATTCTAAAGAGATGTTATGAAAGGTAGAATAAGTCAGGATCTACAATAACTTTCCAAAATTCTTATTTGCACAAAACCGGTAGAAAACCCAAAAAACAGACAGATGCACTGACACTTTTCTTGAAAGATTGATACCCTTACAGTTTCCAAAACTTCTGTGTTCAATAACATTTCATTAGTATACTCCAGTGTATTTACTACTGTGCATTATTAATACAGATAAGTGCCTAGGAGATGTATAGTTTGTAATTATTTTTACTTTCAAAGCATAATAGCTTCACACTGGACTTGTTGCAGCTACAATATTTCATCTCTGAATGTTCCTTCAAACATTCTGGGACTGTGACAGAAATTTGTATTTGAACAGAAAAGCTGTCAGGAACGTGCTGTGGTGCCATCCATCACAGTTTTAATCCTGACCATACTTAGATGTTAGTGGAGCTATCTGTCCAGCACACTAAACAAAGGCTGAAATTATGCCTTCTGTTCTTCCACATCAAAGCTACAAAGTTAGACTGAACTCAATAGCCCTGTATTACACTCTATTAATTTCCTATTAGTTCTCAGCTATGCAAAATCCAGCCACAGTGTCACTGTGGTTTAGACATGCAACCTTGATTTCAGCATCAAAAAATGGAGCCAGTCATTTCTTATAATTTTACAGAAGATTCTATAAATGTAAATCCTTTTTCATCCTGTCATCCTTTTATGTCCTTAATGAGTTTGCTCACTAACAGTGCGGAATCTTAATTTCACATTCAGAAATATTAACAGTTACTATAACTTTAAGCTCCTAAAGTAGCTGCTCAATTAACGCATAATTTATACATTTACACTTAATTTTACACAAAGCAATGACATTTAGAGTTTTGATTTTCTTTCTTTTTCCTTTTCTCCCATTTGCGTTTTACATTCCCAAGGAAAAAAAGTTGCAGTTAAAAACTGAGCTAAAGATTCTAAAACAAAATCTTTAATCAGGAGCACATTATGTAGTATAATATGATTCCTTAGCAGTTAAAATCTAACATTTGTAAAAACAAATGGCACACACTTGACAGGCAAATTACACATGGATTACCATTTGTTAAAATTTCATCACAGAAAATAGTTTAACTGTTGTGGATATGAGCCAAGATCAGCCTGACAAGTATTTTACATGAAAGATTAGCATATTCTCTTCCAGAGGTTTATGCCTAATTTAGACGCATCGACTTTTTGCCACCATTGCTGACCTTTATGTCTAATCAAAGTCCCTTTGAATCCAAATCCCCAACCTTTTATCTCTCCTGACAGCTTTTAATTTGAAGGCTTGTAATAAAGTCTATTAAAATTCAATATGTATCAGTGTTTAAAGTGCGGTTCACTTGCTGGATTTTCAGATATGGGACTTCAAATGGGCTGCTTACAGAGACTCCAAACTTTCTATTTTAAGTTTTACACCCTGCTAAAAAAGCCCTTTGGAGGGGGATATCAATCTAGATTTTTAGTTAAAATGCACAAAGGTGATGTATATGGCAAAACCATAAGTGAGTATCTAAAAGGAGCATGTTTATAGATATTGGGTAAGTCAGGACTGCTTCTGTGAGAATCCTGTATCTCTGGTTAATTTTATGATGCCAATTCACCCAAGGCAGAGTTCCCATATAAGACAGTATGAATTCAGTGCAGTGGCCTCTGTGCAGCTTGTAGCCTGCCAGGCTACATGATGCCAAAGCCAAGCCAGCAGCAGCTCCATACCTAAATCTCCCTGGAAGGGAAACAAGGTCAGTTTTCCTGGGTCTGTGACCTGTAACTGTCAGCTCACAGAAGAATAAGGCAATCACCTTTTCCATTTTAATTAAGGCAATTACTTTAAAAATAGTAGGGTAATGGGGAGCAAAATGTTCCAGAATCATCAAAATACATGATTAAAGGGCCTTTATCTTTTTTTTTTAAACAAACAAACGAATAAACAAAAAACAAAACCCCTCCACTTGTTTAAGTATGCTATTCCTTCAGCTGGAATTTTTCTATTCTCTCACAGTAGCCTGCACAAATCCAAACATTATATATCTGATTTTCACACAATCCTACTGTTCCATCAGGCAGGAACTGCCCTATTGAGGAGAAGTTGTAGATGTGAGAAGAACATTAAAAACTAGCCTGAAATAAGTTGGTGTTATAAATTCTTTTAAAGAAGAAACACGTCTGAAGCCTACAATGAAATGTGAATACAGGTGAGGTTTAAATTTGCAGGGGTATCAATTACAGAACTTATGTAAAAAAATCCTGTAAACTGCTGAACCCACAAAGAGCACAGGTCAGACCACAAGAGCTCAAAGATCCCTCTGTACACATCTCATGGAAAGATGCAAATTGATTTTTTTGTAGTTCAAAAACAAGAATAAACAGAGCTTTTGGGGTAAGAGAAGTTAAAATTGCAGCTGATTGTAGCCATGTTGGGGGTTGTTCTCTTCTCCCAAATAGCAAGTGGTAGAAGAAAAGGTTGTGTCAGAGGAGGTTTAGATTGCATGTTAGAAAAAAAATCTTTGCTGAAGGGGTTGTCAAGCCCAGGAACAGGCTGCCCAGGGCAGTGGTGGAGTCACCATCCCTGGAGGGATTTAAAAGATGTGTAGGTGTGGCACCTGAGGACATTTAGCATTGGGCTTGGCAGGGTTAACAGTTGGACTTAAATATCTTTTCCAGGCTAAACAATTCTATGGTTCTATTCTCCTTAAGATACGCATGATGTAAAACTTTTGAATTTATTACAGCACTGTAGTTCTAAATATAATATTTCATAACCACACAGCACAATTGGATTTAAACCATGGTTTTTTCCCCCCTCAATGATATTGTAATTTAATCTTCTACAGCTGTTTTTAGTCTGTTATAAAAAGGCAAAACTTCTCACATCTAATTAACTTACTCTCTAATTCCAGGCCAGCAAATGATGCATCATCCTCATCTCAGCTAAGTTATATGCCAAATGACACAAGGAAATGCTGAAATATAGAGTCTAGGACACCAGTCCCAAGGATGCATTGAAGAACCCAGAAAGGTTATTTCCAAAATTAGCCTATATATTACACAGAAGAGGAAGGTCTGTACTCATTTTTATAAGTACTGAAATCACTAGGACGTTGCAGGTGCAAGCGTAGCTAGGCTGTAGCAACAGACATTTATCTTTCTTTTATTTTCTCCTGTTGTTATTTCACACATTCCTGTTTATAACTTCCTCATTTCCAGAGGCTGATAATTAAAATAAGCTGAACATCTTCCACAATTTCAGCTGCTTCCAAAATACTATCAGAAATGTTCTGGACAGACAGATGTTCCTCATGTCCCAGTGCTGTTTTCTGGCACTCCAGTGAAGCATGTTCCAAATGTCCTCAATGCCATCCTGTAGAGGTTTTAGTTCGAACTGGGCGGAAACACCAATTAAGTGTACTGGGTTTAGTTCCCCAATTCAAGCTTCCTGGCCAATGCACCAATTAATGTCTTGGGTTTAAGCACTAGTTGAACATTAGTGCACCCACTAAAATCATCTATTCAATTTTTGCTGTGAGATATGGATTAGGAGGAGGCAAAGCAGGCTTAAAACTTTAAAGAGCATAAAGAAAACTTTATTAACAGAACTAAAAGGAAAATAGTAAGAATCACAATAAACCTTCAAAACACTTGTCCTCCCCCCACTTTTCATCTTTCCTTCCCCACTGACAACGCAAAAGAGACCAAACTTGGACTTCTCAGTCAGTTTATCACTTCTAAAATAGTAAACTTTTTCTAGTTCACTCAGAGAAAGAAAAGTCTCTCTTGCCATGCCGTGGAGACTTCTCCACAAGAAACAGTTCTCTTGTAGATTTATGTCACAGCAAAGCAGCACCCAGGTGGAAATCTGCTTGTACTGTTGAAGTCCCTCCCATGTTTGGCAGTCTTCCCACAACTACCTCTGTGGGCCACCGGCCCATGGGGTACACTTTTAAGG
>VZTG01006788.1:1060658-1209174 GCA_013397845.1 Melanocharis versteri
CCTGCCCGGCAGCTGCGGGCAGAACTCCATGGTGGCAGGGTTCCAGCCGCACCGCACCGCGCCCCGCCCGGGCCGGCCCAGCTCCGCGGCGGAGCCCGCCCGGCCCGAGCCGCTCTCGCCGGCCGGGCCGCAGCTGGAACTCGGCGGCGGCGACATCTCAGCCGAGCCCCACTGCAGGCCGACCGGACTGGGCCGGGCCTCTCCGCACCGCACGGACACCCAGTTACCTGTTCAAAAGCCAGAAGTAAAAGAGACCTTTTCGTGGCTTTCTCTGTTTTAAATACGGGATCTGGAGGCGTGTCCAACCCTCACCATTGGTTCATGGTCAACCCATGACACACCCAACATTCAGAACCAGGTGAGCTGTTCCTTCCTGAAACAGCACCCAAAGAATTTAAGTACAAATATATTTATATAAGTCATACACTCATTTCTTGTAAGCAGCTTTGTCTTGGCCTCACTAAGAACTTGTTTATACCCACAGTGATTGTGTCATTGACCAAGAACAAATGCACTTTACCCTACACCCTTGACCACCAACATGAAACTGAGAATTACTCTGATCTTGAACCAAGATTTAGATTTTTCTTTTTCCTGCATAAATATACAAACAAATAAAGGTGAAATTTAAATTTCAAAGAATTGTCCTTTCACAAAATCATCAACAAATATGATTAACCTATGCAAAGAACTAAAAAATAAATAATGCACTTATAGAGTTAGAATCTGTGATGACAGAAAATTTCTCAAATCCAACAGTAGTTTATATTATAGGTTTACATTCTGCAGTGACAGAAAATCTCTCAAATCTAACAGTATTTTATGTATCTACAGAGATGTAGAATTCCTCAGATGTTAAATAAAAAGAGAAAAATCAAATCTGAAACAACAACCAACCCTCAAACAAAAACCCCTACAAGCAAACACAAAACCACAAAACCAAAAAAAACCCCAACAGAAAACCCCCAAAACAATTCTCCAAATCTGAATTAAGTAATTGCAAGAGTTTAAGGAGATGTTCAACATGACACCAACCAACATACGCTAGATATCTGTGGCTGTCAAACACTCGTTGGGTTTTACAAATTATTAATCTGCCTATTTGACCGGATTTTCCCATGTTATTTGCAAGCATTTATGCAAAACTATCACTGCATTCTGTAGACAGAAAGAAGAAAAATGGGACAAGAAGATGAGACAAGTTGGACATCATTATCATTTTAGGAATCCATCATTCCTCTGACACATTTCTCTGCTGTTTTATCACTGGGTTTTTTTGGTCAATGTTTGTGCACTAGCATCACTAAGAAAGTAGTCCAGCCGATTCTCACTGTGATTTTAAAACAATATCTGTTTACAGAGATAAGTGTGCAGAACATCTCTGCCTGATTTGCCAAATGGTTTTTTACTGGCAAACTCTTACTCTGTAGAGGAAAAGGAGCACCTCCAACCTGGGTTGCATGAGACAGGAGGGGAAGTTAAGTGGTAAAGTAGTTTTTCTTTCTGCTTTTTTTCCTTTCCATGTATTTTGTATGTATTTGTCACTTGATTTAGGAGACAGTTTATTTTCCAAAGTTAGAAGGCACGTAATTGCTCATTAAATCTACATACACACAATCAAGTTCTAAGGTTCCTCTCTATGAAGAGAATGAAAAGTAACCAGTATTGTCTGCTGATTTCCTACACTGTGTGCAGAAAAGAAGAAAAAAGAATTTTGATCAAGTGTGCTTAATGATTTCAAGAATAAACTTTAGTCCTTCGAGGGCAGGAGGGTGAAGTGTCAGAAAACAATTAATTTAAAGAGCAACCTTTAAAATACAAAATCTGCAGAACTCAGCTCCAGTTGTTATCACAGACAGACTGAGTTTGTTTCCAGGGACCCACGTTCTTTACATGATCATACATGGCTTCTAATTAAGAGATAACACAATTTCCGTAACAGTTCCAGGTAAATATATTATTCCCATTTTATGGATGAGGCACATTAAGCATCAAGTAAACAAAATGTCTGTTCATTTTAGATGCAGAATTTGGGAATGTGGGACCACATTGTTTCCATAATAGTATTTTCTGTTACAGCACTTTATACTTTCAAAACACAGCTCTCAACCCTCAGTATTTCTGTAAGTCAGACCTTGGTTACTAAGTTAGAAAGCAACAAAATGAAACACATTTTGGTGTTTATCAAATGGTGACTATCTGGGAAAGCGTTTTTTCCTTTGTACACCATGAGAGCTTTGTGGCAGAGGCCGGGTCATAACCAGTTCTGCAGCAGAACATTCAGCTCCTTTTCATGAGTTTTTCTTTTCCTTACAATCACCTGCATCATTCCCTTAACACTAACCATATTCTGTAACCAAAAATTTGGGAGTAATAGAGAGGAGATATACCTGCTGTGGTTCCCATCAGAGTACCCACACTCTACCTCCAAAAGGAAAAGGAAGAGAGATCTCATACTAGATTATTGTAATTGTTTGATATGGAAGGTGGTTCGGATCTCTAAAAGATGCCAGAAATAAGAAGCTCATAAATGTACATCAACTAAATCCTATGATTCTGACAGTACCACCACAAATGCCAACAGGCTTCAGAATAAAAAATGATCTGCAACATGCCACCACTCGAAGCAAAAATGACATGAATACAATTACCCATACTTTAGGGAGATATTATAATTTCAGCTAATCAAGTCAAAATGTCAATGAAAACAAAGGAAGTTTAAAATTTTTATGCAAGTTTTCCAGAATCTCAGGGGATGATTTCAAAAGCTCAAGTGCAGTATCCATTGGTATATTCAGTATGGTTAGGAACAGAACAATTTTTAGTCAAATTAGACTGGTAATTTTCTATTAAAATATCTGATTTATGTAGAAGTATAATCATAATATTAACTTTCTTTTTGTAACTTATGCCTACATCTATTAAACTATGAAGCCATAAAATACGTTTAATAGTTGAGCAGCAGTAAAATACTTAATGAACCAAATGACACTTTCTAATGCCAGTACTCCTGATTTGCATTATATGGGAAAACCAAACCAAACCAAACCAACTCACCACAACTTGGACACCATTCTCAGTTGAATGTTTTTTCTATGCCAGAAGAAGCTGTAGAATTGTATATATAGTCTCCTAGGAAGAAGTCTACTGTTCAGGATGAGGACAGAGAGACAACTGCTCCCTTGACTAGCTAGAGGTAGTGAGTACACGCTGCAGGAAAAATCAGCTGGGACAAACATTAGAATATTATTCTTTGGGTCTCATCTCTCTAAAACTGAGATGTAAGGCTGAGGTTAATAATTCTAAACCAGAGGACAGAAATGCAAACTACGTGATTCCCAAAATTCATGTCTCACTAACAGTGGCAGATCTACTTACAGAGAATACTCATATAAGTGGGAAGATTTCCCAGGAGCACTGCACCTGTTTCCTAGTTGTGAGCACTCAGATAACATGAAAGTACTACCAGAAGAAGAAGTGAAATTGTTCTATTCTTGGCTTAGTTTTCCATTAAAAAAAAGCATAAAAGGCACCTAATCCCAGTCTATATCTGCCACTTTAACTGGAAATAGCACATAGAAAAGCCCTTGGAAAATACACGGAGGAGGCAAAATGTACTGTATCTGAGACATTATTGAAATAGCAAAGACAAAACCTGATGAGATTTTTCTATATATTGCAAGAAATGCCTGTCAGTTTTGGAGATTATTTTAAAGAGAAGAGCTTTTCAGCTTTTCATTAATGGTTCAGGCTTTGTCAACTCAATAGTGTAAACCATTTCATTTTTGAAATAGAACCCAGAAGGACCACTGGGACTAATGTCTGCTAAAAGAGCTGATTGTCTAATTTATTTACAGAGGCCTTTCAGGGGACCAAAAAATAAAAATAGTACTCCACACTGAAACATCTCATTTGATTATCTCCAGTCCATAGGTTTATAAGGGGCGAATGTTGTCATAAGTAACATAAGGACCTGGAGCAATGACCTAAAATTCTGAAAACCTTGATGTTTGTACTCCCAGAATAATCAAATCCCACTGGAAACTGAAATCAAAAGATTGGTTTGGCCACCTTCAGCAAACGGTTTCTATCAGTCTTTATAGTAAAAGCAGCTTTTACTTTTGCCCCATTAAAAAATCCCAACACCCAATTACCTGAGAGATTCCCTTATGTTCCTGATTATGGCGACTCCATGCCACGAGGCAGGGATGGATTAGATCAGCATGAGCTAATTCCAGAGTCAAAATGGCTAAAGAGCACACTACAGAGACACTCGCAGGAATTTACTTGTTCAGGTTGGTCTAAGCTAAGAGGTTATTGGCTTGTATTTCATTACAACAGACGGTTATGCCAGAGCATATCTTTACGGAGAATTTGTGTTGATGGTGTTCCCAAGCTGATCATGAGGAAAAGGTCAAATTATTCTCCTTCAGCCTTTAACACTGCGTTTGTCACCATCCATTTTTGGCTCACAAACAAATATGAGGCTATTCTGTAGTGCAACTTCCAGGAGCAAGAAGAGCTCTCTGTACCTTTTACATGACTCTGGAAATGAGAAAGGAAGTTTTCTCAGAGGATATAGGTCATAACTATGTGCCCTACCATCTGGTCCTTGGAACCCAGTAAAGGAGGCTGAATATATTGCATTCCTGCACTCTCCATTGACAGACAGTCCCTCAAGGACTGTAACTAGCTGGTGAAGTTTCAAACAACCTCCAAACTTCTCTAAACACCACTAGAGCTACAGAAGTCTTATATTGGCTGGCTCAAGAGGAAACTATAAACTCAGTAAGAAACTGCGTGAACTTCCTTTATCTTCTTCCCCTTTTACCACAGCTAATCTGCCTTTATTTGCAGTCAGAAAGCATTCATACCTGAAAGTTGTCTATT
This sequence comes from Melanocharis versteri, assembly GCA_013397845.1. Taxonomy (NCBI): domain Eukaryota; kingdom Metazoa; phylum Chordata; class Aves; order Passeriformes; family Melanocharitidae; genus Melanocharis; species Melanocharis versteri. The sequence goes on from VZTG01006788.1 coordinate 1,065,549, forward strand.
TTTGCATGTAATCCTTTTAATCAGCGACAGAGCATTTATATATTTAATTTTAGACAACATTTTGGTGGTTAATACTTTAATTAGCTATTTACACATGGCAAAAATTACAGAACCAATTAAGAATATTCAGATTAATTAAAAGTATTAGGCAGTATTAGATGTGAGAGAACAGATTTTAATTAAATCTTTCAAGTATTTTTTTATAATCTCCTCTGTTGAGAAATAAATAAACTATATGAACACAATCATATCTGAATCAGATAGCTTTGCACTATCATCACCATCATGTTTTAAAAGTATCCAAAAGGAGTTCATGAACCTATGCTTTACTGTTTACTAAAAATACTATCCATGCAAACTCTTTTTTTTCTCTCCATCTCTTTGCTTTACCAGTACTAATGCAGTGACTGGTAGCAAGCTGAGCTGATTGAAATGCCATCTTAGTCTCGCTGTAGCTTATTTATACTCCACAAATATTTGAGAGACATACACTTTAGCCAGTGTGAAAAATTCTATTCAGGAAGGAAGGATCTTTGTATCTACTTAAAACTCAGCACAATCCAGAGGACTGTGCGTACCCTGTGGATTCCAGCATTCCAGTTCAGACACTCTCCAGGCAGGTCACAGGGTTACCGTGTGTATGGATTCCCAGCCTGTGCTTGTGGATGTGAAGGCACTGAGACACAGATGCAGCCCCTGTGGGCTGGTGCTTTGCTGCCCAGCACAGCCCTGGGACGGCCACAGCCTTCCCCTACACAGAACCATCACTTGGGGGCTGGAAAAAACATATGAAACACATGGAAACACTGAGGTGAAGTATCAGTTTTGTGATCGCCTACTACATAAAGGCTGTATCTCAAAGCATAAAACATGCTTAGTAAATGGACTGTAATATTTAAAATACTAAGAGGAAAAAAACCAAAACCAAACAAAAAAACCCAAACCAAACCAACCAACCAAAAAAAAAAACCAACCAAAAAAACCACAGAACAAGAAAGCAAGACTTGCAGATACCAGAAAACCTGACATCATGGTTGGTGAATGACACCTTCACCAATATAATTCCCCTGCAATTTCCTTGATTAAATTACCAGAAACATGACAATATTATATAAACAAGTACCACAAGGTCATTTAGGTCAGGTAGTTGAGAATGTTGGAGCATACAGAGATGTAAATGGCACAACTATTTACATTCAGGCTATTGGTAAGATGTGTGCTAGTAAATCCAAACTGGAAGAGAGTAGGTTCAGGTTGGATATTAGGAAGAAATTCTTCCCTGTGAGGGTGGTGGGTCACTGGAACAGGTTGCCCAGAGAAGCTGTGGATGCTTCATCCTTGGCAGTGTTCAAGGCTCTTCCACCCCAACCATTTTGTGATTCCGTGATGCATCTTTTTGAAAATATCATGAAGAAAGCTAAAAAGCTTCTAAATACAGTGTTCTTGCTGTACATATGCAAGCCAGAGTAAGATATTTAGGTTCTTTTACTCACAAATGAATCACCCACATTGTGTCGGTGCTGTTTGTTCCATTGCCATATGTTCCAATATACTATTTTGTCCTACTTTTGCATGTATACAAAATTAGAACTGCAAGTTGCATCAATTTTCATCTTTAAATCGGTTTTATTTACAACCTCTAAAGTTCCTTGATTATTTCTAGTAACATTTGCATCAATGTTTGCTTAAATTATTCATGACATTTCAGTTATATCATTGGGGGCTTCAAAGTAAAACTCAAAGTAACTTTTCTTTCCTGAGAACAAAGATATACTTTCCTTGCTCTCAAGCAGAAATTCACAAGAAGATGAAAGAAATGCCAAGAATTGTTAATAAACAAATTTGTGGTGTAAATTATAAACAGAAAAATGAAAATATTCCCGGTGGAAATAGAAAACTCTGTCTAAAAATGCCTCCAAACACCAATTAGTATATCCAATTAGGATAATATTTGATTTATCTAGGTCAGGACTCAAGAAATTTTTTGCTGCCTAAGTAGCATCTGAATTATACAACTTCCCTGTGTGGGACAAGTGACTGGGGGAAGTTGCACTGGCATCAGGCAGACCCAGGAGAGGTCAGAGCCACCTGGAGACCCTCTGTGTGCTGCAGTCACTGCTGGTGCCACATGAGCCTGTCCTCAACACATGAAGGGGTGGCCTTGCCCTTGTCTGCTCCAGCCTCGGGGGCTCGACAAAGCAGGAGGTGGGGCAAGTGCAGGGACTGGAGCTTCTCTCTGTCCCTGCTGTCTTCCTCCCATACAGACACATGCCTTTCCTCCAAAATACGTAAAGCAAATGAAACTATATAAAAGCACATAACAATAGCACCTCCATGCATTTTTGCTTTAATTCTTCACCCTTAAATCTTCACCCTTTAGATAACATAAAGCAGGTTTAAGAACCCTGTAGATTTCATTCACCACAATCTCATTTTCATGTCCTAACACTGAGACAAACGTTGTATTTATATATCCCAGTGGAAGAGCAGGACATTATGAAACTTCCAACTTAAAGCCTTCAATTTGCACTCTAAATCAAATGCTTCTCTTCTTTCAGTGAATACATATAATGACCTCTTTTAACATAGGAAATTATATTTATGAATGAAATGCAACTTTACAGTAAACAAACCGCCTATTCAATTTAATGTTATGGAAACGTGATAACATTATTTCATAGGACTGAGGTTAATTATTCCTAACAAAATAAACCCAGCACAACCAAGCCAGTACAAGAAAATAGAGACTTATATTTGATAGTAAGTTAGCTTCCTCAGAAGGCTTCCTCAAGTGCATGATTAGACACATTTATGTTTTCACAGCACATTTATGATTTCATACCAAATCCTGCAAAATTTGAAGTTTTCTATGGCTTTGAATCACAACCAAGGGGAACTGTCTAAAAGGCTGCCAGTATTTACCTCATCATGACAATAGCAGTTAATACTGATATTCCAGTGAATAACAGGTCACAGACACTTACTGAAATAGGAGGGCTCTAATTTCACCAAGAGAAAAACAGCAAAATGTGGCTAATAAATTTGGTCTGGGCAGCCTTCCTTGGTGGATGATTTCACTGAAGGGGTGAGAAAAAGGGTGGGAAAAATGAAGTTTGGACTTTGAAACATAGAGAGTGGGAGAAGTTTAAAAGCAGTATATTAATATTTCTTCTTTAAGAAGCTGTTCAAGGATACTGTTCCAATCTTAAAGACCAGTAAATTAAAATTTACTTGAATAAGCAAGCTCTTGTAGCTACGTTAGAGACTTACTCACAAGGTGACACATAGCTTCAGAGATGAAAACTGCCAACCCAGTTAAATTTTATTAAGGCAGTCACATCTTTAGATATGATCACATTGCAAGCATTGCCTATTAAAATTAGATCATTTGACCTTCATCGGGGAAAACCCCCTTCATATAGATAAAAGAAAAAAAAAATTAAGATATCTATACATATTTCTACTTCCTAGTTCAAATAGCATTATTCTTTGTGGTCTTCAAGACCTTGAACCAAAATGGAAAAAACCAGGAATATTTGCTAAAGCGAACAATGCAAAGGACAGCACTACGTTGTGTAAAGATGATTTTCTCATCATCTGCAAACAATTCAGAACTAAAGTTTAATTTTCACCAACAAAAACTAAAATTCACCCACAACTGTATTTGAGATAACACATTTATTTTCCAGTTTTAGCTTTTTGTTTGCAAATAGCACTGTATGGCAACCACTGGACCAGTGCCCAAGAAAGAAATGTTTGATTTCAAATCTTTTGTTCCTGAACCCTGGCTTGTTTGAAAAGGAAAACAGGCTTACAAGAGAAAATTCTGCAAACAGTTGTTGTAATTTCAAAGACAAAACTAAACAATATCTTACAGTAAATTCTCATGACAAAGAGCTACATTAAGTGGAATATTATTCTGGGATCACGCAGGGCTGTGAGCTCTGGTTCTTGGCACATGGGTAGACTAAAGGCCCCACAGTCACTCAGGCTGGAGAAGCTTCAGTGACATATAGTGAACAACTGGTTCTTTTCTTTTCTTCGCTAATATTTTAGTATCTATCTTCTTTCTGCTGCTCTAAAAGGACTTTATTATAAAGCTGAGAAACCATTTCTTTTGTTGTCAAGATAACTATGGACCAAATCAGCAAAATAAAAGCCTTGTGTTTTCAGACATATCATTTTGACACTGGTTGCACTGTATGAACATATATATTAGGATACATCCTTTCATATATTCAGAAAATAACTCACTAGGCATTTGATGCAACCTGTACTAATAACATCAATATTTCAGCTATTTTTAAGGATGCTTCCTAGAGAAAAATAAAGTACTGAGCAGCAGCAGCAAATGACCTTTGTTATGCACGTGCGTGCATTTATATATTGCTAGCTGTCAAGACAAGAAAGCTGATCTCACATCAAAAGGATTCACAGACAGTTCTGGGGAGGGGGGAAAAATCCCACAAACAAACCTCTTACTCCTTCACTGCACTCTTTTTCCACTCACAAATAAATAAATAAAACACAGCAGTGAGTCAGTTAATGGCCATTTATTTGAAACCATGAATAAGAAATTAAAAAAAAAAGGATCCTTTTGTTTCCCTCTTCCTCTCATGATTCACAATCTTGGCTCTGCTATCTTGGCTATGCTTCTGATGAGAAATGACACAGTTGTAAATAGCAGTCCTTGTTATCAGGACAGGTCCATATCAGCTCTATTTAATAAAGCAAGAGTTGTAGTTACTTTCTGTCTCTCTGATTTGTACATTTCTTCCTCCTCAGAGAGCTCTTAGGGGTAATGCTTTCTTTACCTGGAATCACTCCAGAGCAGTCGCCTACCATTTGTTCAGTGCCTGGTTCTGAGCTGCCCCAAGGTGCTTAGGTGGTAGGACTAAGAAGTACCACCAAGCTCCAATAACTCCACTAATTAATTAGGGACTTTGGGGCACAGAAGGGATGCTTTACTTTGAACATTTTTATTGAAACATCTGCCCTCTCAGATAGTTGTCTTAGAGGAAATCCTGGGCTAACTGTACCCTTTCAGCTGCCAGAACTGACATTTCAGCTCCTCTTCTAGTCCACGAAGTGGATTTCTCATTAGGGACTGTTAAGGGTCTGTTCATGTGCCAGAGCTTTGAGGAAATTTTTACTGCCCTTTCTGTGATATAACACTTGACAGTGCTAGGGCACACTGAAGTTATAATTCAAATAAGGATGTTCGTTGAAATTCCTAGAATCTTTAAAAAGCAGCTTTTGAAATGAATATGAATATTGTGAAAAAGTGAGATATATGAAGAAAATCGACTCCCCAGGTTGAGATAGCCTGTGCTATGCACCTTTTTCTTCAGGTAAATAAATGGCTTCATTGATTTAGTGTCATGAAGGCATTACCTTTGATCACATGAGAATATACAGAGGGGAAAAATCTACTTTTTCCAGAAAAAAAAAAAAAAGGCTAATCCTAAAATTTCTGAAATAGGCAGAAGACTATTCCAGAAGATCAAAAGTCCAGAAGACTACAAGTCCTCTGGAAGTCCTTAAATGCTGTTCTTATGCCCTTAACGTGCCTCACACACAGGGAAGTGAAGTGTAGAGAGCTAAGAGGTTGTGTGTTTTAAATCCTCTGTGTAGACCAAAATGAGAAACAGAAGTGAAACCTGCACAGTTGTTGCTACCCTGGTAGTGGAAATGCAACCACAAAATGGTCTCTGCAAGCCCCTCAGTCGCACCCCAAATCCTGATGGACAACGCCTTTGCCACCATTGCTATGGCCCTGCTCCTCAGCCTCTTGATTCGCCCTCTTGTCAAAAGCCTTTAACTCAAAGGCTCTTTTTAAATAAAGAACTCTCTTTGTCTGGACAAGGGTCTCTTCCAGTCTCTAGTAGGATACACTTTAAATGCCAGCAGGGTTTTTTTGCACCTGGAAGGTTTCACCCCTGTGACTCCCCGGCTTCCACCTCTTTCACAAAGCTTTTCCAAACAGGTGTGACAAGGCACTGATGATTTTGCTCGCTTCTCAATATTCATAATATAAGGACAATTCTTGGGTACAGATAACTTCGCAAAATCCATGTCAAAATCTGCACTACAAAACACTGCCTTGTCTAGAAAGGAACACTCACTCTCTAAAGATTACATTTTCAGAAGTATTGTTGGTTCTTGACCAAGAAACATCCGTGGCATTTGCCTTTAAGTGATTATGTTAAAAGAGGTTGGGCCACACTGAGGGTGCTACTGTATTTCTGTATCTTTGGAAGTAATTGATAACTTGAACTAGACCCACTCACGTGACAAACGCTCTTGGTCCAAAGGTACCTTCCACAACCCACCTTCCTGTCTCAAATTTCTTATGTGGAAATTCTGCTTACAAAACAAACGTGCTATTTTTATTAAAAAAGGCCCTGTCTAACAAGTAATGAAAGACAAATAGCATTAATAACTTGGTCCATGTTTTGCCACAGTTATTTTCTTACCACAATACAATCCAGCAAATGAAAATCTGGTGAAAAAGAAATAATTCCTTAGAAATACTCCTTCTTACAAATATAGCTTAGAAATGACAGCATCCCTATCAACAACTTGTCTGCTTAATCCCGTGATTTTTCTATGCTCACCATTTGATAAAATTTGACAATGTACCATTCAGCTGCAAAAGTGCCTATAACGAGTGCAGGCTGTTAACATCACACTGTCTTCCTTGCGGCTAATCATTTTATAATGAGTTTAGTGAAAAGCACCTATGCAATAAGTTGTAGCTGACAGCAGCCCAAGGGAACCTCTAAGTGCTAAAAATTAGCTGCTGAAGGATGTTGAATCTCATCTTTTTCAGGACAGAAAAGGGTTTCTTTCGAAAATACACATATTTTCAAGTAGACATAAATCAAAGAGATAGCAAAAAATTTGTATTGCTATGGGCTTTATCCTGTTTTTATTCTTACACTCTTATGAGGTAGCAGATACTTTAAAAAGAGTAAGATTATTCATCCTGCTAGAGATGCAATTATATTAATTTGTGACACTGTACCACTTTGAATTCAAAAGAGGTTGTTTTGAGTCAACTTGCCTTTGTGAGTACAGAGCTGAAGACCTCTACTCCCTTTTCTGGGGGCAGAATCTCAGAGCACATAATTCCTCCCAACCAGATTCAGAGTGGAGTTACACCTTCATTTATTTTTTTTTTCCCAGCAGTAAAAGCTATGTTGCTCTGTACTGTCAGTACATTGGTTTGTCAACCTGAACAATTAGTTGCTATCATATAGCATGTTACACAATTTGGGTTATCACAGGAGAAATCTGTAGTTTAATATTGCAGAGGAAAAACTAGGGAGAAGTTCAGCCCTTTCAGAATCCAGGAATATTGACCACAAGGAAAAATAATTCTGAAACAATCAACTGGTAATACATACATATATAGAATCTCTTGAGTTACAAACCCACTAATTCTTAAATAAAAATATAGATTTTGCTGCTGCAATCACTACAACGATGGGCACTGTGCCTTTCTTTGCCAACACCTTTTCAGGGTGATTCGGTAACTGTTTATAATGGCTCCTAGGGAAATGTACAGAGCTTATAGTACCTGTCCTAGAAATCTGACCAACACATTTTCAGGATATTAAATAAAGCACTTTACAGACTAACCCACCATTCTATAGTGCAAAATGCCTTAGGAAAGTTATTCGTTACCTATCAGAACATTTAGGTGAACTAATGTACGTAATTCCATCCCAGCCTCCATGGAACAAATACATTCATCAGCTGCATGAGAGCAGCACTCCCTAATATATTATCTGTATGCATAACATCTGTTAACCACATCTCCTTAATAAATAACAGTTAGATTTCAATGTACCCAAAATCCCACAAATATATATAAATTTAACAGAATCAGATGGCCAGCTACTTGGGTATTAGCTGAAAGGTATGGACAATATAACACAAATCTAGAAAACAGTATAAATGCATCTAAAATAATAATTCCAAGGTCCCTACTACCTGGTTAAAAAGGATTCTGTTTTGACATACTGTAATTATATCTGACACAACTAGAGTTAACTGTGATCCTAATTTGCATATCTACCTATATTCATAAAATATATACCTGCCTATTATATTTTACTCCAGGCTACACTTTTATCTACACACTTATGAAATATAAACCCACAATCATAAGAAAAAAAAAATCTTTTTCTACAGTGTAGTAGAATGTTTAAACACTAAGGAAAAATAGTTCCATTTTGCACAAAGAAAATGATCTAAAATTCTGAGAATACATCTCAACCTGAATTTTAACACTTATGAATGAATGACTTGGAAATAATTTATGCTGTTTTGTGTCATCAAACCCCATTAAGATATATAAAGAAATATTTAATAGTTTGCTCCATTATTTTTTCTCTTTAGTTACATTTTTTTTTCATCTGAAGATAAGTTTTCAGAGGCACAGGAAATCCTTGAAGAATTCTGAAAACGGCTTAGTTTTCCAGACCCAGAGCATTCAAGATAAGCTCCAAATATGAAATACTGGCTGCTTATCTGAATTGGAATCCACATCCAAACCATTTCAAGTGAGTCATTATATCTAGTGGCCCTCAGGTTGCTGTGGCTATCAGCAACACAGACTTCATTTGGAGATGGGATGAAGTTTATAATTCAATTACAAGGATGGTTGCCTAATCCACTGAATAAAATGGACATAAAGGGTAAAATAAACAAAATTCCCAGCTTAGTTTAATGAGATTCTTTGACACAAAAAGAAGTAATTTTAGTCAATTCTCCCCCAAATACCTGCTGAAAATGTAGATATTTATCAGTGAAGTCCTAATTTAATTGTAGCATAAATTCCATTTAAACAGAGTGCACTGAGTTACAACTATATTGTATTAACTGAAAACATGATTCATCCATGCTTAATAGTTAACAATAGTATGGGAAGAAAAATCGCATTTGAAAAATGACCACTATTTGAAGTCCTGAGCATGCTAAGTAAAATTCTGCCATCAAATAGAGCAATATAAAAATTACAAAAACACTTCCCTACATTGTTACAAATTAAGGCAATAATTGTTGGTTTATTTTCCAGGAACTATTGATTGCTAGAATTGATGTTGCAATTAATATCTACCAAGATGCACTGAAGTTAATTAAATTAGGGTAAATTAAATCTTCAGAAAGATAATAGCTATTAATTTAACATTAGAACATCAAAGGATAAAAAGTGGGAAATAAACAATAGTGAAACAAGTTTAATTTAGTAATGTAGGAAAAAATTCTAATGACTGTTTGAAAACTGCTGTGATCTCATGGCAGATATAACTAAAACAGTTTAATTTCCACTAAGTATTTTTTAGATTAAATTCAATTTGTTTGGTAATTGTTTTATGAGATCACCAAACTTCAGTCTTAAGAAGGCAAGTATATGTGCCCACAGCAAACAGACTCTGAGATTCTGCATGTTTTGAGTCTAATAACACACCACAGGCCATGGCCTATGCCAGTATCATTGTGATAAACAGCTCCAAAGCACAGTAAGCACTGCCTTCGCAGAAAAACTTGGCAAAGACAAGGATAGGCCCAAACTTCACGTCAAAGGCCTCTCATCTCATTAGAGTTTTGATAAGTTCATTTGTTTAAATTGCTGCAGTTCTGCGAATTTATGTTTTAAAATACTTCTGGGAAGTAAGAGATTCCCCCCAACGACCTGGGTCTTTTTGCTGTGTGGGGCAGGTGTCCCCCTCCTACAGCTCCTCTGGGTGCTCCATACTGGATGTTCCTCTTCCCACTCTCCCAGACCTACTTTTCTTGGTCCTGTATATGTTTTAGGTGCCTTAGAGGTGTAACATCTTTTCCTAGGCTGCATCTGCAGCAGGCTGAAGGACCCCAGTTTGCTCTGTCTCTTTTATCCTTCTCATAGATCTATCAGAAACTTGATTTTGTAAAACAGAGGCTCTTCAGAATATACATGTGGTCCTTGACTTGGCAGGTATAGATCTCTCTGGCAAAGGGAAAAGCGAATCCCCACCTTCCTGCTTTGGAGGAAAAATTGTTCTCTTTGGGTATTAGCTCCCAGTCCTAGCTACATCATTAAATGAGGTGACAGGAGGTACCAGTTGGATAAAATGACTTTTGCTCATTAAAAGCATCACCATAAATCTGTATCATTTACACTCACACAGAACAAAGATGACCAAATAACTACATCACGGTCTATATTTCAGTTTCTTACACAGCCCGCAATACCGCCATTTATTCTACCCTCTGTTTATGCTTGAACTGAAATGGGTCTAAGCAAAAGCAATTGCTTTGTTGCAGCCTTGGAAGTAAGCCAGACACCTGAACATTCAAAAGGTTTTAGGAAAGTAGTTTCTTCAGGCAATATTTAGGAAATTCCTGAAAGTACAAACACTTTTTAAAAAGAAAACACTTCTATTACCTCTGTAACTAAGACAGAAACTAACCTCAGAATGGGAAAAGAAAAATAACCAACAAAACCACAACCAGTTTGACTTCTCTGCTTTGATGAAATGTCTTCCAACAATTAACAATCTTTTTCTACACAAGCTAAAATTTTGGAGCTATATATTCCAACTGAACCAAATCACAGAATCACATAAGTACAGAACCATTTAGTTTGAAAAAATGTCTAAGATGAGTCCAACAGGTAGCCTAATACTGCCAAGCGCCAAGAATTCCAGCAATCATGACTTCCTTTGACATGAGCAGGCAACATAACTGGTTTTTGCTACACAGGGATGCAAAGTATGCTTTCAGCCTGTTGCAAAAACATTACATAATTCTGCTTATACTATCACCATAGTAAATGAAGATTTTCTTTACTGCAGTTATTTCTACTATATTATTATGTGAATGCAGACTCTTCAACAAATGTTCACGTTGCTCCAGTCACCAAAAAATGCCCTTTGAGGACAATAGATAAAAGAAACTTGCCAAATAAAAATCAAGAAATGGTTAGTAGATGGATAGTAGAAAAAAATTGCAATCTCTCCATTGCTGTTTGCAACTGAAAGAGGCTGTTTGAACAGGAGACTTCTTTCTGTGACACAGAATAGGTAGATTTATTTGCTAGTATGTACAAAGCCCCATAAAAGGCTAAAGAACATTTTCCTGGTGTCTGCTGCTAAGTAAACATAATCTATAAATCTCTCCAAGCTTAAATGGCAGGAAGAAAACCCACTGTTATAATTACAAGCCAAAGATATTAAAAAACTACCCACTTCATAAATAAATACAGAGGGAAAACCTCACACTTGTAGTTGGTAGTGGTGCAGCTGCTCCCAGGGGTGAGATAACAACTAGGAAGAAACAGAGACTTGCACTCTCAGCAAAACCAGAAAAGTTTATGTACCAAAAATCAGTTCCATAGTCACACATCTTCTTACTGGCAAGCCATGATCAAACAGGTCAATGTGTTTTGGCTTCCAACCGTGTCCCTCAGGACCCAGTGGCAAGGCACCAGGGGCAGCACGACCTCCCTTCTGTAACGGGGCACTAACTTTGGCACACAGCTGAAATACTGCAAGCATTCCTATGTTAATAGGTCAAGGGAAGATATAATTTTTATATGAAGCCATTCCTGCATTGCACCAAGTTCCCTTTAAAAGAAGCTATAAAGACAATGATTTCCTAATTTGAGAATGCTCCTGGAGTACAGGGACTTTGGAAGGTAAAGTACCGGTATATCCAAGGTCTATGCTGCAAGGCTTGAAAGGACTGCAAGATAAAAGTGTACTCAAGTGGATATCGGCATGACACAAGTTCTTGGGACCTGTATTTGCAGTAAAACGTCAGGTTTAAATTCCATTTAGATTTTTTGTGAAGTTTGTTTATGAGATAACTTCATACAAATATTTAATTCCTATTTAATTCCTGACTTCCAAGTGTCAGAATGCCCTCTGTTGGTATGAGAATGAGAGATGGTCTGTAAACATTTTCACCTATTATTTCTAGGTTATAATGACTTTTAATATACAAAATCTCCATCTTTAAAACAGTTTAGTTCACCAGCACTGCTGGACACATGAGTTTTGATGTGTCCACCTTAAGTAAGTCCAAATCTGACAGCACAAATTCATCGTTACACACAATTTCTCATAAGACAGACAAATCAATTGGAATTCACTTTTATAGCAAAACTAAAGGAGAAAAATTACATGAGCTCAAGTCCTGTTACTGTAGCACTGAAACTGAAATTTTATTCCTTTTCCAATAACTTGCCAAAAGAGACTTCAACTTCATGATGTAAAATCCTTACTGAGGTGATGTTGCCAATGCCTGAACTGACGTGATTTGCCCAGCTCAACCTTCCTGTTATGCTGAAAACACTTATTCTGTTATCAAAACACTTATTTTAATCCAAGTAAGGACACACTGTGTCACTGAATTAAGATGATTTTTTAATCTAAAATGCTTACCTCATACTGCTTTGTTGATTTATAAAAAAAAAGCCCTCTCCACCATCTTTCATAATTCTTGTTTATCAACACTAAAAACACTTATTTGTTCATCTCATTCAAAAATTAATAATAAGTTAGGTTTTGTGCATTTTCTTCATTGCTCTAAGCCCTGCATTAAATAGATGTTCAAAACAAATAGAACAATTACTCTTTTCTCTGTCTGCCTCTATTTCCAGCCACAAAAACCCCCCAAAAAACCCCCACTTGTTAAGAAACCAAAGCATTTAAACACAAAAAGGCAGTTTTCCCTTGCCCTCCAACTCCAGTAGATGTAGACGTTTCATATCACCTTCCTCAGTCACAAAAATACTTCACTACAACCTTTACACTGACCTTTCCTAGCACCGCTTTTTCCATGAGTCCCAACTGCTCCTTTTCATCACCTTCTCTAGACCTGACAGTAATTAGAAGCTCGGCTTTATTTAATATTACTGAAAAAAGTGAGAACATGTGCTACAATTTTGCAAGAGGGAAATTTAAAAAAATATTTAACAATATTTAATGTTACTGTAGTCACTTCAGTTGAGCTTATGTATTCAAACTCCTGTGAACCCCTCCTGACAGTCCCACACATTGACTATTTATGTACTTGTTACCATCTATTCTGTGCTCCTTGCAAGTGCAGAATCAAAAGACCAAAAAAGATTCATTATTTCAACATAAACAACAAGACTGGTTTCATGCTGCTTCCAAAATAAACAAACAATTGAACATACTGGAAAACTGTTTCAGAGATGTTTTAAAAGAGTATCAACACTTGATTTCTCTACTTCAAAGAATGTTAAAAAATCTATGACTTGAATTTAGGTCAACCCCTAGTTTAAAGTATTTAATATAAGAAAAGATGTATTTGTTTAGCACTGTTTGCAACAGCAAGGTTTACAGCTGAGATTGAGGAAATCCGAAGCAAAAGGTGCCTCAAAATGGAAATCATCAAAACCCACCCATCTACAGACATATTTGTGCTGATACATCTTTAGTTCCATATGTCCTTACAAAAAAGGAGGACTGAAAAGTAAGTTTATAAAACATGTTTATGAATGCTGAAAAATGCAAATAATTTTTAGAATTTGGAGCTGAATTTACCTGGACAACTACAATGAAATATTATTACTTTTTGAAGAGATACCAAATGAAGAAGAACTATGGAGCTCCATTTCACACCGGTTTAATTTCATATAAAATATTGGTAAATTTTATTACTGTTTTCCTGTTTTTACAGTTCTATCACAATATTTCCAAAGAATAACTGAAGATTATCCATGCTGCTTAGTTACCAGTTAGAACTGGTTTAAGGTGATTCCACTCTCCACTAAAGGCTCCTTTACTTTTATTATGCATTTTTTTGAAAACATCCCCAGTAAATATATCTGCTCTGAGGGACAATGTACTTTTATTAGTGTCTATTTCCATTAGTCCAAACAAGTTAACATCTCTCAGAAAGGTAGCTGGAATAAGCTCTCACTTAGAACTGAAGCAACAATGACAGGAAGTTGCTGTTTTCACAAACAGCTTCTATTGACCTTAAACAGGGTTTTAGAAGACTGTCCCTTCACCCTTTAAATTGATTAGCATTTGTTTGTAAGACAAATCAATATAACATCCATCTAATCTTAATGTAGCCCTTGCTTGTAATGAAAGTCATGAAGGATTTTTTTTTATTCTTTATATCTATTTAATTTATGAAATAATGGCCTCTGAAATGACACAACGGATAATGTCTATTTATAGCAATGACAAGTGGAAACAAACTTTGAGGAATTCACTTAAATTCTAGATAGATACTGAACATTAACAAGCATTTAATTGGAGCTCAAAGAACTGGATTAATTTTACACCGCTTATCTCAAATTTTAAAATTTATATTACTTAATGGAAGTTTGTGAAATTATATAGCTTATAGATAAATGCCTAATTAAATATCCTAGATCACTAGATTATTCCTGCAAAAGAGAGGGTAAAGACTTCAATACAACTTCATGCATCAGGAGACCATCCACACTACCATGCAATCCTTTGAGGTTTTTTCAGAGGGAAAGAATCATGTAGCAGATTGCTGAAGTAAATAAGATTTGCTTGATTATGTGCTTTGTAGGAAAAGTATGTGTGTTAGCTAAGCTTTGCCTCAGATTTTTGTCCCTCTGGTCCTCAAATCAAAGTTTTGATTTTGTATAGCTCTGTGGAAGTTAAATCAATTTTCAATTACATAGTTTAAAAAAAAAATCACTTCTGTTCAGATGATCAGCCCAGGATCTAAGAAACTTTCTCATCTTTGTTTTGCAAATGATACAATTCAGGTAGTATCCTCTACCCATAACCACTGCAATCCAAAATCAATTTCTCATGTACTCTATGTCCAGGACAGATGAATAATCTGGTCACAATCTGAAAATACAATTTGAGACACTTGAATGTATTGCTCATTTTAAGCCAGATTTGTGCACTAACTTTGATTCTTCCTGTTAAAAGGGGCTTATTTCCAAGAACTAAAAGCCAAACACAGGGAGAGAATGTACTGGAATTTCATCTTAAAATCACTTATATTAACATTTACTTTATACATACATAATACTTTATTCACATTAAGCAAGACAGTACTTCTTTGTATTTCTGCTCTTTCCAATATCCCTCAAGAAAACACTACTGCAAGTCAGGCTGTTGCAACACATCCCTCCCATACTATCAGCAGCAAAGCAGTTTTCAAGCACGAGTGTCCATGAAGATTTTATCCAATAACACCACTGCAACTCCTTTTGTTCAGCACTGTGAATAACAGAAGTTCCAGTGTAACTGGAAATTAGGAACACAGCATTTCTAAGCATACACAGTATGTGCCTATTTGACTACAATGACCTAACAAATGGAGGCAATCCATGTATTAAGTTACTTCCAGTGTCTTTATATTTATTTCAACGAGATAACACTCTAGAGAGGTCATGTTTAGTCCTGTAAGACACATTTAAAATGAACAGCTTATCTCAAAAGTTTTGCTTCTTTTGTGAGGATATTTTCCCTGATCCAGACAATAAAAAAGTGTGTTTAAGGATAGTATTGCATTAAAAGCTTTCTACAGAAGTTAGAAAAAAAACGGCCCTATTTCCGTGCCTTTACTGATGCCCACTTTAAAACCTGCAATGCAAACAAAACAACAAGGAAGAGGATCATTTTATGTTTAGCAGGACTCAAAATGCAATAAAATATTAATTGTGTTTTTGTTTTAAAAATTCAAAGGGACACGATGGATGGATATCCTTTGGGCTGCAACAATGTCACAGGAGTCAGCAATCTGAGGAAAGAACCAGAACTTCCAGTATCATTTTGGACAGCTTCCATGTCAGCACACAATGATTAAGTAATAATATCTCTTTTCACTCCTCTATGAGGAAAGTGCTCTATTATTCTTGAAACATCTCTCTTTGGTCTTAGAAAAATTGGCACAAAAACAATGTAATCCCCCAAGTACATAACAAATTTATTATTTAGGTCAAAAATTCTTGATTGAAAATCCAAATCCCAATATTTGTCTCTTAAGAAATCCAGTGGAAAGAACATGTGTTTCCATGGTGAAGTTCTACCATTCTTGTTGAAAGTACTAAGACTAAGGCAGACACATCCAGCAACTGAATTAAACATCTTCCTCAGGTTTTGCAAAAATCTCAAAACATGGGTGTTCAGGTGTCAGCCTCTATAATTATATTACATATTATTATATACAGATCCTCCCCCTGCAAAACAAAACAAAACAACACCTCATCAGCTTTTATTAATTACATGATTCTTCCTTCTATAGCTTTTCCTTGTTCACCACACCTGATGAAGGCTGAGAGGCCTTTCACCAGCTCAGATAAGCTTCTGATTTGGTACAGACAGAAAAAGTAAAATATTCATGAATTTTTCTCTTGCTTTATGTACATATCAAATAGCTGCAGAGCAAACAATTTGGCCAAGTAAAAGCCTCATAGGCCCCTTTGCTTCCTGAAGAGTTTTCTCCCATATTTGCTTTTAACTGACACTGGAAATTTCACAAGGTCTTTCTAGAGCTTTGCTACATAACGATTTCTTTTAACACAGTTAAACAAAACCGCTGAAAATCTTTCCTTCCTCAAAGTATTTTCTTTTACAAATAAAGAATCGTGCATGAGACGCATAAATTAACTAGAAATAAGACATAGCTGATCCAGATAAAAAGTGCCGTGGCCACATAAATGGACACTTATAAACTCATGGGGACAGGAACCCACCAGTTGCTGTCCTCACCCACCAGCATTCCTTCCTGCAGCCAATCAAACCCACAGCCAGGACCCACTCACCAGATGGAAGCCCAGTGATAATATTCCTGTAAACAGATTTAATGAGTAGGGATCTTAGAATATCTCTGTTTTTAGAGTTATGTTAAATAGATTTTGAGTATTATCATACTTTCTTCTCGGGTTAGACTGGAAAAGAACAGTACAGCCTGTATATTATATGGCTTTTTGCTCTTAAAAATATCCTTTTTATTCCATCCTTAGGTTTCAGTGAATATGCCTAATTAGACCTAATACTTCTGGGAAAAAGCAAGGTTTTAGATCTCTCAAAAACACCTCAGGACCTCCTTGCAGAGACTTGCATAAGCACAGCTCCAAAATAAAAACCTCTAAAGCACTTTGAAATAAAGCTTTATTAAGACCAAATATATTCAGATATAATTGAAAATTGTAATTGTTTTACTTGGTTCCCCAGTTAAATTTTGTTGTATATTCCAGCATTGGTGTTATATGGCAAATATTATGTAAAAATAGACAATTTGGTTTAAAGATCTGTCTGAAAACGAGTTCCCTTTGCAGGAGAGTCCTGCAAATACACAAAACATGTCATATACAATACTGATGCCACTACAAATAATTTAGACATTAAATATTTATAGAAAATGAGCTTGTAACTGCAATTAAATGCATTTTATATTTTCTATAACCACACTTTCTCCACAAATCAGCATAGGTTCCTGAGACTTATCTCTGCAGGGACTAAAATCCTTTAATAATTTGGTTTTAATTTTCTGAAATTAAAGGAAAAGAATGGTATTTAATGCTCCTTGTGGTGTTCAAATACAGTAAAACTAGTTCCTGATGAAGAGAAAGCCTAAATGAAGAGCTAGACTTCAGGTAGGTGCCTGAAAGGATGCTGCAGTCAGTAGCTGAAATCTCCTGGGGGGTTTGCATGTGCATAAATGGGTCACATAATCATCCTGATATTTGAATAGTCCCTCCTTTAAAAAAAAAAAAATCTCATTTCTCATCTGTTTACTGGAATCACGAAGCACAACAGAAAGTGTGATAATAAGCTAAGACTATTATTACTTATCTATTGTAATTCAAAAAACAAGAAATTAGGTAATTATGTTAATGACATAATATTCACAGCCCAGAATTTAAAGAATTATTATGCAAATCACATCATGAATAGGGAAAGGAAGCAAAAGAAAAGTTTTCATACCACAGTCAAACAATTATCCGAGAATTCACACACCCTACTGAACTTTAATTGGAATGAATGGAATTAAATAATGTATTTTCATACTTTTCTAAACACAAAATACAGGATGCTCGATTCCTCCTGGTCTGGGTAAGTCGCCGTGTAAGCCTGCATGCACAGAGCACATGTAGGCCACCAAGGAATTTATTTCAAGTTAAAAAAAAAAACAAAAGAAAATAATGGAATAGCTAAACTATACTGCTTTATGTAAAATCCACCCAAACCCTGCATTTTCTTCAGTTAAATCTTATACAGTGTTGCTACTTTACCAGATGCTCCCTTCTGGCACCACAACATTCCCTCCCACCAAATTCTGCAAACCAGAATAATGTAAAAAGGCTCCCAGGTAACAAACATGAGTAACAAGTCCAAACAAGGAAAGGTCAGAGCCGACACTAGGGACAGGTATGTTTCAATGATGCTGTGATGGGGGCAGCTGTTAACCCCACTGAGAGAGAGGACTGGATGCCCACAGCTGAGCCCAGGGCTGACACAGAAGAATGCCAGGTTTTGTTGCAGTTATTTTGCTATTTCTCTTTCAGTAAGGTGAAGAATGTTTGGGTTTGGTTTCTTTTTTTTTTTTTTTTTCCTTTCTTCCTATCCTACAGTCCTTCCCACCACACACCAGAAAGCTCCCTGTATAATGGTGTTCTTCTCAGGAAATGAGAGATGAATTGTGAAAATCTCAGATTTAGGTAGTATTCAAATACAAATATAAATAATTTAAATCTGTGGGATTCTAACACATTGACTTTTGCACAGCTTAAAACTTCAATGACATGATATAGTCTCCAGTAAATTATATCAGTCAGCTAACATTCCAAAAGATGCTCCAGCTCTAAAAGGAGAATACTGCAACTGATTGAGAGAGATCCTGTAACTCTGTAGGGGACCTGTGGAAATACACATTTACTTGAAGGGGTTATTCCACAATGAGACCAATGAAGCCATGAGCAAAACCATCCTGTGATCCCCTTTAAAAAAGTAAAGTCAACACATTCATTTCTCAGTTCGTTAAACCACAATCTCAGTAGAATTTTTTAAAAGCTGTGTTGATGAGCTCAGGCTAATTTAAATGACAACGGGAGAAGAGCCAAAGAAAAGTTTGAAACCAAGGAACGGCCTGACCTTGAATAGCTGCTTGGCTCTGTCAGTAACGGGCTGGACTAGCAAAGGAGCAAAAACTAAGGGAAATACATAACGTCCCCAGTTGTATGTGAGATGGACAATACAAAAACAACTCTTATTGATTATCTCATTACTTTAGCACTTGTCCTCCTCATCCAGCAAAAAGAAAGGTTACACCTGGGACAGCTCAGTCTCTCATAAAAGGGAAATCAAATAGGATTTACCATTTCTTTAATGTAAGACTGACTCGTAAGGAGGAGGAGTGGACTATGATCCTGGGAAAGCTTTTCTCATTAAACTGTCGATTCTGTGTTTCTAAAAAATTGATTAATTGAGGCACATGTTGATGATCCTGTGAATTTTAACAACTTTAAGTCAATTACACCAGCATCCAGGCACAGAGTTGCAGTATTGATGCTGGGATGTTATCTTTTACATCTCACTGAAATAAAGTCTGGAAAGCCAAAGCCAGAAGGGACAGCTTAAAATGTGAGAATGGAAAGGGCAGAGCTCTCCACGTCACTGTCATGAACCACATCATTGTTTAAAGCATTTTGTGATAAAATACTAGAAGTTGAAATCATGAAGAAGTGTTACTTCTCAAAGCCTAAAATTATTATGGTGGAGACAGCATTTCCTCCTGCTTTACCTGTGAATCAGGCTACATAACAGGAAGATAAAATGGAAGTTGGCAGCAGAGAAACTCTTGAGCTATTTTTTTCTTTTCAAGCAGGAAATTATGCAGACTACTATTAGGATAAGGAGTCACACATGTCCCCTTAAGTCCCTGTTTGGGAGGAGTACAGCATTCATATGCCCTAGTAAAACCTAATTGCAGGATATAAGGAAGCAAAATTAACACATCAAGAAACAACAAACAGAAAACCAAAACTAAGCAACCAAACCAAACAAATCAAATTTAAAAAAAGGACCAAAAACCCCTTGAGCACCCTAAATCAGTTTAAAATATCAGAAATAGTTCAAAAAGTTATACTAAAATGTTTTTATTGGTGAGCCCTTGACTTGTAGTCAGGCATTCTGTGAAAAAAATGAATTTATTTTGTTTCTCTTCCTCTACTTGCAGGTTCTACCCTTTGAAATTGGGAAGCTGCAATAACAAAAAGCCAGTGCCCTGTTTGTGCATATGGTGTTTCCAGGGCTGTAGGTAGAGTGAGAATTTCTTTATTCCTCATTAGTTTGGGAACTATTCTGCAGTTACAATGACTGAGAAACACATTTATTTTAATGGAGCATAGCCTTTTATGCAACAACTGTATCAAACCATAATGTTAGAAAAGTTTTTGTTGGTTGGTTGAAGTCATTTCTGGCCAGGTTAATGCTTAGGAAATAATTCTTAGGGAGTGAGCATATAAATTTCCATCTCATTTCAGTACTCTACATAAACATGAAAAGGTAATGCTGTGCCCAACTTTTTAGTGAAGAAGAGCAATATGCTGGATAACATTCAGAGTTTTTAAAGAGAGACTGACTATTCTCTGCATTCATTCACGAAGTTTCAGTGAATATTATCTGCTTTTTCTAAGTCTGATAAATGCAGAGTATACTGATTTATGTTCCAGACTGGCCACTGCCCCAGCATTATTTCTTACATCCATACTTACAACAGTACAGCTTATATTTCAGAGAGAAGAATATAGTTAATGTCAGAGACAAGCCAAGATTTTCTTATTCTATATGATTTTGCTACATGTACTTTTTGAATACTGGCTCTATTTTACTTTTAGTACAAAGGCATTCAATACTTTCAACCTACAGTTAATAGCTCAAAACAAAATGAGACTAACATTCTACACTGGATTCCTCACAGAAGTATTAGTCCCGTGTTATAATTTTGCAAGAACTGAAGAAAATGACATCTGTGAATGTGACATGAATGAAATTACTTTATCACCTTCAGATTCACAAGCCCTAGTTTTGGAGAAAAATAAGGGTTTGGTTTTTGTTTTTTTAATGTTAAGTGATTTGATTCAAAAAACAGATTTACTTTCCACTTCATCTCTATTTAAGATACATTTCAATATTACTCTGGTTCAAGATCAACCACCAGTCCAGGAGCTGATTCCTACCCATAAACTGGTGCATATGTCCCATCTAAGACCAACTTCACAAGGTCAGGAGAGACATTAATGACAACCATAATAATAGAGAGGAGTACTCGGTATTAGTTTGGTGCAGCTCTGCCTCCCTGCTACAACTAAGCCCAGGAAGTATCAGTATTTTTTGACAATTTTTTTTAAGCCTGTGTTTAATCTTAAGTGATGCCTCTGCAGAGTCATGTTTATCAACAGACACTGCACCAGTTTCCAACTGCTGGCTCAGTTAAGACCCAAGTATTATTTTTATCTACTCTCAGAATTCTGCAGGGATTCTGTATTATTATAATTAGTGTTTCTTATACAAACAGGTTTTTGAGAGATACTGCAATGGAAGAAAAAAGTATTATTTTTAGTATTAACTGCATTCCACTATATATTAAAATTATTATTTTAAACCCCAAGCTTTTTATTATCCTTTAACTCAAGACCAATAAATGATGTATCATATGAACAAATGTCAAGCAGCATTCACCTTGGTAGTATGGTTGGAGTATTTTGAACAAGTTTGTGGACTTAAAATAGTCTGTCTTGAAGTTATTTTTGATGTAGTGTAGCACCTCAGGTTAGTAATACATAGATATAAGCTGAATTAATCATACAGTATCAATATGAAGATGGTATAAATAAGTATTTACTTTAAAGGTTTCCTATGTATGTCAGAACTTAGATATTTTCATGAATGTATGACTTTATATTAAAACTATCTTAAGCATTTAACGCCAAAGCTTTTTTTTGTGAGTGGTTACTGTGCTGTTTCATTATCTACAACCTTCCATGTCTCAGTGGGAGGAATATTTTTAATTTATTAAAACACAAAAGATAAACTGGCAAATACTATATATTAATCATGGCTAACCTTAAGTCAACCTTATGACAGTTAAATTGATATTCTTAAGTTATTGCTTATTATTATGCTTACATTTATTCTTCTCCCCCCAGTGAAGTACTAAATTTTCATTCTTTTCTTTTAGATTTAGATCCATAGAATCATTTATGTTGGAAAAGACGCGAAAGATCAAGTCCCACCACTGACCTAACACTGCCAAGTCCATCCTCAAGCCATGTCCCCAGGTGCCCCATCTGTACCTCTCTTAAATCCCTCCAGGCACGGTGATTGTGCCCCTGCCCTGGGCAGCCTGTGACAAACCTTTGGATGTAGACATTTTTCCTCATGTCCAATCTAAACCTCCTCTGGCACAACTTGAGGTCATTTCCCCTTGTCTTATTGGTTTGGGAGAGGGGCCTGATCCCCACCTGTCTACAGCCTCCTGTCAGGCAGTTGTAGAGAGTGATGAGGTCCCCCTTGAGTGTCCTCTTCTCCAGAATAAACACCCCCAGCTCCCTCAGCTGCTCCTCATCAGCCTTGTGCTGCAGACTCTTCCCCAGCTCCGTTCCCTTCTCTGGACACGCTCCAGCCCCACAACGTCCTTCTTGTTATGAAGGGCCCAGAGCTGGACGCAGGATTTGAGGAGTGGCCCCACCAGTGCCCAGCACAGGGGGATGGTCACTGCCCTGGTCCTGCTGCCATGCTATTGCTAGTACAGGCCAGGTGCCATTGGCCTCTTGGCCACCTGGGCACACCTGGCTCACGTTCAGCCGCTGCCAAGCAGCACCCCCAGGTCCTTTCCCACCGGGCAACTTTCCAGCCCCTCTGCCCCAGCCTGGAGCACTGCAGGGGATGTTGTGACCCAAGGGCAGGACCCAGCTCTTGCCCTTGTCAAACCTCATCCAGTTGGCCTCAGGCCACTGACCCAGCCTGTCCACATCCCACTGCAGAGGCTCCCTGCCCTCCAGCAGGTCAACACTCCCTCACAACTTGGTGTTGGTTGCTATTAGTTTTTGCTATTGCTATTGTCTAGTCCAGATAAATTCAAATCTCTTAAAACTGTACAAAACCTCACTCACCAAACCAATTAACACATTTGATTTTTAATAGGTGAGGCCAGTGAGACAAATTCTATAAAGATCTACATTTTTAAGGCCCTTTTATTGGATTGTTCCACTGTTGACCTTAGGGACTTTAAAATATCAGATTAGAGCTTGTGAATTCCAGACTTCACTTGATAAAATTGGATTCCTCAAAGTTTGACCTGTGGCAATTGTTTTGCTTTGCTTTCTTCCCCAGCGGCAGCAGTTTTCAGAAAAAATGAAATACACAACAGCCAGTGGATGACTGAATGCACCAAATATTGTCACAACAACACTCACATGGTAGGAAATGGATAAAATGACAGTTAAAAAGGACAAAAAATGATTTAATGGTATTCATTTTCTTCTCCCTTGCCCAATGGATTGTCCCTTGGTTCAACACCTGATGGTAGGCACATTTTGCTGATAAATCAAAGTGGCTTATATTAATCTTTAAAATGAGAGTTGTTCAAGCCTTTTTATACAAAATAAGGGTGCTTTTTATTCCTACGGTGAAGTCTTGGGGACATGTGAAATACATTTCTGAATGTAGGCTGCACAGCAGAGAGCAATTCAGCAAGGGTTAGATTTAGTTCAGCTGTGCAGCCTAGCAAATCTATTGGGCACATAAAACTTGGAAGCCATGGCATCTGCATTCCCTCTCTGCCCAGGAAACGTGGCTTCTTGCTGCATGCTGAAGCTGCCCCTCCCAGTGATGGCACTGGGGAGTTGTGCATTTCATCCTAGGAAAAATGCTGTCCTCCCATTATTCAGTGCCACTAACAAATTACATTTTAGCCTTTCATCATAGGCTTAGACTAGAAGAGAATGAGAAAGGTGATTTTACCTCCCTACGTTCCCCCACTGTTTCACATTTATAATTGCCCACCAAAGGTTCTTTTCAATTTTTTAAAATTACTCCCCCCAAAAGGTACATCTTTTTCTCACAGAAATCTTTCTCCTCTCTCCATATAAATTTAAGATTTTTTTTTCCGGAATAGCTTTATTAAATCATAGCTGAATTTCCAACATATGATACCCAGTAGCTTAAAGCTGAAGATGAACTGATTTAGAATACAAATTAACCACACAATTTTATCATGTGAATAATCAAATCTCAGAACAATTTGCCTACAAGTGTGCTGAATTCTCCATCACTTGAAGTCTCCAAATCATCATTCAATTTCTCCTAAAATATAAGCTCTAAATCAACCAGGAACCACACTATACCTCATGCAATAGTTACTGCAGCAGATTCTAGGTGTGTGTTACAGGGAAAATGACCATTATAGGTCTATTTAACCTTAGAATATTTTAATAAACCCATATAGTTATTAGGTGGAAAACTAGAAGTAAATGTAAAACGGTAAGTGATAGCAGAATAGGGAGGCAGTTTGGATAAAGCTAGTCTCAGTTAAGACCAACAACTCAGAATTCATCAAAAGTTCTTGAAAATACACTATTTTATACTGGCAAAAGTAAAAGTCTCAAATAGAAAAGATCCTCCCTAGTCTTGAGAGATTGGGCTTGGCATGAGGGTTTTTGGCAAAGGCAAACCCCTACCTCACAAAGCTGTCCATGTATATCAGCCAGTTTCATTAGCATCCCATGGAAAGTCACCTAAAACAGAATATAGCACTGATAAAAATTCTCCACGTTTTTCCTTGGTCTTCAATGAGCATCCTCCCATCGAAGTGTCCTTACAAAACAAGGAAAGCTATGACTGAGAAAATGAGCTTGGTTCTTCCATTTTCATACTCAAAATGTGCATTCATTTGTTCTTTAATCCACTAAAAAATTACCTCTCCAGCATTCCAGCATCGTTGTGTTTTGGTTTTTTTTCCTCAAGTGATGTTTGTCCGATAAACAAGAAAGTGATTAAGAGAATAAAAAGCCTGAACTGCTGAGTGCAATGTTCTGGAGCATTGTGATAAAAACACATTGGTAAAACATGTCAGCATAAATACAACTCTGAAAAAAATAATGGACACAAGGAGAAGTCTGGAACCTGAGTACGTTCCTCTGATCTCTACCCTTTCCTTTTAATATCGCCTTTTTACATAGCTTTTAGAAGTCACTGAAGCCACTGCAAGACACTGATTCTGCTACAGAAACATCAACAGCCAGACCTTGCAGCAGTGCCAGCAGATTAAATCAATTACTGACTTCTCTAGAAAACCACAGATCTGTTTTCCTATAGCTGAAACGAAAACCAAACAAAATGAAACCCACTGCAGGGATGAAACTTAGACCATGAAACTTAAAATCAGAATGGATGTCTTATTTGTGAAGTTTTCAGGTTATAACCATCACTCTGGTAACAAAGTTTAAGTGAGTGGGCGATGCATAGGAGCACTTCCATTTCTGAACAGTACCATTCTGAGGGGAAGATGTGGTTATATTAGGCTGGACACCTCTGAATATATTTTCACAAGAGTCAAAGACAATGAAAAGCTATCAGAATATCATTGTTTGCAAGCAGAAGAAAGTACATGACACTTAAGAGTGTATTTGGCATCACAGACTGCTCAACGTTTTACCTTTAATAAATCAAGGCCATCCCTGATTACACTAGGTATACACAGATTGCATTTAATACCAAGTTGTGTCTGAGGCCATTCACCACTCTTACAACCCTGACTTAGGAAGCCAGAAGGAGACACTGTAGGGATTTATGAGACATCCCATTCTTCAAAATTTCTCACAGAAGACAAACTTTGTGCAATAAAAGCATCAAATTAGTTCATAAGAGAGTGAGAAATTTCTTTAATTAAGATGTGGCACCCTGAAGATCTCTTGTATCTTATACTTTATACAGAAAGCACTGAGAAAATAAGCCTTATTAATTTTATTAATGAAAATAACATATAACTCTCTAGCCAAATTCTCAAAGCAGGAAATGTGTCCTGTATTATCAGCACTGCCTTCTGAAGACATTCTAGTATTAAGAACAGACAGTAAGATAGTGCCAGTTTGGAGGCTGCAACCTCTTTATCAAAGTGTAAGGGCATAATCCTAACTGAAGTTAAAGTTCTACTGCAAGTGAATGCCAAGGGACAGAATATTTTATCAAAACTATTTCTCTTAGACCAGTCAATCTGAGTGATTCTCCTCTTGCCTTGCTCTTGCCTGAACTTATGCAAGACTGTCCTCTCTTCCTACTTGTTGGTGGAAAATTTTGCAGCTCTGTTTCTGCCTTTCAGACAACAGGGAACAAAAATATGTGTTGTTAAGGTTAACTTTCACACTTTTGGAATACATAAAGTTTGAAAAATAGGCATGCAAATGACAATTTTTATTTGCAGATCAGCTAGATAGCAAATAGAGGTTATATCTGCTAAAATGAATTTTTTCCTCTATTGAAATAAAACAGCCTTCATTTTCTGTTTTTCAGAACTACTGTATTCTGCAAGTAGTGTTCAATCCAACAAATCATTTGAACATATGCTTACAGGTAAATTGACTTTCACAGGGCTACATTTGCTATTAGACCTGTACTTGACTGAACACTGACATTGTCACTATATAACTTCACTGGCCCATCTGCACCTCCCAGGCACGTCACAATCATGGTAATACTTATTTCAACACGTATCAGTAATGTAGTACCTGATACATATGTTCAATAAAGAGTGTTATAAAATACCATGCCAGAACATTTATTTTATTGGAAAAATTTTTGCAGACACCCATATTAGGACCAACCCAATATCCATTCATTCTTAAGAAATCAAGGGCATACACTTATCCTAGGCTATAGGAAAATTCAAGTGACTGAGGACACCCAGGTGTCAAGTTCCCCATGCAGAAAACTCTAGTCTCTAAAATCTTTGAAGATCTTAAAGCAAAGCAATTTCTATCAACAGAGAGTAAAAAAAAAAAAAAAAGTGACTTGAAAACCCTAAAGAAATGTTTTAAATATCTCATTGCTAACTCCAAAAATATTTTTACTCCTCACAGTAAGGAACGGCTGTCAATCGTGCAATATCAGGTAAATAGATATTTGACCTGACCAAGAAATCAGCACTGAATCTGACTTTTACATTGACAAAGTTGAAACCAGTAAAACTGGGGTTAAAGAAGTAATGCAAACAAAAATGAATTATGTTGCACATAAAAGGTAGTTTCAAAGGGGAAATAAAATATGAGGTATAATTTAATTGGAGTCACTAGACTATTCTCCACATTATACCTAGTGTTCATACAATCACTCGTGCAAGTAGGTAAAATTCAATAAAAATGAATAAAGTTTCCCAACAAATTTTAATGCATTTATCTCTTTTACTGTGAATCATATACAGAAGTTGCACAGGTCTCCCAAGGACCACATTTCCAATTACACCCGTCCCAGATAAAGGAATACATTAGACACTGGTTTGTTCATCCATTCGTTTACAGTGCTCATTCATTATGAAAAAGGCATAGCAATTGGATTGAGCCAAATCCCACTTTCATTCTTTTCTGCAGAAAAAAAACCCATTTATTGGTTGTTTCTGTAGTATTTAATTTGCAATAAAGTCAGAGACAAATTTGGGGGGGAGGGAATGTGTGCCTCAGCTGCAGCCAGAGACCTTCCACATCTTTATTAACAAAGATAATCACACAAAAAAAGACAGTATTTCTTCTTTCATGAATATAATTAATGGTTTAGGATAGGAAAAAGTAATCAAAGCACATATATAAGAAACACATAAGCTAAAAATATCAGCACTGAATATCCACTAGCTTTCCTTCTACCCAGCCTCAGCCAAGTCAGTTTTCCAAGACCCCCAACTCCACATGACTACAGGGAGCTCCTGGTAATGGACAATAAACATTTGCAAGGGGGCATCAAGAAAAGAATAAATATGTGAATATATGCCTAAGTAATTTCCCCAAGTGAGCTGGTCACTGGGGGAGTTACACCTGCCTCTAGGCAGGTGATAGCCATTACATAGCGAACATACAAATCAGAGACTATTGGATACTGGGGAAAAAAAAGGCCTAATTTAGCAATTGTCAGCCTGTACCTCCAATTCTGCATTACCAACAAATGATAAATGCCAGTGACACAGGGACTGACTACTGCGTAAATTATTTTTTATAGTATTATTTAGAAGATTAAAGCATTTCCTTTGAGACACTACAGCAGAGGACTTAGCAATACATGATGCATGAATCATGCAGTACTTTTAAGGGAAATATCTATGTGCCCCTATAGCATAATTTTGTTGGAGATTTGTTTTAGAATGTAGTGCTGGAGTGGACAAAGAAAAACATTCTCAGACAATGCTGCCAGCAGACTACAAGTGTGAAGTGTAAATTACATCAGCTCAATTATAAAGCAAACCACTGGATATGTTCTGTCACTGATGTGGCATAGATACAATAGAGAGCTTTCTGGCACTATGAGAAATACGTTCTGCAGCTTCTCCGCTGTGCACAAAGCACATCAGGGTTGCATCTAATAGGGTCCTGCAGAAGAGCCCTCATAATTATTTTCAGATGGAAACCATTCCTCATTTTATGTATAAAATAAAGATCTTTTTTCACCTTCCCACTTACAGGACTGATTCAAACCCCCTGTTTCCCAAGTCACAGCATCTACTGTAGTTCAGGGAGAAGTGAATCAAAGGTAACATGGGGCTTCTGATTCAGGAATTGTTGTTTTTCAGTGGAGACTAACCACATCTGCATGAATTAAAGTACTAATGAGGTAAACAGCACTGAGAAAAACTGAAAAAGTGAAGTGGAATGATTTCATAATACTATCTAGATGCACTGTTAAGTAAATCAAAGGATCTCATTTATTAATATTTTATTGATTGTTACATATAAATAGTAAAGAAAACCAGAAAATTCAGTGGACAGAGTGGGTGTAATAAAGCAAACTACATAAACCACATATTGCCTCAGAAAAAAAAAATGAGCAAAACTGAATCTTTAAGTAGTAAAAGACCTACTTTAAAAGTCAGCTCTTTCTGAAGATATCTAAAATGTCAAGAACTTGTTGTGTGGCAGTGTTCACCGGAAAGGAAGGAAGGAAGGAAGGAAGGCAGGAAGGAAGGAAGGAAGGCAGGAAGGAAGGAAGGAAGGAAGGAAGGAAGGAAGGAAGGAAGGGTGTTTATGAGCAGCGGGATGCATCAGCTGAGCCCCCTTCCCAGCGCAGGACCCCTCCAACCCACGCTGCCTGAACAGGCTGCCTGGTACCTGGGAACAGCATCGTGACACACTTGTGCCTAAGTGTATCTTGCACAAAAGTTTCAGATTCATTTTTAGCACCTTATATTTTTCAGAGACAAGCTTAACTGTTATTTAATCAATTGCAAAACTACTAAAAATCTCTATAAACACAAAAATTGAATATGAGAGTCATCAGGCTTATCTTCTAGCCACTCTGCAGCCATGGCCCAGTTCCACAACCTTTGATTTTGGAAGCTGGTGACAAATCTTGATATGTCCAACTGTCCTTGAAGTCAGAGTGAACCAAGCATCTAAGCAAGTGGCCTCATTTTTCAAACTCTCAAATTGCCTTTTTCACCTTTCAGAATCCCCCTGCTATTACCACAGAGCAGATCCTGACAGTCTCTTTGCTGATGCACAGGAGGCAGCATTTTAGCAAAGCTTTCATGTTCCATGTATGGGTTTGTCAGAATCGCAGTGCCAGGAGAGAAAGAATATCTCACAGCAGGAGAAGGGGAGGCATTTTGAACTACCACAAAGGACTGCATCAAAGCTTGTCCTTTTCCTAGACACCAAATTAATGCCATGAAAGAAAAAGGGAAGAAAGAGACCGGGCTTCTCTGAGAGAATGGAGGACTAATAGAGATCTCTGGAAACAAATCAAAATTTGGTTGCATGCAAAACTTTGGGGAGATAACATTGATCATGGATCTAACCAGAGGCTGCTGCAGAAACAATAAGGCATGGTGGGAGATGGAAAAGTTGCAGGAATGCTGCCCTAAGAAATGACTCATTATTTTGCTGCTGAATTGATGTGCTGGGAAGAAGGTCTCAGATTTAGTGTCACCTTTCCACTGCTGCTGGAATGTCCTATCCCTCCCCCTCACCCCAGTTATAATTGAACATGACTTGCCAAAAACCAGAGTATGCCAGAACCTCCAACACCACCAACCCTCTAGTGTGCCGGTATGTTGTCAAACAAGCTTTAGAAGTACACCTGGCCACTTCTGGATGTCAAAAACATAGTAAAGGCACTTAATTAAGAAGATACTTCCTGGTCAGAAAGTAAGATTTCTGGAAATTTTTACTTATCATTTATCTTGCATTACTCTACAATGAAGAAATTAAAAAAAAAACAACCACAAAGAAAAATGGCCGGCAAACCTTACAATGATTTTGAGATGGAAGTTGATTTCAGAGGCAGGTCTGCTTCTAAGCAATTTCCATGTAAAATCCCATTGCTTTAAGCACTGGGGAGTTTTTCTGGACCATTTATCTGAGACTGTTTTCTTTCACAGCCACTCCTACACTGCTGCTCTCTTACTTCCAGCTTTAGGTGACACAGTTGAATGCCTTGGCCCTACACTGGAATACAAGTCTTGTTTCCATAGCTCCTCTGACACACAGGAAGAACTGTCACCATAACACACAGTGTTAAACCCCCAAAACAAGAAACATTTGTACAGGAGCTTTTAAGCTTTACTTGCACCTGAGTTTAATGGAACAGCAGAACTACTGACATGCAGGAAAAACCGCAAAGGCAGAAAGTGCTCACAGACAGACTCGACACATGTGGGTCACCACTGAATTACTATTCCACGCATTTGAAACAACCATTTGGTCAGGCAGTATGAAAGCTAAATATCACATAGCAAGTATATGAACATCTAATGGAGGTGAAATACCAGTTTTATCTAGTGTTACTGTTAATTAGCAAAACAACTTCTTTCAATCTGGTAGGAATTTCTTGGAATTGTTTTAATAAAACAGAGTATTTCTATTTAAACATTTCTTTCACAAATACATAGATTCAAAGGTAAAAAGAAATTGTTTTAATTTTGAATTATACTTTTGGTATGAATTCCAAATAATTTGTCAGAAGTTCTCTTTTTACAGTTAACTTTTAACTTCTTTCTGTGTTATAAGATACATCTAGAATCAGACAAACACTGCCAGCCACCCAGCTGCACTGCAAGTTACTCATATACATGATCATGCTTTTACCAGGAAATCAGTTACAGTTCTGAGGGTAGGAGGAATTTTCGTCTGCATTCGGCACATATTGTTATTTAGCACTGATACTTATAGGATCCTTTTATGGTTCTAGGCATAGATAAAGTTATTTACGAGGTAAGCATAGATCACAAGATAATCTTTCATGCCAAATACAGATAATGCATAAGACCAAACTAATCCAGTATAAATCTGTCAGGGTTTAACCCCAGCTGGCAACTCAGTACCATGCAGCTGCTTCTCATGTGACTGAGAGGGGAGTCAGGGAGAAAAATAAAGCAAACACTAAACCTCATGGGTTGAGATAAGAACAGCTTAATAATTGAAACAAATTACATATAATAATAATTATTAGAATGCTACTAATAATCATTGCAATAAAAAGGAGTGGAGGAAAGAGACAAAACCCAAGAAACACAAGTGAAGCACAATACAGTTGCTCACCACCTGCTGACTGATGCCCAGCCCAGCCCTGAGCAGCAACCAGTGGCCTCTGGCCACCTCCCCCAGTTCATAAACTGGGCAGGGCCGTCCCCGGTGTGGAATATCTTTGGTCAGTTCAGGGCAGCTGGCCTGGCTGTGCTCCCTCCTGGCTCCTTGTGCACCTACTCCTGGCAGAGGATGAGACACTGGCAGAAGCAAGGTGGACACAAGGCTCAGGCACATGTCCACTCTCACAGCAGTCCTCTGGGATGGACTAGTAACATATGCCTTTTTTCTTATTCTCTCTTGTAGCCATAAAATGCCACTTTTGCTCTAGTGGGCTCTGGAAATAAATACTGAGCAAAGCAGCAGCAAATGCATACTTTTGCCTGAAAATATCTATTTCAAGTCCCAAGCTACCAGAAATTTTCCTACATTTACTGTGTAAAAACACCCCAAACATCCAAACAGTTAGAAATGCATAGGCTGCAACAATAATTTTTAAATTAGTGAGATAATTATTTTACAGAAACAGACTAGTCTTAATTTTAGCTACTCTTCTTAATTTTAGATACTCTTCTTAATTTTAGCTACGTGCTCTCAGATGCAGGATAAGTTTGTACTGGATAACCCTTTAGTGACGCAGCTTTTGTGAAAAATACAACTGTAACAAAAGCAACATCAAAGGCTTCTGACCAAACGGTTTTTTCCAACCCTTTTGTTAAGGTGTCAGAAAAATTCTGCCTTACTTAGTTTTTGCATCCATAAAAGTCTCCAATATCCACTCAGTAATACTTTTGATATCCAGACAGTGGTTTATTGTATTGGCTTCCACTCTACTATGGCCATGGATTTCAGTTTAAAACTGTGAGAACAAAAGCCACCTATTCTCAGGTCTGGCCTGATGTTCAAGGGTCAAAACAGGGAATATAAACCACAACAAGATCTATTTACTGCATCTTTGCCAACTGGAAGAAAGCCAGGGAGGACAGTGAGAAAAATCCACTATTATTTTAGCATTGACTGGGTTTTTATCCCATACAGGGCACAGCAGTAGAGTGAACTCCTTCCCTGAAAAACACAGTTAATTCCGAAAAGCAGTTCATATGATCAATATATCAAGTTTCACCTATCATGCAACTGAAGGTATAATAGATTGAGAAAATAATTTTATTTTTCTACCAAGAGTAAATTATGAGTCAACAGGGAGAAAAAACCCAAGACCTGCCTGTCTCTGACTACTGAGCTCCTGGAGTCCAGTCTCAATTACAAACTTGCCATTCGTGCTTCTATCCAAAGTCTTTAACTTTGTTTTCTTATTAGAAATAATAGCAAAAGAAAGAAGGAGGAGAACAGGGTATATTTGAGTTGAGAACAGATATATTTCCAAGAAATGTTAGTAGAGAAAGAATGAGACAAAACAAAATTTGGATTTCACAATCTTGACAGCATGACTTTGAGTTTCCTGCTACAAAGGCGTTCAGGATCATACATACACACTGTTAGAACAAGCTCAAGCTTTGCTTATTCAGACATTCATGTGGAACACAACCTTCTGAGCTACTGTTTGACTTACAATTCTGTCCCTAAAAGTAGATTCAGCCCAAATTACAGTTTAATAAACGTTTTTTTGTATAAACCAGTTTGACGTACGGATTGTGAAATATCCTCTTATTATGCCAAAACTAATATCTGTAGTATAATAATAATAATCATCTCCCTACAAACCCTTCTTTTAAAGAAGCCAATGCCTTAAAATTAGAACTGTAAAAAGCATTTTCTAAAGTAACGGACTGACTTAACCCAGTAAAATTTTAGAAGTGTAATCTTCTACAATCTCTTTGTAACACTAATACACAAACTAAATAAATAGTATTATTAGTCCAGTATGCATGTCTAAGTTATATACAAATTATTTTCTACTAATCCCCAAATGTACACATATAGTTCAGGCAAATCAAAAATTGCCTCAAATAAAAGAAAGTGAAATAGGGCTATAGATCAGGTCTCCAGGAAGTGCAATGTGTCAGATTGATAGCTGCTAATTTCTGAAGATACTTCAGAATACTCCAGGAAGAATACTTCTGGAAAATTAATGTCTTCATAAAAATGTGTAGAAGCAATAAACCCCGAGATTAGCAATAGAGCATCTGTTAAGCAGTTTATTTTTTGTGTTAGTGTAAGTCTGACAAAGGGGTCATGCAGAGTTAGTATGTATGTCACAAGTTACAATACATTTATTTCTCTGTGAAGCATAAAATATTTACTGTACTGTAATATGTTGCTGATATTAAATAATTCTATCAAAGCCAAGACACACATAAGGTTTTGATGATTTCCTGAGAAACTACCAGCATAAATCTTAGGCTTCTGTATAATTATCTCAAACCGCCAATAGACCTCATATGGTTTCTTCAAGCTTCTTTGTTTTTCAGGGCAAAAAGTGAAATGGTGCTTCTTCAGGGATAAATTGCCCAAATATACAGACGTTTACACTCGGGCTCTGAGCTCCAGGAAACCCCATTAACTCTACTGCTACCCTGAACAAGAACCAAATGTTTTCCCAATTACATCAACCAAAACTGACGTTTTGGTACTAATAGCAGTGTAAATAGAGGAAAATAGCCTCTTTGCTGAAGTGAGCATGTACATCTGACTTTCTAACTTTACTAGTCAGAACTTAAATCAACTCTTTCACATCAGGATATGGCAAGACCTGTGGAAAAACCATCACCTGGACAGAGTTATCTAATGATACTACAGGAAGAGAGCATTCATGCTTGAATCCCTAGGAATTTGTAAATTGATGCACTTCCATCTACTTTTCAACAAGTTTACACTACCTTGAATATTGTTCTTTCCTAAGCATAACCAAAATACTATTTTGTGCAGATCTCCATGCTCCTGTTCATCTTCAAACACCAGCAATGGATAGTTTACCTTTCTTTCACTGCTGATGCAGCAACTGTTTACTGCTACTTGTTGCTTATGAGCAAGAAAGTAACACAGTCAGGACTAAAGAAATTTAAAATTGTTTCAGCCACAGTGTTCTACAAATAGTCACTTTCTTCTTTAGTGTAATTTTAAGACTGAAAATAATATTTTACTTCATAAAATCATCAGCTTAAAATTCTTTGTGAAAGCATAACAGTAGGGGCTGTTGAAATTTCTTAGAGTTTTACTTGCTGTTTAATGAAAAGCCCACTACTCCATTTAATTCTTTGCAAATATTGGTACTCCCATGAAGGTTTCAGAAGCAAATTGATCTTTTCCTTTCTGTGTACTTGTGGCCAGTTGTGCTGATCTAATCGCTACTATCTAATAAATAGCATTTAGCATTCTTTTAGATTTACTACTTTAATACTATTCTAATTTATGCTGCTTTAATAGCTAGGTTAGACTGTTTTAAAACCAACATTTTCAGTTAAAGATCAGATAAACCCAATCCAATTAAAAATAAATAAATAAATAAAAATATTTAAAAATAAGTAGTACAGCCATACCTATCTTATCTCCTAAGAGCATTTTTAAGTTTTAACTAACAGTGTTTCCAGCTCTCATGCTTTACTGCAGATTTTTTTTCATCTTTACCATTAAAATGAGATGTTCTCTCTTTAAACATTAATCAGAACCTTACAGTCTGTCATGGTTAGCCTTAGTTTAGCTCAGAAGTTATTTTCAGAGCTGTAAAAACTATAATCTTCCAAGCACAAAATGGAAAAAATCCTAAAGTAATCATCAATAACATCATCAAATTCCAGAGTAAAACTTACTCTTTACAAAACTCTGGAGGATGGCTGATCCTTCTAAACAGGTATTCCCTTCTGACTTCTCTTGTTTGATCTCAGGAAGTATTTGGACTAGCAGTCTTTGCTGTCTGGGGTACAACCAACCCCTCTGATCTTCCTCAAATGAAATTTAAACAACTTTTCTAAGAAAGATGGGACAAAATACTTCATTCTTCAAACATTCACTTATTCCAGCCATGCAGAAGGAGTCCACCAGTCTCATTTTAATTGAGTATATTTCTCTCAAATAAGGACATTCAGTAAGTTGGCTAACATTTTAAGGATTTATTCAGTAATTTGTTCTTGAAGAATGGAAGAAAAAAAAAACTTGATTATAGTTCCACTGCACACAATCAGTTTATATCACAGAAATATTTTACTATAACCCACTCAAGATTAATGTCAGGTTTTCCTTCTTTCACATGCTCCAAAACTAAATGAACCAGTTTTTTTTTTTAATTTCCCTTTTCCATCTAAATGGATTTGAATTTGAAATGTCTTAGATGCATTTTGAATGACATGGTTAGACATGTCAGCACACAGTTTAGACACCAGGATAATGGGACCACAGAAAACAGTGCTCTCATTTTTATAGATATAGAGGATAAGCACTACCCCTAAACACTACCATAATGGCAGCCCTGAGCACTACACTAACCACTGTGGTAATGAGCACGTTAACCACTGCCCCCAGCCACTACCCTGACCCCACCCCTAACCACACTGCCCTAACCTCTACCCTTAAATCTACCCACAACCACTACCCAAACCTCCTACTACAAACTGTGCTAACCACTACCCCTGCAAAGTGACCGAGCTACTCCCCACACCAGTGTGGTAACCAGTATCCTAACCCTGTACCATCACCGGGGAGGCCCGGGTTAGAAAGATGAAGGAGCAGCACTGTTGGGGCCTGGCCATGATCTCCTCAGCATGCCTTCTGCAGCCCCAGTGTTCCTGGAGCTGCGGGCTCTGTGACTCTCTCATCCCTAACCCTAACCACGATGCTAACCCCAACAGATGTGTAATGACATGGTTGTACACGTATTGCTTCAGCCTGCAGTTTAGTCATTTTGAAAATGGGCCCATAGAAAAAAAGTATACATCTTTGTCAGATGTCTAAGATCTTTACCAAATTGATCAGGCCGTAAGTGGTTGGCAGGAAGACAAGAAATGCAATAAACAAGCACAGGTTTAGGGACTGCTCACAAGGACTAGGATCAATCCCTTCAGCTGCCTGACTGATCAAATCCCATCCTCAGGCAGCTAGAGATAACTTTCCCGAAAAATTGTTTCAGCATGAACTAGCCTGTTCAACAATAGTAGAAGACAACATAGGAATTTCATTATAGGATGCTTACAGTATTCAGTTATAATTCAGATTACAAATGAAAACAGAGTTCCCAGAGAGCCTTGCACCACTGCAGTCAGTATCACCTATAAATACAAAGTTTCTAATAGCCAACAAAAGTTTCAATTAATTACAGTCTAGCTATAAGATAGAATAATCAGGAGATGAAAGGGCTGAAGAGACCAGACTTCAAAGGATAAAGTAGGTGGAATTTTGTGACCTATCCTTTTGCTCAAAGCAGATCTCTCTTTCCCCGAATATTTAAGGAGCTTTTGCCCTCTAGCAAGACAGGCACATTATGTACATCTGTCCTGGATTGAGGAGGCACTACAGAAACAAAATCTTATAAATAAGAACTTCACCTTCAATGCTAACTACTTTGCCTAGTGAAAGGAAACAAACCCTCTGATTCTGGTTCATTTAAAGTCTTCAGTGCAATAAAGACCATAAGCAAGCTGCCCTCTGAGCATCTCATTACAGGCCCTGACAAAGGGATGAAGCTCAAACTCCAGCAGTATAAAATTCCTTAATAACACTGGTTACCTGACCACAGAGACAATCTTCCTAACTTGTAGAATGCCCTTCTTCATCTCTTCCCAACGCTCCCACAGGCTCTGCTAGGAGCGAATTTAAGTGGGCAGGTGCAAAGAGTAAGTAGGTCTACAGAAACAGAGGCGCCCTGGAATCCCCTTTGTTCCCACAACAAAGATGCAAGTTTTGTGCAGCTTGTCCAAGCAGCTTTTCATCACAGCCATGCTATCGAAGGCACACAAATAGCTACATAGCAAACTCAAGGAGAAAGTACCCAATTTGTTTAGGAGTCATACAGCAGCTTTGCTGCACATCTCCACTTGCCTACACTAGCTAAGTTTGCAGAGTGGGCTGCCCTGCAAACTCTGTCTTTAGGAAAATAAACTAGAAATGCCATGTGAGGATCCATAAATGTGTTCCAACTCCTAAGGCAAACATAAGAATCCAAAGCAGTGAGTTTTCTTTTGGACAGCTTCAAAGAGACCTAGTGGAAATGATTCATATCAGGGACCAGAGTAAACACAGGTGAAACAAATACAGCACAGCACAGGTAGAGATGAAAACATCAACTGTTTTGATCTAGTGAACTTTCAGATTGCAGCGAGTTACTTGCTCATGTAAGATGTTATCATGTCTTCTTTTAAAGGATTCACAGGTTAGACAATAATAAAAATAGCTGTGAGCTAAGAAGTCAAATACAAAATTTACTATATGTTTATTATACTTTCCCCTTACGATTTTCCTCCACAATTCTGGGGAAAAAAAAAAAAAGTTTTATTTTGAAATATAGCCCAGCACACCTTCCAAAAATATACTTGGCCTTGAGAAGACAATAATTCACAACTAGCCTAAATGTAATTGAAGGAAAAAGTTTTCTGAAGACAAATATTGGTGGCTCTAGTTTTATACCTACAGAAAATTCAAGTCTGAATTAGCTCACTAGTGGTCTCGAAATTTCCAGCTAATCAGATTTAAAGACACAGCACAGGACTTTATTGACCAGTTTAATAACATGGATTGCCAAGATCAAATGTGACTGTAGGGAGTAAAATAAAAACATTTAGGCTCTAATTATTAGTGGCCTACATGGAGGGACCTGTCAAAAATTTCTAACAGCTGTTAGAAAATAAATCATTTTCACAGGTCGAAACCAAAGACCTACTGCACAAGAAGCGCTCTGTGTCCTGGGGCTGTGCTGATTTGAGGATTCACAGCCACCTGTTGCTCTCCACATGAATCAAAGGACAGGCATGCTCCACACACAGGAAATAAGGCAATGCACTGTTTTCTCTAGTAGGCAGAGTCCTGGAAAAATGGAAGGACAGCAAAACACCTGTTACACACACAACACTTGGGAGCACTTTGAGGTTTGAACATGGCAGAATTCCTCCCAAGTTCTAAGTTTCTGTCATTAATATTTCAGTTTCTTTCTTGTGTAGGAATTGCAGAGGAAGAAAAAAATAACAGCAAGACCTGATCCCAGCCAGCCATAAAAACAAAGATTTTAAACTGGTGGCAAATAAGGAAAATCTAAACCAAAGAGCACATCCATGAAGAGGAAAAGGGCCATTTCCTGGACACACCAGGTTCTTTCCTATGCAGTGATGGGCAGCACTGGTTGTGCTGTGCTTGTAATACTGTGCTTCGAATACTAAGCAGGTGATGGTAAGCAATGGCTTGGTATTTTTAGCAATTTTATGGTGAAGTTTGTGGAGAAGAAGAATGACTCTCAGTAGATTTTTGGCTTTTCCAGTCTGTTCATAATCTGTGCACCCATTGCCAAAGCCCAATCCCTTGGTTCACTTGCTTTGTTCTTCACAAAGTTAATGCATACATAAAGCTCTCTGTGCCATATGAAGCCTTGCAAATGGGGATGTTGCCAACAGGAGCTGCGGACAGACCTACGGAACTGTGCTTCATCAGCATCCCTGCCATTTGTTCAATCCCAGCTGATAAAACGGTACAATCAGTTTAAACCATCATAACAGATAATGCACTTCATTTGGTATTAGCAAACAAGAGTCTGGTACATGGGAAATTAAAATAGGCTTGCTGCCTAGAACTGAGGGACTGAAACATAGTATTTTTTAAATCTCATACTCTCCAGATAATGAGCATTTAAAATTTAATTTATAGCAATTCTATTTTTCCCAATGTGTCCATATTTAATTTTTTAAAATTTTTAATAATAAGCTTATTAACCTAGGAATTATTTACTTTTATCTACCTTCTTATTGGCAGTAGAAGTGACTGTGATTGGGACAAGGAACCACAATAATGCCATAAAGAAAGATGTCAACCTATTTTCAAAGTCTCTTCACACCCGTTTCCTAACATTTTAATTTATTTTCATATTTTGCACATCATGCTTTTATCTTCACCTTCACAGCATCATGTATGTATTACAGTTAAGCAATCAATATCTTTATTTTCTAATCTACTGGGTTGTAGTGCTTTAGTCTGTATATAAAGTGAAGAGACTATCAAGTTAAAATCTGATTATTAGAGAACATTAGATATTCTGCATAATTATGGGCCCAGTGGAAGGCTAAGAAGATGATGCATTACAGACCTCATTTACTAGGGGTTATTTTTTTATTACATAAATGAAGGTTTCCTTATCTTAAATTGTATCTCACTAGAATTCTTGCTGAGCTTAAGAACAGTTGTCCTTTTTTTTTTTAATGAATGTTGTTGCACTTTCCCACGTGTCAGCAAAAGGGTTCTGAAATGTAAGGACTGTAGAAAAAAAGTGGCAGCAAGACCTTCACCACTAAGGACCTAATGCTTTATTACTTGTCAAGAAACATAAAAGCAAAATAAATAAATTAAAATGATGCACCACTTTAGTGAGAATGGCAGCCTGTCATATAAATTTAATCCCAAAGATTTAAATTGTGTTCCACAGTAGCATTAGAAAAAGATAGAATCCAATTAAAACCATGCTGGATTTCAAGGACATTGCAATATTCACTCTGCTTCTGTCATGTAAAATAAATTTAGTCTTGATTCAGTGCTGAGTACGAGGAATTAGATTTTGTAATGATCTATTTCCTCAGGTATTTTGCAGTACTACCTTAAAATACTGGAAAACAGTCAAGGAATTTGCTGAGCCAAGAGGTATATTTATAAAGAGGCATATTTTTAAAGTAAATCCAACCATTAGGGAAATAATTTTCAGACTCAGATTTAAGTCCCCAAATCCACATGTAAAAGTGAGTATTAAACAGTTTTCAGTAGGTGGGACACAGGAAAAAAAAAAAGAAATTAAAACTGCAGAGTATAAACAAAGTGTTGGACATTTTATTAAGAGAAAGGACAGCTGCACAGCAGAAGAAATTCACCTTGCCCATTTGTCCTGGCTGCTGCACTCTGCACCAGAGCAAATGTGAGCATGGAAGAGAAGATGCCACCTCGGGCAGGCACAGCAGCAGCCCGTCCAGCCCAGCGCGCAGGCACGGACGGCAGAAATGGGGGAAAACCTGCTGGCTGCAGCACAAGCACTGCCAGGGGGAAAGAGGGCCTGAACCAGCATCTCTCCATAGCAGGGAGGAAGGGCAAAGCTGGCATGGGAACTTAGAACAAGAAGGAAATCGGAGGAAATCCCCCAGAGATGCTGGAATGGAGGAAAGGCCATTACACCATTACATCTACAACCTGTCATGAGACAGTGGAGGGAGAACATATCTTGACCTTTACTGAGGCATCGATCATGCCTTGATGTGATAATTATGTCGGGTTGGTTTTTTTATAAACAGATTATTTCTTACCACAGTCACTCTTACAACAAACACAATTAAAATATATGCATAAATTCAGTTAGGGAAAAATTAACTTAATTATTTGTAGAAACCTCATTATAAGTAGGGTGTGAACATTCTTTTCTTTGCATGCATTTTAAAAAAGAAATACATACAGCATGAACTAAAACTACTGTTTTTCAGTGAGTATATACTTTACCTGACAACTAAGAATTTGCATATAATATCAGGGTATTATTGCACCATAAGCCAGTCTTCAACAGCCACAGAGCTTTGCTTCTTTGTTTAAAAAGAATTTAACACAGTTGTGCCATGAAACAAAAAATCTGTAGCTTGTGTGTGTCTCTATACATCTCTTAGAAGCAATGAAAGCACTTTGTTTCCTCTACATAGATCCTATTACAAGTCCGTTTTCACAAATTGCAATATCTCCGGCTCTGCTGTATTCTAATTAGGTCACAAGAGGAGACAAAGAATATACAGACACACTTCTAATCTCAAGTAATGCAAGCAACATGTTTTCAACAGAAATTCTATTTTCAGATATGATTCCTTTTTTATCATTAAGGTAATTTATTCTTTAAGTCTTGGACAACACACATAATATACACTCCAC
This sequence comes from Melanocharis versteri, assembly GCA_013397845.1. Taxonomy (NCBI): domain Eukaryota; kingdom Metazoa; phylum Chordata; class Aves; order Passeriformes; family Melanocharitidae; genus Melanocharis; species Melanocharis versteri. The sequence goes on from VZTG01006788.1 coordinate 1,107,337, forward strand.
ACATATGTTCACTTAATGAATTGGTTTGTGTATAATAACTAATGGTGCCAAAAGTGTTTTAGCACAACGAACAGCGGAAAGTCTCAGACTATAAATTGGGATAGAGAATGCATCAAAACAATGTATTTTAATAGCACTTTCATTACCAAAGATGAACATTTTTTCTAGGTTGTGATTAATTTATTTGTTGCTGAAAAATGAAATTCTAATAGTTGCTTTTCAGTACAAATGTTATCTGATTGGGTCTGGAGGCAAGTCCTTACATAGCACACCACTGAATTCAATTGCAGAGTCATTTCTTAGATTTATTAGCACTATCATGGTTACAAAAATCTATTATAAAAGCGAGACTTATACAGCAACTTTAAGGGGAAAAATATGTGTTCCGTATCTTCAGTTAAGCATAAAGAAGATTCTAGTTTTTATCACGCCAGTCTACTACTGTTGAAGTGAAAAACCTCTTTTCTTCAAGTCAGTCTTTTCCTTTTATCCTCAGTGACCTTTTCAGTAGTCTCAGGTCACAAATGATACAGCCTGGTGACCTAAGATTAGCCATCAGTGAAAAATAGGCTACATCTCTATTCTGCCTCCGAAGAGTAGAGATTTGACAAGGTAGTGCTTAACAGAATCTCCAGGTTAAATGACATAGTTTTCCGTTCTGTGTGGGGAGGAGGGAAAGTCCACCTTGCAGGGCTTAGGCTTGGGGCACCGTGTCAGATCCAAACTGCTAGCAGGAAGCACATGGCCAAGCTGGAATATATTTAAGCATCAGAAATTCAGATCAGTTGTATCTAACGAGAATCCACATAGAGTTTGGCAATTTACATAAAACAACATAAAGGTATCTGAAATATGCACTTATGCTGAATTGAAAGGCCGTTATAATGGGTATAACACTGTTCCCCTCACACAATCAGGATATACCAGAGACATCAGAAGGCCACACAGACTTATATACCAACATTTTCTCTGTACTTGTCGAAGTAAATTGCAACGGATGAAAAAAACCCTGCAGTCAATGAATTGGGTGCAACCCAAGGCCAACAAGAGAATAAGAACAAGATGCATCTTCTGCATCTGTTGAGCTGTTCTGTCAAGACTTTGTGTTTTTTCTGCTTTTGAGGAGACAAGAGGAGCCCTCGGGCATCTCATGGTGTGACACCTATCCCACATTGTTAATTGTGCCCATTATTTGTCAATGGAAATTTGGTTCTAGAGTGATTATAAGACTACATTTCCTTTTAAGAAGTGCTACAATTTTCTCTACTGCTGAATATGCCCCCATTTTACCAGACAATCTAAGTAAATGAGGGCCTTTAAGTAAAGTAGGTACTGAGAACTAATCCTTTCATTTGCTTTTCTGGGAGAAGTCAGGAAAGAGGTCAAAAGGTAGCATCCTATTCATCTATTATGTCTATTAGTTTAATTTCCGGAACATAAATGAAATAGGCTTCTCAATTTCCACAATGATCAAGACGAGAGTCACGTTCATAAGACTTTTATCTGTAACACTTTGTTTTCTCATCTGTGACAATAACAGCCTGATAAACTCTGAAATTGCTCTGCACCACTGAAGCCTTATGACAGAAAACACGTTTCCAGAAAAGTACATATTTGAACAACATTAATAGATTTGAAGACAACTTATTTTTCAAAGCACCAAAGACAGCTCACCAATTATGTTGTTGAAAACCAAAGTCTGATGACAATTAAACAGAACACCAGATGTACAAAATGACATTCTATTCTGAAAGTCATTCAGCAGAACAGTCAAATTTAGATACTTTCCATAAGGAAACCATACACAAACTAAGAATTACCAGCACAAAATTTCTGAGTGACTTGTGCCCTGCAGAGAGTCAAGTTTTAAAATGCAGAGTTACTGAACATGAGGGCAGAATCTATTAACACCACAAACATCAAGAGGCTTTCCAAACATGTTTCAGCGACTGTTCAAAGCTACACATTCCACATCACAGTGAAGTGTTCATCAAAGGGAGAATGGAACAGCTTCTAAGAAGTGATCACTTCTGGTTCTTTATTGTTCACAATATAACCTCGTGCCATTGCTCTATTTAAATAGCTGCACGTTTTGTCTCTGCAGACCTCAGAAATAGTAATATGGCACCAGCAGTCTTCCAACTCAGTAAACAAAAATTGCATTGTATGCTGACTAAATTGCAAGCCAGAAACCAATATCCCTCTTCCCTGCCTCCCCAAACGTTAAGGGCAAACTGTAGCGAGAAATGAGGTGCCTCCAGCTGCATGATGAGTGGTGCAGCTCACACACTCCTGCTAAAATGAGGCTACCTGTTTATATCAGACATAGGGCAGGAACAAGTCACTCAAACCACACTGGAGTATTATTGAAAGAGAGATGCTTTCTCTGCCTGTTTTGCTGCTGCTGGAAAGAGAAAATTATTGCTATTCTAGCAGAAGGAGCATAATACTATATTTTAGACTTCAGATCTGCCAGTATTGCGGAGTTACCAGGTCAGGTCACAATGAAGGCAATGAGACCAGCTTACTAAACACAAGAATTTAAAGGTCAAGACTTTTGAACAAAAATTCTTTTGAAATATTTTGAAACATATTGCAGCTTCAAATTTTTTTTATCATAACCAGGGTTATTAGCTTGTCATAGCAGTGTTATTTGCTAGGTTTAACATCTAAAAAGATACAGATATTGATGCCAAAATGATTTTTGCTTTTTCCTTTTTATACCTTTTACACAGTTCTATGTATCCACAAGTATTAGCATGCATACTTGTCATTCTTTTTAAGTCTGCTAACTTAGAACAGTTTTAGTGTTCTGCAGGGCCAGGAAACCAAACACCCCAGAAGCCGTGAGGCCAGGAGACCAAACATTCTACTATCTTGGGGAGCCGAGGTCACCTTCTAGAACATATTCTGTAAACTAGAGATTATGCCCACCCAGCGGGGGGGAGGATTCCATAGATGGGGGAAATACCACACCATCCACCCAAGCCCCTTATTGGGTACCCTTGTTAGATATGCTAATGTGTAAGGTCTATAAATTGTATACGTGATTTACAGGCGTGTGCATTGTGATGCGTTCCACCTTGGCAAAGTGATGCATTGATAGGATGCTATTAAGGATACGGAAGTAAACAACCCCCTACCCTTTAACTGTGTCGAGCTTTCATCTTCTAAGACCAGGAAAAGGCATCAATATGCTCACAGTAATTCAAGAGATGAGGCTTTAAGGTAAAAGAGACAACCTGGGTCCTGGGATGAAACAACTGGCTGTGTTGGCAATTACAGCTTTATTCCAAATTCTATTGCTCTTGAATTCATTTCTCTTAAAATACAACGCTTTATGCCAGGTACCACTTTAGTTTCCTCTAATTTTCCTTGAACCACTTTACTTTGAAGTGATTTAAAATGCTCCTGGCATTGCTCATATTGGTATTCACAGGTGCAATGAACTCGCAGAACACTGCAATTCTCTTACAAATTGTCACAATAGGGCTTAAGACCTGTTCCCATAAATGTGTTGGCTGTTGACTGGTTTCCTTTTGGTTTTGGGGTTTTTCTGGATTTTTTTTTTTGCAGTGGGGTTAGGGAGAGAACATTCAAAACTGTTTTCTTCCAATATGGCTGTGAACATAAAGATCCATCTTTCATTCTTAGTCTCCTTCAAATAATCAAGAACCACTTCTTTGGTCCTAGTTTTCACCTCTGGAATTATTTCATAAAAATTAGATGGGAAAATATTTTAATATAAATAGAAAACAAGTCCCACTGAACAATACAAGAGGACTCAGAATGCTTCTAGAAGACCAAGTTTATTTGTCCATTGCAATGGCTCATTTGGTAATGAACTGGGAAACGGATAATTCATCCTAAGGGCAGAATGGTAATAAAGCTACTACAAGTTTATAATTTGCTGCTTTTCAGCTGTAAGTAAATAAAATACTTTTCCTCCATGAAATATCCTTATCTGTGGAAGCACAGAGAACTAATCCCCTCTTTGATCTCTGACAGATGCCTCTACCAGAAGAAAATCTGAAGTGGGATGCACATGAAAGAAAATCCATCTGGGGAAAAATGTTGTAACTACCCAAAACAAGTGTGCCAGGTACAAAAGCCCATTGTTAAGACATGAAAAAGTAAATTAACAATAAGAAACAGGTATAAGGAAGGCAACTTTAGCAACCATAACATGGATGACCCCTTCAAGTAATTATAGAAAACAACAAGGTTCTTTTCTAACAGAAAAGAGACTCTCAGTACGTTCAGAAGGTGTATCTCCAGAAATTAATATATCAAAATGTGATCTTCCTCTGCAGATCAGCAACTAAAGATTACCCTCATTAATTTTAATAGCTAGTCCAAATATCTTTAACCCTCTATGAAATATATTCCAAGATCTGAGGAAGATGATTATAGGATTCAATAAATATATGAAAAATATGTATAATATGGGTGTGAAATCTTATCCAAGAAGAAAGGAAAATATGGGCAGGAACTCTTTTTCATATACTATACTTCGCTGTTGAAAATTCAGTCTTGATTGCACCAAGATCTTGAAATAAGCAACTATTAAATATGAATTTGAGTAGTTATTAACATTCAAAACATTGTGCTGGGAGTACTCTTGCCTAAATACACACACCAGAATAGGGCGGTCAGTAGAAAAGAACAGAAGCCGACATGACTTCTTGTTCTAATTATGACACGTGTATTTTCTGCCATTAAGAGAAGTCAGATCTGGTATGAATTAAGGCCATTATCACCAATCTGAGACAACTGAAAAGCTAAAAAAGCACTGCTAAACAATAAAAATCCCAAGAACAGTGACCATTTGCTGCAATTATGAATTAGAAAGCAACTTGGGCTTCAGGTCATTGCACTGTTTTTCAGCTGCAAATCTCTGCTGGCTCCAAGGAATGGAATATGTTACAGAAAGCAGAGCAATGGTGACAGAAGCATCTACAAGAAGGTCAGCACTCACAGACAATGCTGCAACAGTTAAGTGGATTTTTATTCTTGAGATATCTTTTGGTACAAAACCTACATCCTTCAGAATGAGAATGAAGATTTAAGGAAATGTTCTCATTATTGTACATTTAGTCTTACTTTCTTACTAGAAAGAATTCCCTGAATGTTAAATTCACTTAAAAACCCCAAACCCCAGCAATGTCCACATCCCTCCCCACCAAAAAAACCCCAAACACAACACAAAACAACAAAAGAAAAAACAAACCAACAAAAAAACCCAAAAACCCCTCAACCAACCAAAAAAACCTCCAAACTCCCACAAAACAACCAAATACATACTGAAAGAGAACCTTATTCACCAAGAACGCCTTGTTCTGGATTAGGAAAAGATGTTGTTAATAATTTAAAAAAAATCAGGCAATGTATAGATGACAAAATGATTTTTGCTTTTTCTTTTATATACCTTTTACACAGTTCTATGTATCCACAAGTATTAGCATGCATCCTTGTCATTCTTTAAGTCTGCTAACTTAGCACAGTTCTAGTGTTCTGCAGGGCCAGGAAACCAAACATCCCAGAAGCCGTGAGGCCAGGAGACCAAACATTCTACTATCTTGGGGAGCCGAGGTCACCTTCTAGAACATATTCTGTAAACTAGAGTATCGCGGCTCACCGGCTGTGTGTGGCTAGCTCGGTAGCCGGGAACACGCGTCCTTCCCTGGCCGCTGCTGCGGGTGGCTGGAGGCTGCTTCAATGGCAGGAGGGCGAGCGGGGGCTCACACAGGGCTCCTGCACCCACCGGTGGTAAAGGTGCAGGGGGAAGCAAAAGAGACGAGAGCGGCTCCTCAGGGTGGAAGGAAGGGGTTTATTCCAGAGTCCAGGAGAGGGATTGGAGAGACGGGGGGGCGAGGAGCAGCGAGGAGCGGGGGAGTGAGGAGCCCCGAACTGGGCACTACAAGGGGTTTTATACCCTCAAGCGGGGCAGAGGGATACATTCAAATAGCCCAATCCGGGCAGGGACAGGGGGCCCTACATAGGTGGAGGAAAGGTACAAATAACCAATAACCACGGATTCTCTGGAATCTCACCAAAGTTGGGCAAACTGGGGAGAACAGGGAAAGGTGTTCTGGGAGCTTCAGGGGTTTCTTGCCCTAAGGAGAAGGGCAGGGAGATGCGGCAAGGTCCAACCAACGAGCCCTCCCTGTGAACTCTGCCACAGCCTGGTCAGGGAGCGCAGGCAGGCTGTGATCCACCGCAACACTAGAGGTCATGCCCACCCAGCACGGGGGAGGATTCCATAGATGGGGAAAATATCACACCTTCCACCCAACCCCCTTACTGGGTACCCTTGCTAGATGTCCTAATGTGTAAGATCTATAAATCGTATACGTGATTTACGGAGGGGGAGCATTGCGACGCATTCCACCTTGGCAAAGTGATGCATCGATAGGATCCTATTAAGGACACCGAGGTAAACAACCCCCTACCCTTTAACCATGTCTGGCTTTCATTTTCTAAGACCTGGGAAAGGCATCAGTATCACTGATTTTTTTTTTTACGTTATTTATAAATAAGCAACCCTGCAGTGATGCCTCACTTTCATGAGTGAAAGAAAATATTAACACAGAGTTGGGTTTTTTTATTCATAGCCCTCTTTTACACAGCACCCAGTGAAAAAGCCTCTTTAGAATTTTCTTGGAACTAATTTTTTTCAAAGCTCTTTCTGATTTTCCCTGGGTAACAGTTATGTGTGTGTGAAAAGCTCTCATGTTCACAGTCTCTCCCCCTTGCACATCTAGTCAATTACCTTTCTGAGCTTCCTCGTATTAAAAAGCATGTCCTCATTTCAGATGGGGAAGTATATCCCAGCTTGGAAGTGATGCCAACATAAGTTCAGAAAAGAAGCAGACCCGTCTTTTGCGTGTGTTTTTAGAAAAATGCAGTGGTTACATTAACTTCATGGGCATTCCATCAAAATTCCACCACCACAAATGAAATAAAACATTCTTGAATTTTAAGTCTGCAGAAGTTTTGTGCGGAGCTCAGAGAACAGTACATTAGCATATTTATGAAGCAGGTACCAATTCAACCCTTATTGTTATGTTTAATTTAACACACTATAACTTCCAGCAAATATTACACAGCCTTAAATCCATGAACCAATCTAATTCATGGCAAAATTTCATCTATTTCTTAACTACTTTTGAAACATGTATGCATTACATTGTGGATCTGATCCTTTCTAGCTTTACTCAGCCCAAGTACTGCTACTCTCTCTGTCTTGCCTCTTTTTTTCAGTTGAAAATATTTGGGAACAAATTAGTAGATGGTTAAATGAATGACCATACTGAGACAGACCAAAGTCCATTTAGTCTGCAGTTCAAAATCCCACAGTAGCCAGAAACTTACGTCTGAGAAAGAAGTTAGGAGAAAGGCAGCTACAGAGTGACTCTTTCAGGTACAGCCTCCCAGGCTCCAGTGCAGCTCAGGAACCTCCAGAGGTGGTATTTTGTGTTCCAGGGAAACCACAAGTGCCAGAATCTAGCTCAAAGCTAAGTCCTGCAGCCAATAATCTAAAGTTCAGACAAACTTCAAACTAATAAAGAAAAACAATGTATGTTAGAGAACAGAATAAAAAGTAGAAGTTGTATTTAGAAAAAAAAAGGGAATAAAAAATCTTCTTTCATGGAAGTCTTTTAATAAAAATCTTTGGAGAGTTAGCTCTCCAGAGGTGCTTTTATTTTTCTTAATGTGTAAAACCACAACTCAGCCCTGCTCCTCTGTGTGTGTGTTTGTGTACACTCCCTTAACTCAGAAGGGAGGGAGGCTCCCTTAACTCCACAGGCATACGCGCAAATCACGTATATACAAACATATTCATCCCTATCCCTGTTAAAAAATCACAGAGGTGTTTAGCTCTCCACATTTGTTGTACAGTGGTACCTTTGTAAAGTGAGTTTTTTTTTTTATTTAACTGCCCATAAGAAAAATCATCCTTCAGCTGTTAAATATTATGCTTTCTATGATACATTACAGAGCTACTATATTATCTAAGCTGCTTCAATGCGTTGCTCCTTATCAATACTCAAAGCCACAGAAGTGCTGTCAGGACCCCATATTTTACTTCTCTTCAGCTCATGCTGTATTTCAGGATTTGTACACTTCAAGCCATCAACTGCTCCTAGATTGCCATCTTCTCAACCATTAATGCTCAAGTTTACCTTTCAGTGTTGCAAATTCTCCTTTACTGCTGCTTTTTCTCAAGAATTTGTAGATAATGTCCCATCTTGAATTACATCAGTGAAATACAGGGATAGCAACAGATTATTTTAATGCTGTTATGTTAGCAACACTTCGGTGAAATTAGGGGTCTGTCAGAAGGTGATGTGGTGAGGGTTTAACCAGGGATTGCATCCAGAGGTTATTCTGACTTAACGACTACTGGAAATCTTTCTTTAAGAAGTCTTTTAAAGCTCAGTTTAGTGACAAAAAAAGAACTAAAGGGAATTCAATTTTTACTTATCATTAGAACTTTAACAGCTGATGCCTTACTATCATTATTGTCAATTCAATTTATTGGTTAGTTTTGAACAGCAGGTGGTTCTCATTAACAGAGTGATATCAGGAATCATTCCAGAGCAAACCAAAATCAGTGAAACCTTAGGATGCTTCCAAGTGGATTATGAAATCAACCATGCCAACACTGAAAAAGCTTAAGTGGAGTTGCACTTGCTGGTGGCATCATGGTTACTTAAGGACACGGTTACTTAAGGACATCATATCAGACAGTAGAAATGCACACAGAACTCATTTCAAAACACTTAGAAAAGAGCAACAGTTGGTGTTAAAGGTAGGAAATAATCTTTGAGAAAGCTGAAGCCATAAAAAAACCCCAGACAGAATCAGAACCAGACAAAATCAAAATCTGGCTGACTCAGTACGGAAGGATAGACAGACTGAAGAATGTTTAAAGCTGGGGAGCCTTTACATCCAGTTTCAGGTATGAGAGAAGCCCTTAAAGAAGGTAAGGTGAAGAAATGAAAAGCTAGAATACATCCAGCAAGTGGGTCTACAAACTCAGTTCGGAGTAGCCAGGCATGAGCTCAGGTTGTCAGATACTCTGGCATTGAGAATTGCATATTTGAATCTCAGCAATTACAGAGTTTATATGCATACTGAAAACTTGTTACCTACCAGTGTGACTGCTAAAAATAGGTGTTTTCTAAATTACATCTTTAATAAAATTCCATCTTTTTTCTCCTCCTTTTTTATTTCTTTTCTTTCTTCTTCCTTTCAAAGGAAAACCAGAGAAGCTCAAATATTTTACCTAAGGCTTTTTCCCTTCCAAAATACTAGAATGAAAGACATTAGCAGCCAAGAGAACCTGACAATACTGGAACTTTCTGAAACAAGGTTTTGCATATCTCACTTGGCAGCTGGCAACAGAATGTGACAAATGAGAATTCTCACTCCAAGCTGCTGGCTGCCAGTCATGAGTTATCTTATTCCTTGCAGTGAGAGCAGACCACAGAAAAAACAGGGAAGCAAATAGGCCAGAGATACAGGGAAAAGACAACAGAAGGAAAAAAAGAGGAAAAAAAACCCACAACAAAGAAAGCAATCAGATGATGAACACAGTGGTACTCATACTCTTGATGCTTTATTTAGCATCAAGAATTCTTGTGTCACATTATCACAGGCTCTGATGAAGGTTATACAAAGTTAAAAACACGGTCCTTGCTATAGGCATGTTTTAATTTGTTCTTGAGTTCGTTTGAAGTGTGTAAACTTTTAATTGTTCTTTTAGAGGAACTCACGGCTTGCTGAAACTGCTTATTATAATACAAGGCCTACAGCTAAGCCCAAGTGGCACTCATCAGACTGTCTGCTTGTGATATTATCGACTTCAGAGCACATCCTCGCCAAATAAACTCTTTTTCTGAAACAATGAACTAAGCTCCCAGTAAAGAGGGAATTCAAGGGAAGAACATTTCTCTTACTCATTTCTTCCTGTATTCAACATGCCACATATGTTTTTACTCCAATGTTTTTTGCATTGCAGCTTACCTACTGTAATGTTCATTTTTTGTATGCGTGAATCTCATAATCTTTGAGTGATGCACTTGTGTTTAACTTCAGATGTGACCTCCATTTCTCTCAGTACTTTTTTTCGCTGCCTGGAAAAAGAGCCCTCTCTTTCACAGCCTTTTATCCATTCATAGACCATTGTTTTGTTCTTGAAATTCAAGCATTCACTTTCTGCACACACAAATCCTGCTACTCCCACCTCATAAACTGGCCACTGGTAACCAGGGGAGAGCCCAGGTGACATGGCAACATTTTCAGAAAATTGCTTCTTCAATGGAGATATTGCAACAGCAACTAAAACCAGAAGGAGTTTGTTTTCTAAGCAGTCTGGAGAGAGAGACTGAAGAGTATTATCTGTTCCTCTAACACCACAACACTGCTCATCCTTTCACAGGGTCTGCATTTCCTCCTGCAGCCATGGCACCCTGGCTCCAAGCATCTCGAATAACCAAAGCCTAATTTTTTTATGCTAGAAGTATGCAGATGTTTTTACAGTTAGTTGCCCTGAAGTTTGAAGAAGCAACAGATAAAGAACCAGCTAGCACCACCACCTATCGGTGAGAACAGGGAATTTTAAGTTATTGATTTGTATTATATTATGTAAATTTGTACTTCTAATAGTTCAGCTTTAAAGGGCAGATACAATTTATTGTAAACACTGAGTGAGAATGTTTAATAATAAATAAAGTCCTGAAAATGACAGGTAGCTTGTAAAAAAGACCTTAAAAAATTAAGGGAAATAAGTACCAAAGCTTTCTATAATCTTTTTCACATCTGTAATGAAAACTGGGAGTGGGATACCACACACATGTGGTTTCTTAAGCTTTTTTTTCCCCACTGTTTGGATTTAGAAAGATCTTATAAGGGTTACTTACTGCCAGAGATGACTACAATTACAATCCCTGAAAGGGACTTATGACTTCAGGCATGTCATGACAATATACAGGAATTTCTCAGAATAGCATTAGATTTTAGAAAGCAGAAAAAAAGTAGATGGCATCCAGTATCTTCTTAGTATCTTGATGTTGTGAGGATTCTACTAAGACTTACTCCAATATAATTCGGGAAAAAAAATTAATCTCGTGGATGATTACTTTTGATGCCTTAGATTATGGAACTAAGATAGTCTTACTTACTGAGTCTTATTGAGTATTAGCCCCTGAAATAAATATTTTATCAGGATTAAAAGAGTATGAGGTTTTTTTTTTTTTCAGTGACACCATTATCTCCTGCTTATTTCTTTCTCCTTACTTATCACTGTCTTTAAGAGCAGAAACTCTGCAGATTAAGGGACACCCCAGAACTGCATAGATAACTTCAGACAGAATATATCACAGGATAACATGTTATTTAGTTAAACACCAAATTCTGCCAAATGCTATTTATTGAAAACAGGGATTCCTCTAGTATTTCCTAACAGCATGAGATAAAAGTGAAGAACCTTAACATTTTCCAATAGTAATGTGAAAAGGTGATTCTCCTTTATACTGACATCTGAGATAATATTTGAAGATATTCCTTAATAAGATGGAATAAGCATTCTTGGAAATGGATCTTACCAGTACATGGAATAAGATCTGAGATAGCATACTTACTAGACATGCACTAGTTCAGGAGTGTAGTAAATGAAGAGATGCTTATAAATACTGCTTTGAAAGGTTAGTTTTCTAGATCATTAAAAAATAACTACTTCTTTTGAAGCACCTGAAGAAAGAAATTTTGACTGATGATGCTCATCTAGGATCCAACTGCTTAGAACAAAAAATGCTGCTGCTGATTAAAGCCTTGCTGATGTCTAGTGAAGACTCTTTGCATGTTTTCCTACATAGAAAATGTCTGAAAAAATCTTGGATAAAGGTACAGAAAAAATAGTGGAGCTACTTATGTTCATTGGCAGTAAAACAAAGGAAGCTTTAAGGTGCATTCCTCAGATAACCTTTTTCACAGTAGATCAGTTTCCTTTTAGAAGAAAGCTATTTCAAAGAGACAAAACATCAGATATAAAAAGTTTCCAGAAGTAATCAAAACGAATCAATGTATGAAAAGCAGGCGAGAGCAGAGTGATGCTTTAAATGAAGAGAGACCTTGCTTGGTCATTGAAAGAGCAAGAGACTTAACACCCTTCTACCTTCCCCAGAAGATGAAAAGCCACGTGACCATTCCCATGGCATTCTTTCCTATCATGTGTCTCCACACAAACTGTGTGACAGTGAAAAAGGTTAAGATCCCAGAGTTGTGTGAGCATATGGCTGAATCGCTTAACTGTAGTATTGGCAGAGTATAAAATAGCCATTACAGAAGTGTTCAAATTTTCTTGGACATCATCCATTTAATAACATCCTGAAGACACAAGCACAGTCAGATTGTCGTGCTGCATGCAGAAACTGATTTCTGATGGCAACTCAGGCACCTAACTCGGGAGCTTACATCCACTGGCAGAGAGGCTCTCCCAAGAGGCAGTACAAATGCCTTGTTTCAGTGCCCTTCTCCCTCACCTTTCATTGCCATGGAGCCATCATTGCTCCTTGACCCTGAGTGATCACGGTGAGTTTAAATCACAGGCAAAATAAGGATTGATTCTCCATCCCCACATAATTTTACACATATATACAGCAAAATCCATTTACCGTTTCTTTGCTCAGTCTCCTGTCCTATTGTTAATCCCAATAGGGAGATGCACAAAATTTAATTATCTGATGTGGAATCATCCCTCTCAAAACCAACTGCCCCCTCAAAGCAACCCACTCCTATCTGCATACAGATAATATTTGCAGAAACACAAACCTCAGTATCCACTGCCTCCCCTTCACAGACTGCACAAACACAACCACACAGCTACAGCTCATGTGCAGGTTTATATATCCTAATCAATCAGGCTGATTTTAATTAATCCTAATTGTCCTATTAAGGTTCCTGGCTAACAACAACACAGCAAAAAGGATTCCCTAAGCAGCATAATTGACTTAATCAGCTCCTTAATAATTCTTCTTCAGGCCTTTAAAATGAACTATCCTCTGGTTCATTTTAATAAGCATATTGAAGAGGAGTGTAAAGCCAACTGCTTGACTCCAGGAGTCAGCTCTCATCTCTGCAATGAAGAGCATGGCAGTAAACACACATGTTCAGGTCCACAGGCAGAGAAGAACTGCATCAGAAATATGTGACCAGCTATCCTCCAGGCAATGGAGAACGTTTAAGGAGATCTAGCTGCATTTTCCTAAGAAAACATGGGATTTTAATCTTGGACTGCAATTACAGTTGTTGATGAGTCTTCAAAGGCTAATTGAAGGTACTGTAGGTATTAATACAGCCATGAATTGAAAACCCTATAAACTAAAAATACCTGAGTTAAACTAAGGTGTGAAAAAATAGTAAGCTACTTTTACAGTATTTTTAATTCTGAACTTCTGCATTATATACATTTAAACTGTGCACATCAGTTATATGTTGGAGGCCTACAAGCGCAAGCCAAAGTAAAGAAAGGTCAATTGAAAAAGCAATTCTTTTGTTCTGGACTTCTGATTTATTAAATATTTTAAACTATAGGAATGCAGTAGCATGATATGAAGTAATAAAAGAATAATTTGAAGCCTTATTTTTGTCAAAGTTGCTCATGTTAAAGTGTCAGAGCATCTTTATGAAGCCAAGTTTGTTCCATTTCAGCTCACGCAGTGATACCTTTCCTGCAGGCTACTCAAAGTGTGCTCTGCAAAGATTTAATTTGTGTGAAAGCCAAATGCAACCTGGGAAAGCAGAATTTGGAATTAAAAAAGAAAAAAGCTGAAACACTGTATTTTCAGCTCGTTTCAGCAGACTGCTTTACTTTCAGCAGACAACTTTCTGCAGATGTTTAGCTTCTCCTCTTAGTGAAAGCAAGAGGCTTGAGGTACCTGCAAATACAGTTCCAAAATGAGAGTGGTGGGTGGCTTAGCCAAAATACCCCACCCAACCTCCAGAACCAGGAATACGCTCGCTTGGGGGCTGTGGATGTGCTTCTCAGCAGAAGTCATAACAGTAAATAGATGGTAATGTTCCATTCCTAAGAGTCCTAACTTACATAAGAAGCTTTTTCCCCTACTTGGAAGTCCACGATTTCAGAAGATTATGTGGTTCTTGCCTCTTCATGACATTTTATTCCCTTAAATGAAAGCTAGAGAATGTGTAATGTATTATAAAGGTACTCCAGTCAGTTAAATTCAATAGAGAGCAGTTTTCTTTAGGATAGTTACAAGGCTCCAGACTGAAAGTACTGTCCATTCAACAATTAGTTTTCTAACAGTTCTTTTATAAATCAGCTGAAGTATTTTTTTCAGTGACTTAATGGAGACTTACTATGAGCATTATTTTAAATTAAGTTCTACTAGATGGCAAGAAACCTCTTCTTCATCTTCATTGTCACACTAAAGGAATATGCAGGAGTAAAAAATGCTCTGAGACAGAGCATTTGTCTACCTAGCCCAGGAGTCTGTCTTGGATACAAAGAACAGAAGAGAACAAACAGTAATAATCCCTGGAATCCAGTCCATAAACTGAGTTTGGTTTTTGAACTTGCTGATGCTGTCCACCTCCACAGGCTCCCAGAGCACCAAGTTCCTGGTGCCAGAATCGCTAACCCTACCTATCCCCGAAGAAATCTTTTGTCCCCCCCATCTGCTTTCTGCTCTTCTCCTACTGGCATTGTTAAACATCTGGAGTATTCTTCTATTACAGGAATCAACAACTGTTCTGTATTCAGCTTACCAAACCCCTCTGCAGTTTTCTAGACCTCTATTCTATAGTGCTTTCAGCTTTTCTTCCCTCCACAGTGGAGTGTCTCAGAATTTTTAGGCTTTCTCTGCAAAGGGCCTGACCTGGTCTGTACTGCTGTGCCATAACCATGTCCAGGAAGACTAGAACAGCACTCGAGGTGTCCGTGTAACAAGGCTGTATTTTCTGTTCTGAATAGCTGCATCAGCAGTCCTGCAATATTTCATTTTCACTAAGTTACTTTGACATTGCATCCAAGCTTATGAAAAGACTTGAAAGGTCTTTGTGTTCCTAGTGGAAGTGCCTGTGTCATCTTGACTAAGAATATTAAATAATGATTTCTCTTACTTCAGACTTTTCTCTTTCTCTGTAACTTGAGAGACTTTCTCTCAAACTGTGTGCAAAAAAGCAACCCAAACAACAACAAAATAACCAAACACCAACCCAAACTGTGCAAATGGTTCCTGTAACTGTCTCCTTACACCTCACAACCACATTCTTGACACCTTGATCAAGTAAGGTAAGAGATCTCGATGTGTCTATGTACTACTGTTCTGAACTAGCAATAGCTATTTAAAACTAACCTCCTATTGAAAATAATTGCTTTACTATGTTCTAAATCATCACAAAGGACCCAGTGACATTCAAATATTATTTGTCCTTCTACTGTATGTTTGAGGAAAACATCTCAGTTAAGCATTTTGAAAGTATTTAATCTTAATCTTTCAAGCTCACTTTTATAATTATTTCAAACCGCTATGACAGTATGATTAATTCCTCTATAAAAGGCAGGGAAAAAATAACACAGTGTTTAGGCTTTGCATACACATACAAATTATTGAACTGCTAATTAACACAAAGGTTTTGGATATGGTAATAGCCAATTTGCATATGTACTCCTTCTAATATTTTTTAGAAGTTGAGATATTTCACATTTAATTTGTAACAAGATTATCAAAATAGAATTACCGAATCTGAAGGTGCCTGCTTTTTAAATCCTCTATTCTTCAGCTGTGCAGTACTTATTTAATGAAACTAATACATTTCCAGGCTCCCGATGAATTTCAGTGTGCTCACTGTACATTAATAGGCCAAAGAAATTCAACATTAGGTTGCTGTTGAAATGAAACTCCTGTGAGTGTGCTACCATTCTTCCATTCAATAAAGGTCAAGCTGTTAGTTGACTGTCATTAGGCATAGTCTCTTGACTGCTTAAAGGTTATATAAATATTAAAGTTTATGAAGTCAGGCAGGAAACTTTCTTTTCAAATATCCTGCCACATTATTTTTATCCTTTACCAGAAACAATTACACATTATGTATGATAGGGTGATGTGCTTTTCTTTTGAGACAAACAGCTGGTTTTCCATAAATAACGGCTTTGTCCAAAATCACAGTGAGCAAATAAAAGAAGACAAATCTAAGTTAAAAGTGATGATTCTTATGCTTATTAAAAAAACCCAAAGCACCCTATGACTTTATTTCATCTATCTAGACTCTGAACAGTGTGGCTTTCATTATTAGGTTACAATAGATCAAGATTTACGTCCACACTAACATTGCTCTCATTTCCATTTATATTAAACTGGTATTTGTTTTTTAAAAGAGGCACATGGATGAACAGAAATTTGCCCAATCTCTGTTTGTTCAGCTTGCAACTTGCACAATACCAAATTCAATCTTGTTAAGAGGCTTATTCTCCCATTGTAGAAGTTACCTGAATTATAAGCGAGTTGGAATCTGCATAGGCTATAGGTTTATGTCAAAGGAAAAAGACAAATTGGGGAAAGGCAGTTTTGGCTTGCACTAATAAATTGCATATAACTGGTTCATTTCAAATATCCTTTGCCCATTTTATTTCAGAGGTGAAGTGCCTTCATCTGACAATAGCAAATGGAAAGTGCTCTCACAACACTGTAGGAATAACAAGGAAATTGCATTTCTCCCCCACATTCCAACTGCTAAGGCAGCTTGTCTCCAGAACGTCTGTACTTGCCCACTGCTCACGGAGGTAAATACAAGCCCACAGTCCTGGTGTGAAACTCTGGCCACAAGCAGCTCTTGAAAAGGTGATTACTGATCTTAATTGTTCACCTGAACTATTTCCAAGCCTGGCTCCTCCTGCCTCTCTATAGTCCTCAGCAAAACAATACCGTTTCTAACTTCGCAGCTGGCAACATGGAAGAAATAAAGTAGTTCTATTTCATAAGGATATAGGGGGTCTTGTTTGTGTGAAGTTCCTAAGCATGAATTCACAGTAACATTTACCTGAAGAGTTATGGGGGAAAAATATCTGCTGAAACAAGTTTAGTATCTTGTAAACCACACTGATCTTCTTGAACTAAGATTCCAGTGGGAAAATCACAGGTTTCTCTTTGTTTGTTCTATTTTCCTCAGTAAAAAGGAAAAAAAATTCTTCAGTAATGCTCACTTATTCAAGAGCAAAACAAATAGGAGCATTCAGGTAATCACTAATCAGAACATGTGCTATTATTGGATGTGTCAGGTGCCATTTTTTCCTTTAATAAATCCTTAAAAATATTAAATAAAAGTAATTTTTAAGGTATTGGTTTCCATTTTCTATGTTTTGTGTAGGTTTTCTTCTGCTGAACCTATAGATACTGATTCTATTTATAATTTTTGTAATTGAATTTGTGTCTTATTCAGGCAAATAAGGCAAATAATGTCTTCCATTTCTTTACATTCTGAACTGTTTTATAACTGCTTCTACATGGCCATATTTGCTTCCCTAGCTCCTACATAACCTCCCTAATAACCCCTACCGCCCCACCCCCCACAAAAAGAAAAAGAAAAAAAGGGGAAAATTAAAAAGAAAACTATTTTTTTTTAATTTAGGGAAAAAAAGTTATGTATTTCAAAAGTAAAAATAAGAAAATGCCAAGTTGCCAAACAGAGTATAATAGCAAACATCTAGAGAATGTAAACAAGTATTATTTCTGACATAATTTTTGGTTTTTATAACATGTTTTTAATTACGTTTGCTCTTCTCTCACTGAGGGTGATATATGTGCTATCTATAACTGTCAGTTACATGTTCCCTGATATGTTGAGAACAGTCATTTTCTAATGAAATAAGGAGTATTTAGACTGTCCCAGTGAGGCTGAAAATGAGTTATCCTACATTAATGTGAAAGTAAATACATAAATGCTTTCCTGTGCCCAGGAGCACCATTGAGAATTGGAGTGCTAGGTCATTAATTTCTGTGAATGAAGAGTATTGTAAATGTTCTCCAGAGGAGTTTTCCAAAGATTCAGGGGTTATTAAGGTAAAAAGTTCTCTTTCCCTCCTAGAAAGCTCACACTTTGGAACATCTATGGGAATTGTATCTGAAGAAAGATATGAACAGACCTAAAAGAAAGTGTTTGTTTAACCATTAACTGTGTCTTGCAGGCAACTCAGCAGAATGATTAAGCTTTTCTTGCTCTCTTTTGCAAAGATCCTAATATAAATACACTGGAATTACAGATCACTACAATATCAAATCCACATCATCTCTCTGCAAGTTTAACCTAATGTTGAAGAATGGGTGAAATAAAACACATGCAACGGAGAGCCTGACCTACAAGGAGTTGCAGAGAATGTTTGCGCTCCTAGTTTGACATTCACTTCCAAATGAGCATCAATTGCTTCTTCCAAAAATTAGTTCATATTACCAAATCCAGGAGAAACAAGAATGTTTAAGCACATTCTGCATGTTCTTCCTCATAGCCATCATCAATGGCTGGAGAATCACACCAGGTTCCTGACAGCATTGTCCAACGAACAGAAGAGATCCATCAACAGAAAAGGAACTGCGGTGCTTCTGGACTAGGATTTTTCTTAAGTGTTTGAGAACGGGGGGATAGAGCATCTTTGAGATTTAGGGATAGGAGGAAAATCACCTTTTCCAGGTAATTGAGAAGGTACCAGTATGGTATAGCTTATTTCAGTTAACAGAAACAGTCTGGCCACCATTATCAGGTAGAGCGACTACTAAAGGGCTTTCACAAATTTCCAGTAAAATCATAAGACATTTTAGGAATTACCAGACTACTGGTTTTATGAAGATTCTACTACATCCAAAGGAAATACTGCTCCTTGTGTAGATGATGAGCCCTCTGGATTTTCCCTGATTTCAGTAGTAGAGTACACTGTGCCATGAGGAAATGTCAATCTCATTACTTAACTGGATTTTAGTCAATTTTCTCATATTTTACACTTAACCACAGCTTCCCAAACATATTTTTGTACCTGATACTTACTTGAAACAGCAGCTGCTTCTAATATTCCCCTTCCCTCACAGACCAAATAGTTTTAGGAAATAAATCCCTCAATGCAATATTTAATCATCTTTGCTCCCAGATCAAGCAGGTAACTGCATGAAAGTAGGTCAAACCTAGTTTTTTGTGCCATTTCCTGTACTAAATATTTATTTAATATTATAATTATGCTATTTAGCATTTACACCCTGAATATTTACTTTAGCAAAACTAGGACTATACCAAAACCTTGTTGTTCAGTTATGGAAAACTGGAATTATATTTAAGACTCTTCAGGACCTCTAGCAAAACAATAACCAAACACACACACAAAAAAATGCCAATCAGCTGTAAGATTGCAAACAGAGACTGCAACAAAAAGCAATTGAATTGTAATCCTTAAACATCACTTTCCATATACTGCCAAACACTGGGTTAATTATCAAAGTTATTATGCACCTTACATCTTTCAGAGCTACAAAAATTGAATTTTCATGTGGAAATATCAGCTGCAAAGAACATCATCACTAGATCTTGAAAAAGAAAATTAATTATTTAAATGCACAAACCAACACGCTCAGACAACAAAAGAGTGAAAAACGCATTACAGCATTTCAATGTTTCATTTTTATACTATATTTAATGAGAAAAATACATTGCAAGATATCAGCTGTGAAACAATGTTACAAATTAATGGCTATTTAATGGGCCTGAAGAAGGAAACAGTAGTGGTAAGAACATTTTAAACAGCAGCAAGTCTCCATGAAACCCTTCCTAAATAAGCAAGCTCATTGTAAGGAAGAAACGGTTAAACAGTACAGATAACTTGCAATCTGAAGTGATTCTGACGACTAAAGCCAATCAAAATAAAATTAGATGGATAACCCCTTTCAGGTAAAAAGCAGTGATCTTTGTAAAAGCCCAATATTTAGATTAGTAATTTACTGCATCAATGTTTCAGACTGTAATAGGTTGAATGAGGAGAAGAATGGATTCTACAGACTTCCATTTCCATTAAGTTTTCATTGTTTTGGGAGCGATACAGAGACAAACCCGTTTCCAAGTTCAGGTGTTATTTGCCTCTATAAATCTGCTGAATTAACCTGGGGTTACATTTCCTATCACTGGTCTTTGCTGGTTTAGGTTGGGGTTTTTTGTCTGTTTGTTTGTTTTGATTGTTTGGGGGTTTTTGTTTTTGTTTTGTTGGGGGTTTTTTTCCTGTTAATAGTGTTTGCAATGACTGATGTGAGATAATTTGAAATAATGAATTACAGTGCAAGAAAAATTAAACTACACAAAATGTAACTAGGGCTAATCCTGGATCATTAGCCTGCATCTTCAAAAGGTGCACAGGCACCTCACTTCTGTTTTGGACAAATCAGAACCAAGCATGTTTCGACCTTACATAATTTCTGACTCTGGAAGATTTCACTGACTCCTGATGACATTTTAAAATGCCACCACTTATTTATCAAACAACTTGAAAACAATATAATGGTTTAATAAATAGTGCAGACTGACAAGCTTAAGACCTATTATATCCTCCAAAATGAATCCCTTGTGTACTAGAACAAAACCTAAGGGGCAGGTAAAACTCCCAAACTTTTTAATATTGCCTAGAACTACACCACAACCTTAAAGAATAAAATCTTTACACAAGCATTCAGATCAATATAGACTGTGGATATTCCCATCTCTCATAGGAAGTGGAATAGCTCAGTATAAATATGTTCTGAAGGCTAAAATCTCATACAGAGATTTTTTTTTTCAGAATACTATTGGGTAGATTGCGTACCTAGCGTGTATTTTGTATTCCAGCTGAGCTCCCACGTGGACACTCTGGTGCCCAAAAGGAATGTCTTTATAGGTGATAACTAATCAGCTTCAGATTTTTCCACATAACAAATTAATGTGGGTAGTTAACACACCATAAATTCAACATTGCTTAGTACTCCCAATTATGGATAAACCCTAATTAAATGCTACCACTGTAGTTATTTTAGACTATGAAGAGGCTGGCATACTGAAATGGGTGAAAAAATTAGTGCTGATCCACATTTGTTAGTATAAGGAGTTTTATTCTCAAAGTTGTCAGAGCTACAGATTCTAGTAAAAACATAAAAGTTAATCTCACTGCTTTATTGCTTGTTTTCACTTGTCCAGCATGAAAGTAGAATTGCTTCCTTAACTGGAACATTTACTTGCATAAGTACCCAAAGAGAATCCAGCTCAAATGCCCACAACACTGCCGTCCCTGCTGTGGGACTATCACGATTAAAAGCAGGCAGCTACTTGTTTCTTGCCGAAATGCACACTTAAAACTTACCTACACACAGGCGGTACCCAGTCTTAAGTGAAATTTTTCTCATAAGAGCAAAGTTAAGAACTTTTTCCTACCCTATTTTCAAAATCATAATTCTAATGAAAGAATATAATGCTCATTATAGTAATATTCCTGATTGAGAGAGAACTACCGCAGCCAGTGATTTCCTCTGTGATTTATTTGGTGATATGGAATATTAAAAACTTTTAGAACT
This sequence comes from Melanocharis versteri, assembly GCA_013397845.1. NCBI lineage: Eukaryota > Metazoa > Chordata > Aves > Passeriformes > Melanocharitidae > Melanocharis > Melanocharis versteri. The sequence continues at coordinate 1,128,933 of VZTG01006788.1, forward strand.
TATTTAGTGTACTGCAGGTGACATGTGATTGAATATCACTGTAGAACCAAAGCTCGCAGAAGGTTTAATCAATACATTTTTATGTTTTCCTATCATATCTGCCTTGTTTTATTTCCTGCAAGCATGCTGTGACCATGAAGGGTAGATGGTTTATATTCAAGCAAATATGAAGAACTGGTGAACCCAATTACTCTTTTACCCTCTTGGTATTGAAGGAAAAAAGGACCAAAAAATTCTTATTCTTGTAGCATACACAGGAAAGAAGTTGGGAACGTAAGTGTAAAATCTTCTTTATATAGAACAAGCACTGCATATTTCTATACTACTAGCAAGTAGAAAACAGGTGTAGTCCTTAGTTAGGAGGTTCACATGTAGCTTTTCATTTTTTTCCCACCAGATGGCAGGTGAAAGTTTTTGATTCCATATAGAAATATGTTATAGCAAATTATATTATTTCTACATTTCAAAGTGTTATATTGAGTCACACTAAATGTTTTGATTCACTTAGGGGAAGGTCAGTGTAAGGTTTTGGCACGTATATTAGTGGTAACTTAAATCACAAAATTTAAACTATATTAACTAAAAGCATAAATATGCTGAACTGTTCAGATTTTAATGCCTTGGAAAAATAAGACTGAGGAGGAAAACACCCATATGTCATGTATTTCTGTACTCAACTTTTAAATAAAGGCAAGAACACACTGTAATTTTTTTCTTCAATTATATTTGCTCACTTGTGGACTCAAATGCACTGTCTCAAGTTCATTCCCCTTCTAATTGTCCTACATCTCTAATACAGCTGTTAACCTTAGAAGCAAAGCCATCACAGGAAAGTGCCCTCTAAATACCTCTTGCTCCTATTTTAAATGGAATTAGAAATTCAGTAAAACAAACCAGAAAACTAATTTTTGCAAAACCTAAACTCCGGGGGGCTAAACCCTGTAAAAATCAGTTTTCTCTGCCCACAGGAAATGTCTGTCACTGAAGACAAAAAGGGTTCAATTTTACCCTCTTAAAAACAGGAGCCTTGTTCCCGGGGTAGGAACCAAGAGCTGAAGGCAGGTTTGGCACAGCGCAGTTTCTCGCAGTGTGGCTGTCCCGAGGGCAGACCCGCGGCAGGAGAGCCCAGCCGAGCCGAGCCGTGCCGGGGAGCTGCGGAGCGCGCTGGGTGCTCTGCGGGCCCGCAGGGGCACTGGGTGCACTCCAGCCCTGCATGGGCGCTGGGCCCGCGCTGGGTGCTCTGCGGGCCCGCAGGGGCACTGGGTGCACTCCAGCCCTGCATGGGCGCTGGGCCCGCGCTGGGCGCTCTGCAGCCCCGCTGGGTGCTCTGCAGCCCCGCATGGGCGCTGGGCCCGCGCAGCCAGCCCAGAGCCACAGGGAGACAGCAGGCCTGAGGCACTCCGAGCCTGGATGCTGGATGCTGGTTCTTCGCTTCCCCAGCAGCTCCGCCTCGCTCATGCTCCGCCTGAAGCAATTCACTTCTAGCGACTGAAGTCAGCCACAGGTGTCCCGGTTTAGCAATCACTGTTATTTGGCCTGTCCATGTTCAAACAGCCTAAAAAAACCATTTTATTGTATATTGAGCCTTTCCCAAAGAAAGAATAAGTGTTCATAACAAAAATGTCAGTGTTATACTGAAATAAAGAACATTTCTATCTGCAGTGGGGCATCTAAATTATGGTATCTTGGCCATTTTTACTGAATTTTATTTCAATGCTCTACAGCTTTTCAATATTTGGCCTTTATCTCCTCTAGTCTGCTACTTAATATTTCAAAAAACCAGAACTTACAAAAAAAAACCCAGGACACAGAATGGAAGATTACCAGGCTGCTGAACCCTCAACCAAGCTCAGCAGACTGGATTTATTAGATTCTAGATGCAAAACATATCTGGAAACTGAATGGTGGTATTTATTAAAACTAAACATATTTGCAAAATAGATTTAAGCTGCATCTAATATTGCTTAATTAGAGTAATCCACAGAGTATATTTTTATCTCAGTGAGAAGATATGGAATTACATTCAGAAATCCCCAAGCAAGAGGATTTTAAAATACCTTTTGGGTTTTACGCTGTTTTATAGTGTAAGCTATGTATTTGATCATTTCATACATATTATGTTCCTATCTACAGCTCTCCTCCTACAGCCCTGCCTTGAGCTTCATCAAAAGAGTGACATTACCTTAAAGACAGTGCTTGTCTGGCTAAGGTTACCTAAACTAGGAACATTTAAAACCAAGTTTATCTCTGAAATCACATTTTATCATGATATAGTATTTATGTGAGTTATATAAAGCATGTTCACAAACACACTTCAGGGTAAATGCGTAACAGGATACTTAATAATTTCAAGGCAGATAATGTTCAAAAGTTTTTGAATTGTAAAGAAATATCGCTGACCCTCATTTGTTTCTCCTCTTAAACAAAATCAGCAGAACCTGAGGTATGTTATTTAAAGCTTGTCCTTTCAGCTGGAGGTTGGACTGAATTAATCTGACTAAGCTGCTATACAAAAGGCATCTTCTATTAAACAAGGCAATCATAACTGTTTTCATCACCATTACTCCTGTTGAAAAAAAAATAAATTCTATAGGTCAAAAAAAACCAAAAAAACCCTGAAAAAACCAAACAAAAAAAGCCCAAACCCTCACTAAAAGCATTAAAAACAAACAAACAAACCCAAATACAATTAACCAAAACTACCACCCCAAATTATCTTTACTTTAGGGTGTGCATGTCTACGTACACAGGTGGTGGCACAGTGGTGAATGCACATGTAGCAGAGTGCTCCATTTCTGATGTCAGCAGACAACACAAGGGACGCCAAATTAAGCATAGACCAAATTAGAAAAGATTAATTGAACAACTTCATTTCACCCATAGGTGATCAGGTCAAAATAAAACCTCTGTCATCATGGCTTTTACACTCCAGCTGTCCCAAATGTCTCACTGTCCTTCCTCAATAACACTGACGTAGAGAAACACACAAGACTTTTCTGTCTAAAGTAGTTTCTCACAGATATTCAGCTAACATTGAGGTTCCACACAGTCCTTATTATCAGTGCCTGATGGCTTAGATTCAGGGCATTTGGTGGCCATAAGGATGAAGCCTAGTGATGAGTTTGCTCCTCTTACACTGTGAGATCTTCTTCAGGGTTAAACATCTCTCATCAAAGTACTCTCAGGGTGCTCCAGGACTAAGGAACTCAATCTCAGCCTGGGGAGACAAATCTCTTTACCTTTTACTCCAGGAACAGAGTACATCTATTCATATTAACTTTCTTATCAAACATATAAACACAATGTTATCTGGAAACAAATAAGCTCTATCATAGTCATTGTATCTCTCTGAGAAAGAAAGACAAAACAAAGTCACTTTGCTTAATACACTCCTATCAGGTGTAGTGTTGAGCAGAGTGAAGAAAGAATGTACACACCATAATACAAACCATCAACAGCACAATAGAACCCCTCATCCATATGCAATTTATTTCTGAGGGAAAAATGTTTTTGAAACAATACCAAATATACTAAAACAAATTTATCTTTGATAATGCCTCCATTCCCCCTTCTGCCCACATGCACAAGCTGTCCCACACATTAACACTGACATTTCACACAGCTGTTTTGCAGAGTCTAAGGAAACCCATTCCATTATCCTCTTTGCCAGACATTGCAAACACCTGCCTGTCTCACATTTGGTCAGGGAGCTGGAAAAATGGATGAAAGGCTGGCAATAGGATGCAGAACTTATGTATCCCTAGCACTCAGTTTGATTCAGCACTGATCAAATTATTTAAGTGAATGAGCAGTTCAGACTAAGCAAAAGTATCCTGCTTATCTCCTGAAGGAAGAAAGCATGTAAACAGCTAGAACTGGGAGGGGAAGAGTAGGCAACAGACCAGTGAAGCTTTTCACTGCATCTTGCAAAAAAATTCCATATATTTAGCACTCTGTTGCTGCCTATCACAGCAATCTTTCCCTGAAGCCTAGTTTTCCTCTTAAATTTTATCTAAATCGATATCACTCTGTATTCAAACGAATAAAGAATAAGCACAAGATTACTGAAAAGCAAACAGGTGTCTCTCCTAAAACACCACATTTGCGTAGCTCAGTGGACAAATGGGTAATTCTGTGCCTTTTGAGTGCAGGGATTAAACTGCTGCTTTGATAGTTCTCATTCCCAAATGAAAATGATCGAGGAATCCATATCACTGAGCATTAATGTTCTGGTCACAGTGTTGGCCACAGTCTCTCCTGTCTACATGTGGGAAGAAAATGTAAAAAGTCATACAATATCAAAATTAAGTAAATAGAGGAATGACCCCACTTGCTGATCTTTTTATGAAGGAAAAAAATTACAGTATAGTCCACCAATTTTTTTAGCGTCTCATTTCACACTCACAAAGTAATCCTAACCTAGATTGACATAGAGTAGCATCAAAACAAAAAACCAAAAATCTCTAGTATGTCTTGCTGCAGTCTTTCAGTTCTCTGGCCAAATAATGAACCACCTTGAAATGAGAACAGTTTGAATTTTGTTTATTTATTTGTTATTTCATTGGCACCTTCAAATATGAACCTCGTCTCTTCTACAAAATGTTTCCCATCTGAGCTAAGCAACACATTTCGAAAGCTGCCAAATTAGATGGTCCAATCTCAAAACGAAGAAAATTTATCAACAACTGCACTTACTATAATCACACTTACTTCTGACTCTGATGAAATAAAGCTGAAGGAGGAACTGGCAGAGAGGCACGACTGGTCTTTTGCCAGGCCACATTCCCTGTAAAGTCAAACGTGAGAGAAAGTGCTCCAGAAGGTGGACTACTGCAATGAGATACGGGCAACAAGAAGAAATAGGAGCTGAGGGGCAAGGAAGGCAGAATGCTGCAGTTTTAAGATTCAAACAGATTGATTTTGAACCAAAAGGGAACAAGCATTGACATCTGGAAATTTTGATTGGAACAGAGCAGGTCCCTTGAACTGCTGTTTCCCTGCCTTACATCTGCAGCCCCATGTCTGTCATTCCTGCAGCTGTGCAGTGCACAGGGTGAACATAACGAGCTGCTCTGTAACTCAGAGGGGATGAAGGTCCTTCTGCTACTCTTGGCCCCAGAATTCAGTGACAGCTCTGGCTCAGCCGAACAGGAAGGCATGGATGTAGCCCCTAAGGGATCCCACAACGTGGCCGTGTGCGTGCCTGGTGCCTGCATCCCTGCTCAGTAGCTGTTACCTGGGGCTATGCAATGCAGCTGGCTTTTTAACAAGTGTGCCATAAATTCAAAAATTCTGGTTCAGCTTCTTTGTTTCAGAGAAAGCCACATTCTGAACAAAGGAATCAGCCACATAGGAAGCTCTGGTAGAATTAGAATTAAGGTGATAATGAAAAAAAGAATTAAAACCTGTTGTGTTACAATGATACTTCATCAGGTGTGGAAAGCAGGCCTGTTCAAATCAAAGGGAATACATTTTATTCAAGGAAAGGTTCTTAGGGAGTTTTCAAAGGAGCTGAAAGAAAATAGCTTTCTATTTCAATTTTAAATAATGCAGTTCAGGAGATAGTAATTTTTTATCAAAAATAATAAAAAATTCCTTTGATAAGAGAAGCATTTAGAAATTATTTCTGTAAACATGTCTCACTACAGATTGAAGCCAAATCTGATGAAAATGTTTGCCAGGTCCAGCAACAGCCAGAATACTTTTTATATTGATCAGATGCGGAATTCAATGCATTTAATCATTTCTCCAGAAAAAGCTTTCAGCACACAAGGTACCTGCACAGTTTCCATTTGTTATTAGCCAGCTTCATACCGTTCTGTCTTAAAGAACTAACTACAGCAAGTATAACCTTTGTGTTTGCTGCAGATAAAGGCAAGATTTTGTTTGATTGCAATGAACAAGTGCCAGGAAAGGTAAGAAAATTTACAAGTTGCATGGTCAAACAGAGATTGAAGTCCAGGCCTTTTGACATAATATCACTTCTCTGTCAAACCCAACCCCAACTGATTCTGTGGAAGTGAGCACCAAGCAGCACACTGCAACCTCAAAATGACACAGCGGGTTCACCAGCATGGTGAAGAGATTCTGAGAGCTGCACCCTGAAATTTCACTTTCAGTAATATGTACCAGCTCTGGTAAGAAAAACAAACATATTCTGAGTGGTGAAACATCTGAATCGAACTAGGTTTTTCACATCTCTGAGAGGTACCTGATGAGATGGAAAGGTGATGGAAAGTAGAGGTCATGAAAGGCAGGTGACTCCATCATATAGATCTACAGGAGACACAAAACCATTTAGAAATTAATAAATTGCTTTGTTCACTGGTTTGAAATGGAAATTTGCTAGTATAGTGGAGAGAATGCAAGAGTAAACTTCAATTTGGAAACCTGAAAAAAACCCGAAAGTAAGGAATTGAGTAGAAAAGTAAACACTGCTGAATAAGTTAAAGACACTAAAGCTATTTTTCATGTTTATTTTTCATAAACTGCCTAAAGTAGAATATTCTGTTGCTTGATTTCCACACCTGTCACTCATAATTAATGACACCTTCACCCCATACAAATTGAAAACATATTCTCATAAAATGAAGAAAACATGAAGTGAGAAAGACAAAATATTTCCTGAGTGACACCAATGGCAACAACGTCCTCATTGCAGTACAGAAGAGTTATGCCGGTAACGATCCATAAAAACAAACCCATCACATCTAGCTGATCACTAAAGTTAACTAAGGTCTGCCAGCAGTATTGTAAATCTTAAGTAACAGAATGCACACTCTCGGCTGTCTTTCTTGAACAGTACAAGCACAGTTCAGACGAGGCAGAAAACCAAAGTCAGAACACATTACATTTATTCTTTTGCAGGCTTTTGGTACAAGCTTTTGATCCCAAATCAGCAAATGGGCATCTTCTTTACAAACCATGACCAAACCCTAATAATCATAAATCAGAGGGAGGCACTACTTTGAGAGAATCTGCCACATGTTAAGATGTTATATTTTAAAAATTATAATCTGTACTCTTCTCTACACAATCAGAGCCAATATTCATTTAGTTCCACTAGGCTGGAACTTTACCTCATATGGACTGAAACAAAATATATAACATTAATTTTAATTTAGGAGTAGAGAAAAGTACTAAGAAAAATGCATGAGCAATCAGAAAGCCAAAAGGATGACATAAAAAAGAATAAATGTGAAAAATCCTGTAATTTATCTCATAACAATTGAATGCATTGTTAATCAGTGACTTTTGTTACAGTGACAAAGGAAAATGAGAGCATCCTCCCAAACTAAGACATCTATTCAGCCTGCAGACAACTCAGTTCTTAAAAGCTGTCTGAATCTGTGAATTTGGTTTTGGTGCTCTTTAGAAAAGCACATTGTACAAGCCATTATACCCCACAATCCTAGAAAATTTACTGCATCTATGTCTGTGTTATGAAAAATTATTTCTGTAATGATATCAGAGAAGATCATTAAATACATACACATCTTTAAGGCATTGGTATGGCTAGGTTCAACTAAAAATTATTGTTTGGGTTACTTGGAATTCCCTGTTTCCTCAAAGGGCATGTTTGTTTTTATTTATTAAAAGATCTCATTTGTGCAGCTATTTCTTGATGTTTTGTTCTGTTGTTTTAAACAACTACTCTGGAATTCTTCCCATATTGCATTTCTGCTCCTCCTGTATATGGGCTAGTAGAATTTACAAAAAATTGGAGAGACATGAAGATTGTCCATGGTAAATATAGAAGCTGCTGGAATTTCATCTGCTTGTACCAACTCCTAATTTGTTCTACAGTTTTGTGCATTAAAGACCACTGGATGAGGCACCCAGAAAAAGCTGGCTACAAGATCAGCTCCCTGTGACCTGTTTTTCATTTGCCCATCCACTATCCATATGTTATGTGATGATGTCACTGTGATTGTTTTGGAAAGGATAAAATCTATATGAAAATGAATTTTCTTACTGCTCCTCCATTTTCCCAGAATCCTCATTATCATTCCTCCTTCAAGCTCCCAGTGTGTTATTTAATATGAATGGAGCCATACTTGGTCCATCACTCAGTTGTTGTACAGTAATTAGACCCCAAATGCACATAAATAATTTCCAGGCTGCCAGCTGGATAAAATGCTCATTACATCTTTTGTTGACATTTGGATTCTGATTTAACTCTTTTCTGTCTAAAAATCAAAAGGGAGAACATATTGGCAGAGGAGGAGAAAGGAAGATACCGAGTAATTCAGTGTTATGTAGGCCTCATGGTAACTCAAACTTATAATTATATCTGAAATAGAAGAGTTAGTACAGCGTATCTGTCAGGCTGGGTATCACAGGTGGGTTTGCTTCTTCAAAATTTCTCTCTCCCTATTTTTCTTTTCCCTCTTCACCAGCATATTAATGCTCTTCATCGTCATTCTTTGGAAGTGTGACACACACCACATTTCCCATCCTTCTGAGCATATGGTCTGGAACTATTCAATAGCTGCAATATGATGATTCCGGGCTGCTGAGCGCAACTGATTGGCACATTAAACTGCTGGGAGACTCTTATCTGGGGCAGACAGGATTCTTTCCAGTGCAGTCCTGAGGGGCCCTCAGTAATGAAAAATAGTAATTCTAAGTCTTTTCCACCTGTCTGTTGCCAGGCATTTTAAAATGCAGTTTCAATAGTTTTTCATTCCCCATAACCCTTATTAAAGCAAATCAAGTGTAAGCCAGAAGAACCTGGAGAGTTTCACGAGGGACCCTGCAGTTATCAATTTAAGAATAGGTTTTTCAAAGCTCATTTTGCCTTGCTTTTAACACTGTAAAGCAATCTAATATAGAAAAGATGCTAATACAAATAGGTATCAAATTGACTAAGTAAATACAGCAGTATGATATTTGGTGAATAATTTTAAAAAATCTGTTATTTTAAAAGAGATTTTTCCCTCCATTATGAAATTAATCAAGAGTAAAGAAAAACTAACTTCTTTTGCATATAAGCAAAATTAGAGAAGTCAAAATCTAATTGAGGATATAAAGTTTACCAGATCTAAAGAGATTCCTTAATCTTTTTCAGTCTCTTCTTAGCTGTGATTATAGCGATAAGCACTCATGTTCTTGCCTGGAGCAACAGTGAATGAAGTATTTGTTTCCAATTCCCATTTCTTCAGCTAAAGGGAAAAAAATCAGCTTCCAGACTCGTGACTCTTTACAAAACAAGGGAAATATTTTCTGAGAACAGTGATTGCCTGAAGAATTACTGTAGGAATTGGATACTGATATCATGATCTAAAGACAGCGGTTTTGTGGTTTACATAGTGGCAATTTAAATGGTTTACATGTGCTGCCTTTTAACTCTTATAAGATAATGTCTCACTTCCTTTCATCTGTAAAACTAGAAAAACTGATTCTTTTCACCTCACTGTAAGTTTTATTCTGCTTAGATCCTTAAATAGTTACTATATTGCTCCTTTCCAGGAGATCATGGTAAATTCTGAATAGATATGAGGATGCACAGGACTTTGCAGCAGATATACCTTCTGCAGTAATGCCCAAAATTAGATAAATGAAGCATCACTAAGAAGTCTAGGAAATATTCTCAATTGCTTTTTGTTTTTAACGCACACAACTTTCTTACTTATGTTTACAACTTTAGTAACACTTCTTGCACTGGATGTCTCACATCACTACACCCTAAATTATAGTTTCTGTAAGGTTATAAATTTACTACTATCTGTCAAGATCTTTCAGCATAGAAAATATGGATACAGAAAGGATTTTATTCCATAGGACTCAGCCATTCCTATAATAGACAGCGTTGGAAATTAGAGTTCTTACTTTTGAGATTGTAAGAGGATCCCACAGAGAATTCCATACTTAGGTCCTCTTCACAACTGTTGCTAAAATTTGCAATTGCAGCCCATTTACAGGGATTAAATTTTATAATTTTTATTTTAAAGACTTCTCAGAGGAGAAATAATCGCTAATTTTAAGACAGCTAGAAAGAAATCACACACAAAATCACTTATATTCACATAAAAAGCAATATTTAAGTTATATGTTTTTCTTTATGCTTCACATAAAAACTGCATTAACATTTGCATTCTTCATAGACTCACAAATATTTTTCCTTAATTTCCAATGTTTATGTGTTAAAAGCTGTATTTCCCTCCAGCATCACTGTAGGTGAGGATCTGGCAATGCTGTTTGCACTCAGCTTGGTAAAACTGAATTCTTTCAATGGTGATGTATTAAAGCAGTTGGATGCACTAACATTTGTATAACTCTCCTGCTGGATATTTGCAAAACCACTTATTTTCATGTTTACCTGTAAAAGAGAAAATCACTTATTTGGAGAACTTTATGAGTGGCTTCTTGCAGAGTAATCTGCTGTGAGAGACAGAGCCATGGATCTCAGGAGGACAACTGCCTGACACGGAATATCTTACATGCACAGTTGTACTTAAAGAAATGTTTACCCATTTACCTTTGTTCATGGCTTTTTATTTCTATACAGGCTTCTCTTCAAATAAGAAAGAGGCAAGAATGTGTTACAAGCAGTGCAATGACCAGCAGTGAGTACAATAAGAATTTGAAGTGGACTGAAAGGAAGCTTTCAGATACTGGGCACAATCTGTACCTTTTTTGGGGTCTTGGGGAAGAAACAGTAGCTAGGTAACTCTATCAGATATGTTCTACTACTATTAGACATGTAGTACTTCTGTAACTCGGTAGGCAAGTCTTATTCAGCTGTGCATAAACTAAAATAACAGTTTATCAAATTTCTAACGAGCCTCTCACGTTTAGCCAGCTCTTGTGTCCTACTCTGCTTTTGGAGAAAAAAGTAGTACAGCTCATGAGAGTACTTTGGAATTTCAGAATTTTAGACTGTTTCTTCCTCACAAGGGCAGATGGCACATTACCAATATAAGATATTTTTTCAAACATAATATAAATTAGAAGTGGCTGTGGTAATCCTAAGTGTTTCAGACTTAGAATATCTGTGATACGTATTTTTCAACTAGTCTAAGCTGAATACCTTCTCTCCTGACAGACTCTTGAGGGTTGCTGAATTGTATTTAAAAGTAAAAGAAAAAATCTATTTTACTAAAAACATGTTGCTGACCCAGTTGGAAAATTAGCATTATTTAATTTTTTAATTTGCTATCAAAAATTAGCAGCTAAACACAAAATGTATCTTTTCTTCTTATCTGTTGAGAAATACCCTTTCTTGAAGTAGTTGTACATTATTGCTGTATTTTAATGAAAATTTTTAATGAATAAAATGTTCATTAAATTAATGATAATTAATTATAAGATATTTAATTTAATTATAAGATATATTGGAATTTGGGGGATACTTAAAGAAAAGGGGAACGTGGTGAAAGAAAAAGTCCTCATGTATTTAGACTTGTTAGGCTTCTTCCCACTCAGATCTCAGACATGCTCCTATTCCCACCTTGACTAGGTATCATGTTCCCTGAATGACTTTAGAAGTATTTTTCCTCCAGTCGAACAGTCTGTCATTAGCACAAAGTAATCCTTACTATAATGGTCTTTAATTGCCTCTAATTATTTTATATCTGAATTACCGTACACTGCAGGACATTCAAAGCCATAACAATAAAATATCTTATTACAGTGGCTTATTGAAGTACTACTGGGCTTAGACTTCTGGGAATCATTCTCGAGTCCAGCAGTGACTGTAAATCATTCAGATCTCTCTGTGTAAGTCAATGGGGATATTGTATAAGAAACTGAACTTGTCAATTTTAAAACATTAAGTCCTACTAGAACCAAAGGCATTAAATTCCTTCACTCATTGTACTTGGGTTTGGCTAAAGCTCCAAAAACAAGGCAAACGTCAACTACGGCACAAAATCAATGCTTTCTTTTCTCCTAAATATCCAGTATTGGTGACCCATAAACTCCCTGAAGGGATTTGCCCAGAAAAGTAAGCATTGCTCTATAGTTATTAAAGCCACCTGTACGCAGGCCATGTCCTGAAATCACCACTTAAAATCCATGCTTTGAATCTGGAGAAGTTTTAGGGTAAGGCTATTTCTTGAAAGGCAAAGACAAAAGGCAGCCTATCCTCAGCAAGATCTGTGATAGCAAAAATGGTCATTAGCAAAGTTGTTTAATGTATTTTCTAAAGACAAATAAGTATTTAAAAAAATAAGTCGATTATATTAACAGAGGAGGTGGGTTTTAGAAGTATTGAATGCTAGCATCAGTAAAGCCTTTCAACAAATTGACCAATATTATTTTCTAACAGGAGACACAGGATTGCCATCACAGAATCATAAAATGTTTGGGAGGGACCTTAAAGATCATCTCATTTCCATCCTCTGCCATGGGCAGGGACACCTTTCACTAAACCACATTGTTCAAATCCCCATCCAAACTGGCCCTGAGCACTTTTAGGGATGGGGCAGCCACAGCTTCCCTGGACTACCTGCATTACTCTTATTAATGTGCTGATCAAGCTCACACACAGCTCCTCTTTGAGCCAAAATATCAACACCTAAAATATGCAGGCAACAGTGCTTCAGCTGTGCATGGGTCTGGCTGGCCTGTGCTTATCTGGGGTCTGCACTCAGAAACAAAGATTGTCTTCAGAGGACACAAAGCAATGTTATCATGTATTTATTATGCAACACACAGAACTTGGTGTTCCTGAGGTCCAGGAGTGCCGAACACCACACGTAACTGTGCGTGTACAGGAGGAAGCTATAGCCCAGGCCTTGGATCATCCTGCTCTGGCAGCAACACAGCAACAGCAGAGATGGGGGAACCAGTTCTGATCCGTGTCACAAGTCAGCTGCCAAACCACATCAGCTGCCAGCGTGCTCTGCTTTGCTAGGCCATCACTAAAGCCTTGGACCTGTACAGACTGAAGCAGCCCACTCTTGCTGGGGCAGCGGGACAGGGAAACAGGCAGCACCACCACACCGCAGAGCTAAAAGCAGCCCCACCTCTGCCCTCGTCACTGCCCCTCTTCCCCTGGGATTTCTCCCTTTTTTGTTAACAAGCTTATCCATTGTGAGACATGTTGCACTTCCAAATGGCATATCACAACTACCTTTAACATGAAAAAAGTCAAAACCATCTCCCATAAGGTAACAGACTGAATTAAAGCACAGAAAAAGCTAAAGACAGTGTTTTACAGGAACTTCACTGGAAAACAAAGACATGGGAATCTCAAGAGAGAGTACTAGACGTAATATCAAATAACTGCCCAGTGATTTCAGATATTCAGTTAGTATTTGTAGTGACACTATGGAAAATAAATCAACAAAACTGATTTCAAAGCATTTTTACACATCTTGAAGGAACTTACTAAAATTTTGTCTTACTCATCCTTGTGATCATTTTTTTGTCATCAGGTACCTCAGGCAAATGTCAGAAAACTGCAGTCCTCCATCACAAACTAGTTTCACCATCAAATCTTTTCTATTCAGATGTAATACAGCCATTCTGTCAATGTGTCACAAGATTTGCCCTCAGCAAGACCAATCTTTGAATTTTATTTTATTTTATTTTGTCTTTCATTAATAGTATGTATTAAAAATCACTTATGGAGAAGACAAGTAAACGTAGACTTTGCTCTTTGGAAGACAAAATATTTGTTAAATTTGTTGGCATATGCCTACCAAACCAGCACAGCTGAGACTGATAAATAAGAATTTGATTAGCCTTCAAATTATAACTTGTCCATTCCTCTTCATAATGACAGCTTGACTGAGATTTTGTTTGTCCATTTTCAGAGATGAATAACTGTGGCATTTAGTAAAGAAGTGAGAAAACCATGTTTAGTTTTTAATTTGCTTTAATGACTTTCTTGGCCGTCGTTATTTGAAGAAGAGTCTAGCCAGATGCCTTTATTTCCCCTTCTGCTAGATTATGATCTCTCTCAAAACAATACTTGAAAATAGTTCATCTGAACAAAATTCAGACAGGGCTACAGAGCAACTGAAAGACAAAAAGAAATTGTGCCAGCATCACCAAGCTAAATTCAGCAGAATGATTTATGCTAAAAAAACCTGGAGAAAATTGGTCCTCAATCTTCCTTATAAATAATTTGATTTTCAAACACAGTCTAGCACCGGGCTTTTCTGTTTCTCTGTCCTGAGGCATGAGGCACTGTGTTGCCAGACACATTTTCAAGAGCACGTTGCATTCTGCCTTCACAACCCACAGAAAAGAGAAGGGAATTGCTTTCTGCTGTAGCTCAGAGATGCACCCTGCACACCTGTACGAGGTGTGTGTGAGTCACCCGTGAACGCGACTGCTTGGGGAGCATCAGTCCTGAAATGCGGTCAAAAAGCACCTTTCTTAAAGTGCTCAGCATATCAACCATCCTGTACCACACCCACTTTGACAGTGCAGGAAGCTGGTAGCCCATCCACGAGGGTTTCCCTAAAACATTCTCTCTCTGTTCTTCATCACAATGAAGCAGTATTTTCACAAGTATCATTCTCTCACTTTCCATAGGACATACAATACTCTAACAGAGATTCCCATATTCTTATTCCTTCTGGTGAGGTAGGAGTAGTTGTAACTAGAGAACACTGTCAAGTGGCAAGACATGAAAAGATGAATTTACCAAAGGATTTGCAACAATTCTTAGACTATGTATGCTAAGCAGAATAAAAATCACCTCTGCCCAGTTTTGTTGGTCTTTATATGAAGTGTTTTAGACAATTTGTTAGTTATCACCAAAATCACATATCAATGGATATTTCAAAATTATTCTTCGATGTCCTTCTCCATGCCACAAGCTTTTGTGCTTTATTCATTTGCATGTTCAACATGGATTTTTAATCTCCTGTGTTACATATTCAATATTACATGCTAACATAATTCAAGCTCAACTTCCCAAATGTACTTAAACCATTTAAATATATTTAACTAGCTGGCCAAATGGCTTGAAGTACTGCATTCAAAAATGTGCTATTTAAAAGAGGACAGAAATTGTGCAAAAAAGTCAAAGAGGTGGAGCCAAAAATGTCAGCTATCTCAAAGGGTTTTCTCTGTTCATTACACAGAGCAGCGAGTCGGTGCATCATGCAAAAGAAAGGTTATATAAACATTACACTATCCAAAGACCACACTTACAGGCATAAGGTAGTGGGCATCTTATCAATTGTAATAGCCCTCTTTTGCAGTTACAGAAAATTCTATCCTAGTGAAAATTCCAAGATTAAATTAAATATTTGTGAATTCCTGAGCATCTGAAAATTTCTTCTTGCTAAAGGAAGCATCTCTGTCCTGAGCTAAAAAATATTCTGAAGTATGATAATTAATCGAAATTAAGAACTGCCATGTGACACCAGATTCCCATTGGAGTAGAAAGAGCAAACAGGTTTCCTAGTCAATGGAGTATTTGTTTTACCTTCACATAAAATTTATTAATAACAAAGTAGTTAAGATTGTTCAAAAAGCACCAACTTTACAGTTTTAACCTTTGTAATGTAAACCAAAATAGTCTGTCTTTGAAAGTACAAAGCCAAGAATTTCTTATTCTAAATATATATATTTTTTTATAGTAGCAGAGGTTTCTGCTAGGACAGAATAGTGTCTGTTTTTACACAAATTCCTGGCTTAGCAGGAGCTCCTTATCATACATCTGGAATGATTTGTGTTAATGGGCCAAAATTCAACATGAGTTCTGAGGCCCATTCATTGTGAGGCTTTCAGTGTGTGGGAAGTATTACATCCACAAGCAAGCATCCTCTATACATACAGTGCAATCTCACTAAAAGATTTCTGGACTGATTTTTTTATTATATTTACATAATACAATTAAATTTTATAATCAATAAGTTCTGGAGATTTTGAGGGAATGGGTAATTTCAAAAGAACTCACTTCCAGATTTCATCTTACTATTGAACTTCATATGTCCATGTACGCACCCAAAAACAAAACTGCTTTACAGATCTGTGACATTTGAATAGAATATTTGATATTTGGATATTTATTGTGTTCAATTGATCATTTCTTCTTTTTACATCTTTTTGACTTACTCACACTTCATTAGCATTTTCTCTCTCTCCACAAATGTGACAGGATCGGCTGATAATTAATACTCTGAATAGTTTGCTGAATTCTCTTTCCTTTTGTGAGCTACAATTAATTTTGCATGTGTTCTGTTAATGCTTCATAATTATCTTATCTCACCAACTGCTGTGCCATAGCAACAATGTAGTATGGATGAGGCATTTTCCCTCCTATGAAAGCAGATGTGGAATACTCACTGCTCCCAGCAGGCTCCTGGGGATGGCTAGAGACCCCTTGAATATCTGCTCTCATATGACAAAGACTTTTCTACAAACTTAGAAATCTGTAAACAATGAATACATGATGAGGGTGCTACGGTGGTAGATAAGAGTCACAGTGAAGACTTTAAATCAGCAGCTGTGAACTGTTCTCTTCAGTGAGCCTTGCTCTTACAGTTTCTCAGTGGAAGACCAGACTTTGACGGCACAGCCCAAAGCAGGGTAAGCCAGCCTGTTGTTCTCAGATGAGTCACCAACACAAGCCAGAGTCAGCATTTGGACACAACACGGCTCCTGTGCCCCTCCTCAGGAATGAACACCCAGATATAACACAGCTCCTGTGCCCCTCCTCAGGAATCAACACCCAGATATAACACAGCTCCCGTGCCCCTCCTCAGGAATGAACACCCAGATATAACACAGCCCCTGTGCACCTCCTCAAGAATGAACATCCAGTACAACACAGCCCCTGTGCCCCTCCTCAGGAATCAACATCCAGATATAACACAGCTCCTGTGCCCCTCCTCAGGAATCAACACCCAGATATAACAGAGCCCCTGTGCCCCTCCTCAGGAATCAACACCCAGATATAACACAGCCCCTGTGCCCCTCCCCAGGAATGAACACCCAGATATAACACAGCCCCTGTGCCCCTCCTCAGGAATGAACATCCAGATATAACACAGCTCCTGTGCCCCTCCCCAGGAATGAACACCCAGATATAACACAGCTCCCGTGCCCCTCCTCAGGAATGAACATCCAGTACAACACAGCCCCTGTGCCCCTCCTCCGGAATGAACACCCAGATATAACACAGCACCTGTGCCCCTCCTCAGGAATGAACATCCAGATATAACAGAGCTCCCGTGCCCCTCCTCAGGAATGAACACCCAGATATAACACAGCTCCCGTGCCCCTCCTCAGGAATGAACATCCAGTACAACACAGCCCCTGTGCCCCTCCTCCGGTGGCTGTGCCGGGGGTGTTGCCCTGTGGTGGGTGTTGGGTGAGGTAAAATCCATTCTGCTCTGCAGTGTCCAGGTTTGGGGATTCCCACAGCACCTGCTTAGACAGAGCTGAGGTTTTACAAGCGCATCTGCGTTGTTAAACGCATCTCAACACTTCTATTAGTACAGACTTCAGGAAAGGCTGTTGTTGAATTTTAAATACGACTTTTCCCTGAAAAATGTGGAAAAGACAAAAAGTGTTTTCCCTGGTATACAAGATGTGATGCATTTACTGCAGGTGCTCTGCTTGTAATCCCACCTGGCCCATTTTGATGGCAAATCATTATGGTTTATGATTTTTTTTGGCATTTTTGTCCATGCTTCAAAGAAGTGGTGCAGCAGGACTTAATGAAAGACACTGAAACAGTGTGCCCTGGACAGATTCTGAAAGCATTGGTACTTCTTAATAAAAAAAAAAAAAAAAAAAAAAGTATCATCTGTAATATTAAAAACTATAAGGATGACTACTTTTTGAGTACATATTTGCACTAATGCCTTTATTTGTATAATTCAAGATGTATTCATAGCTGCTCTATAGTCCTCAGTTTAATATCACTTGGTTTAAGAAAAAAATTCTCAGCTAATAAGAATACTGATTGTTGTATTGATTTTCTAGAGCTATGCTCATTGAAACCAGTCCCGGGATACAGTTGCACAGATATCACTGTAAACTCATCTGCGTGGGCCTAAATGTGCAGCAGAGCAAAAATCGCGAGTACCTATCCTTCTCTATTTCTACATATTTCCTCTTATCTTGGAGAACTTTAGAAATAGAAGCTGCAGTTTCACATGTCATATTTTGAACGGGAACATCAGAGTGAGTTGAGAAAAAGGATTTTTCTGATCCAGATCCTGACACTTCACCATTGCAGATTGTGAAGACGTCCCAGTGTCACTGTGGAGCTGTCTGCACTCATCAGACACACTGAATTGACTTGTCCCCTCTTCTGCAGATTCAGTTCACCAGGGGGATTCAAAATGAGGGTGAGAGAAAAGGAGAAAAGAGAGAGAAGGAGGAACTGAAGCACTACTTCATACCATCTCTGTCAGCAAAATAGCCCAATAACTCCAGTATTATTGAAATATGAATGCAGAGCACCCAGCAATGATAGAGGTTCTGATGCCATCTGATCCAAGATCAAACACTGCCCTAGCATGCAACTCACACACTGCATCACAAACTGCATGTCAGATATACAGCATTAAGAAAGAAAAAAAAATTCACTTACTGAATACTCCTACAGAGATAACTTCCTATCTGCTTTATTCAAGAATCACCCTTCCTCTGATCACTTTTTTCAGACTCTTGTTAAAATTTTCCTTTGCTTTGAGAAAGATGAATTGTATCTGAAGCCACTAATAAATACACATATAAATCGTATTAAATAGTCAGAGACATGAGTACACCTCGACATGAATTTAGTAGCAATACAGAACTCTCATCACACCAGTTACAATTCCATTTTCACCTGTTTAAGGGGATATTGGCATTAACGTTACTTACTGCTTATAAGCACTTCCAGGCTGTAGGTAATCCTTATTATTTTCATTATTTCAACCCTTTCAATCTGGTCCTACTTCATATGAAGAGTTTATGAAATCACATAGATTTGGATAGAAGCTGGGGATAGCTGAAGTAGGACTATTTTATACCCATAATTTTTCAATACACATTAATTTTTTTAAACCACAATTTTTTGCACTTTCTGGTGTGGTCGACCAAACACAAGAAAGTAAAATCTGGACACTTCATAAACTCAAAAATGGCTGTATCTTCCCTAAAAAAAAACCAAACCCACAACATTTTTCATGTGAATACAGCGAAGTTCTTTTACAAAAGCCTAATCATCCCATTTTCACAACTGGGAGAAGCAGTGATAAAGATAGGTTCATTTGCTGCTAAGTACATAGAATAGTTGTGACTAAACACTAAGACTTGGTTTTGTTCTGCAAGATCAGAACAACCTTCCCGGTTCTAGAAGGAGTGCTCCATGTACTATATTTTGGCTCAAAAGCTTTCTGATGAGACATCCTGGAGAAGAAGTATCCTTCTGGCACCATTAAAATCTGTATTGTTTTCTTTTATCTTAGGTGAGACATCATTCAGCATTCCTTTATTCACTTCTCATGTGTTTATTAATTTCTTACCCTGGTTCTGTCCTGGTTACACTTTAATTCTTATGACTCCCAGTTGTGGAATTCTATACTTACACGACAGTTTGTTGGGTTTCACATTACATATATAATCCAATTACCTCTATCTTTGTTTCCATTGCAGTGAGATAATGAATTTCAACACCTGGAAAGCAATTTTCATTCAGAATGGAGCTCACTGCAGTTGATGATCCAGTTCAAAACAGTGTTTGTTGTGGGGTGGGAGAGCCATAACAGAGTGCATCATTATCTTATTAATGAGAAAGGAACTAAGCAGGTGTAGAACACTCACTGGCCTTAAAAAGGGATATGTAATGAGTAGCCACCAGGTGTAAAATCCTAGTGTGCAGCACCAACTTCATCTACCCCAAAAGACAAAAAACAAACATGAGAATCATTAGAAACCAGTATTTTAAAGTTTAATGATTGATAAGGATAGGTGGATTAATATTAAAGCCTAATTCAAACTGCTGAGAAAGATAGATACCCAATAATAGCTAAAGGATACCAATCAACTACATAGGTTTTAAAATTCAGTTCTCAGTATTAAATTGAGTGATAGAAAAATAAAGACATATAATTGCTCCTCTAGCCTTTCTGAGAGGAAAAAAATTTGGAATCTTATAATATATCAAGAGTTCAGACACTGCTATCCTTGAAACAGTCATTAAGGAACAGTTAAGTGAAATAACCAGTTTCGAAATGCCTTCCTCTTTAACTTGATTCGCAAAAGAGACAGCAGGTGACAAGGAGACTGTTAACAAGAGTCTCTATTCATGTGTGTTTTGCATTTCAGTACAAAACAAAAGGGCAGAAAAGCCATGAAGCCTTAGCAGTGACACATCTGTCCTGACAAGGCATCCATGGCATCACAGTCCTGTCTGGCCAGTGGAGCCTTCAGTGTCAGCCAGGCTTCAGACTCAGAAGCAGCCTTGTTAGTGAGGTAAGAGGCTGAGGGAGAACTGTTTGGGTTCACTTCATATGCCAGGGATAGGGGGGGGGCTGAGCATGTTCCTTCTTTTTTAAAGAGACTATGAAGTCCATCAAGAGAATTAAACACATTTCTCCTTTACCCTGTCAGGTCACCTCTTCTCTTGATTGTAGAAAAGATAATCCAGGAACACCAGTCTGCTGCATTCCAATAAGAATACAGGTTTACTTATTTTCCCTGCCTTACAAGAAGAGCCAGACAAGGTGCCTCATAGAGCATTTCTCCAAATGGCACCTTTATCATATGCCCTATGAGCACTTCACATCCAGTACTTTCATTTGCCTCCCCACTCTATTTGCAGATGTGGCTGTTGGGAATTTACATTTGGAAATAGCAGTGTACACAGCACTTGTGTGTGCGAGTGACAGTCCAAGGTAAGCACAGTGACTTTCCTGGAGTAAGGCAAGGCCATGGGAAGGATGTTGGGTCTCCACTGAGGGCATGTGCACAGACACCATCAGGGGGAGGATTGTCCTTTTCTTCATGAAAGAAATTCAGGATTTTGTCATTACATATGTCATTACACCTGTCATTCCTTGTGCCGAATAAGGGTTGGATGTTAATTTTAAAGGGTAAGAAAGATAAAAATCCTTCCTGGTGATCATAAGACATTATGGCAGTTTGTATGCAAACAGTGTCTTTGCCTTAGTGCATTTTTAGAAAGTTGGAGCCCTCAGTTTCCATCTGTCAGGAATGGGGTGTGTGGATAGGTGCTAGTTTCAGGGGAATTCAGGATTCAGAAGAATTCATTTTAAGAACAGGTGGCATTGTTAGGCTGTAGAGCTGTTTGCTAAGAGACCCATAACCTACTTAGAACTCATTAGATTCCAACAGCAATGAATAGGGTCCTCTGGGCTCATATTTGGGCTTAACCTTCCAAACAGAATAAAGCAAAAAAACTAAGAGCTTGCACTGAAGCTAGAGTTATCTAATACCATCAGCAGTATTTTATAAGGAAAGGGGAGCAACAGGGTAATCTGCAGTCATAAAACACGATTTCAGTTTGAATGTTTGCCATGTCTGAGTGAAATTTTCACTCTGGCTTCAGCATGCAAAAACCAATTTATTTTGTTGTGATGAAACTAACAAAATTGCTCCAAGTAAAAAGGATTTAACAAACAAATTATTAGTAAGTAGTTTTTGTTCCCAAGTTTTCTCCCTGTATTTAGCAAAACATCCGCATAGCACCAAAAATGTTGTTTGCCTGTTGTCAATAAAATACAGTAACAAGGTAAACATTAAAAAGGATTAATGATCCAAAAGCATCACGGTTTCACAAGGTAATCATTTGTGATGAGTGTAATGTATTGACCAGTAAAATGCCCCAAGGTTTCATATTCAATCTGAAGTTTAATATATTTATTAATGGCAATGCAGGTGAACAACAAAGCAGCAGTATTTGCAAATAACAAATTCAATTCAGGGAAAGATATGAAGAAGTCTGGGGGAATTTTGCCGTACTGGGTGAATAGGCAATGGGTAGAAGTGCAAGGGGAAGGAAAGAATTTAAACTGCTTGCACTGCTGATAGGTTTGGACCTGGCTGTTGTAACACAGGAGGCTCAGTGAGAGCCTCTGCTTGGACTGTTATCGCATTAAGATGCGTTAGGAATGAGTGGAAGATGATGTGCAATCCATTCTAATTCAGTCTCCTCTGGAAGGCTACAGGCTGCACTAAAGGAGGACAATAAAAGCAATACAAGCATAGAAAAACTATCACAGAGAGGGAGACTGCAAGACTTAAATAGTTTGTCTTGGAAAAGAGACAAATAACAAAGGACACAAAAAGGGCATATTCCAAACTAAAATGACAGGGAAGATAGATCTGACATTACAATTCCACACACATCATAAAGCAAGAGTAAAAGGAAAGCTAATGAAAGATGGTGGAATTGAAAACACAATAAATGCTTTCACTGTGACAATTACACTGTGAAACTCCCTGCCACCAGGTACTGCAGATGTGCATATAGGAGTCTATCCTACGTCATTTGGGATTGGACATTTATACACCTATAGTAAGGATATCCTGAACTACAGTCATAGGAAAGAACACTAAAAAGAAAATTCTATCTATCTCATCCTCTAAGATCAAGTTGATATCTAAGTAGGGCAGTTTAAAATCTGACCTCAGGAAGAAGGATATGAGAACATTATTTTACATGTATCTACTTTGCAGTTTCCAGTGTCTGCCATAAGCCACTATCAGAAGTCAAATTCTGAGTAAGATGGACCACATTTAGTACAGTAATTCATGTTATGATTAGCTTTCCCCAAAAAATTATTATTTTATACATTTTTAAACAGCGTATTGCTCAGTAACTGCTCCAGCAGACACTTTCTGTATCAGAAATGACTCCGGAGAGGAGCCAGAATGTCTGACTCCTCACACACATGGACCCATCACACTCAGAAGGCAAAACAGGGAGGCTTCACTGCTTGTGGTTTTGCAAATCTGCTTAGGCCAGCATAGCTATGTTTATCCTGGTGTCTATTTGGGCTGTCTAGAAACTGTCTTAACATATACTCTGATTCTTCTGCAAATAGGTACATAACACTCACAGGTCTGAAACAAGAAAATTGACAGATGCCATACTGTGAAGAGTTGCACTGTAATTATAAATTACACATGCCAAAACTCACAATCATGTATATCAAGCGAGCTTAAAGTTGCTCATTAAAGCAAACAAAAGAACAGGTTCTATTTACTGATTCCGAGTGTTTCCCTTGGCTAACAAATTTAAATCAATAAGACCAAAGAGAGTTTGCTGTTGCTGTTTTGATCCATTGTAAAAATAATACAGAAATCCACATTCCCCTTAAGCAATCTCAAAAACAAGAAGACACAAATTTCATGTATCTTTTATGTTTCCACAATTCACTTGCTATGATGTAAGACCACTTTCTTTTTTTCTTTTTTTTTCCTCTCTTTTTTATACTGTAATATTATACAGAGGAAAATGTGACTGCAGAAAAAAAGTAAGTCTAATAACCCCACTGCTTGATGCCTGACATTACTCTCCAAGAGAAAAGGCTTTCACTGGAAATACATCATTTCAAACTCCTTCTTCTTCAATGACTTTGAGAACACCTCTTTCTCAAAGGGTCTGTGGCTAAGATGTACACAACAATAATGTTATCATCTTTACCTACAAGATGCTGGATATTCTTGTGTTACCAACTGCTTTCCATTTCAGCAAAAGACAACAGACTAAGAAAAAAGAAAGAGCAAAACAACCCCAACACCCCCAAAACCCCAAAGCCCCTCAATGTTCTTTGCCAGGTTCAAAGACGACCCAGTCTAACACTGATTTCTGTAAAGCTGTTAAGGAACAGTGAGATTATGATCTTCCCTTTCATAGCGGCCACAAACCCAATATAAATAGGTTGGGCCACCTTTTCCATTTGCACACAGACCAGCACAATTTCCTATACTTTTAGGGAATAACTAAGCCCAGCCTGTTACTTCTAAAGAACTGTGAATCTGCCTACCCAAATTAAACAAATCTTCTTGCTTTCCCGCGACAGTATGATTTAGCACTCACTTGGCCATTGCAAGAAGGTGTAAGCAGGAGAAAAAATAGCTCTCCCACAAAACCAATATTTTTGAAATGGTCCCCAAATCCATGCTGAATTAGGGTTTTCATGCTGGAAAAGCTGAATCCATAATTTTCAATTAATTTCACTTCCATGAAAATGAAAGTGACTACAGAGGTGAATTATCACACAGCACAATTAAAACTGATCTTGGCATCTTGGTTCATACAGCTCTGGTTTATTACTGCAGCAACTAAACTTTAAACGGCAGCTTGTTTGGGATGGATAGTCATCATTATCTATTCAACTGGACACAAAATAATTTGTTACAGCCACTTGGTTTTATCATTACTTGATATTGAAAACTGACAAGCATCATAACTCACTGGCATTTTGAAATCTCTTAATACTTTGATCCTTCAGAAGATTTGTTTTCAGTAAGTAATCTAGGTCTGGCCTGCTAGGCTTACAGTAATTACTTTCCTAAGTGTATATACTACCTCAATGTGTCTTACGGCTAGAATGAAAATGATGAAAAAGGCCCTGTCATGTTTCAAACTAATAGTTTCTCCAACCTCTTTGTGAATTCCCCAAGCATATCCTCCTCAGCTGCTGCACTTCAAGGCTTTTATCTCAGGTAAATCACATGAAGCTTTCAGAGCAGAAAATGTCCTCCTGATTAACCGTTCTTATCATGAGGGCAGCTCTCTAACCTTACTTATTTTTTTCTACCATCTACTGCCTCCTCTGCATGCTATATTTCGCTCTCCTTCTTTACTGGTGCAGAACTCCTCAAACAGGGAGCCCCTGATTCCCTCTGTCCCTGGGCTCTCTGCTGCCAAAATCCTGTGTCCCTGCCTTTCCCAGACACCCATTCCTGTCTCCTCTCACTCTGCTGTCCTGTGACCTGGCTACATCTAGATTCAATTTCTTCAGTGCACCTGCACCCCTTGCTGCTCATTCCTGCCCTGGTGCTGCCTCTCATGCTCTGCTGCCACAACTCTCCTGTGGGACCAAGAAGGGACTAAACATGGGAACTGTTCCAGCAAAAAACTGGAAACTCCTTGGCAAGCTGGATTAGCTCCTTGATGAACACACCAGTTAATGAACATGAAAGCTGAGAATAAAAGTTGGTGCTGCTCTGGGTGGATGAAATTGCTGTTGCCAAATGAGCTACCACAGCCCTGGCGTCTTTCACCTCAGTATTTAAAACAAGGGAGCCCTGGAGGCACCTGACAAATGTACCTCGGTCCCAGTTCCTGGAGGACCTGCTTTTTAAACACAGTCCTTTTTCCACTGTATCCACTTAATTGGGCTGTCAAATTGCCAAACGTACATGTGAAACCACAGAAGACAAAGGGAAGTATTTTATGAGTGCTGATACAGCCACCTTGCTCCTTTCCCCTCCTAGAGTCGCTAGAATTATTTTAGAGTTTCCCAACATTCTATAAACACCTTCTGACCATTCAGAGAAGTGAATAATTACAGTATTCATAATTTCACTTAAAATTCATCACATACAGGTTAAAATCTAAAGAAATCATAGAATAGCTTATGACATCAGAACTTACACTTTCCTTCCATTTTGAATTCAAGTAGCTGTGACAATCCAAAGTTCACTTGCCAGAAACATCCCCAAAATTTTGTGATATGTTCTGTATTGGATGCTACTTCCCTCTAGTGTGCAGCCCTTGTAAAGCCCCAGTGATATAAAACTTCATAATCCTTAAAATTTACTCCAAAACAATAACAGCTGCAAAGCTGTTGAGTCTTTAAAGGACACCACCCTGCAACATCATCTCATTTCTTTACAGACTGCAATCAGAATGTAGCCTAGTATCTTTTCCATCTTCCGAGTACAGCCAGCATTCCTAAATATGATAGAGCAGATGTGAAGCTCAGGCAGAAACTTAAAAACACAAGTTATCTTTGTGACACTACAGAAAACCCTGACTAATGTATCAGCTAGGACCTGTATGAGGACGTGGTCAGGAATAAGTAACTGATTATTCCTTGGATTCACTTATCAGACATTTGTAATAAAGTACTTTGTCAAAGGAAATGTAAAAAGCCTGTCAGAATTTGTTACAGTCTGGTTTAAAAGGGGTGATTGTTTTGAGTGAATTTGCCACCAGCTCACAGTTAATGCAAAAGTCTGTAGTAAACTAACACAACCATTTTGAGCATTATTTGAATCAATCTAGCACATTTATCATGCTGACAATTTGACTTTTACCTAAATTGTAGATAACTGACAATAAGCATCAGAGGAAAGATCTATTTCTGTCATTTCAAAGCACAATTGGGTTTCTGCCCTTCCTCTGACTGTTATGGGTATTACAGGGTACACTTTCAGAAACAGTTATTTAAACCAAGTATTTGAGTCCTCCATTCACATGCAGAAAATGAGCATTAAACTTTCCTCTTGACAATCTCTCAAAACCGTCTTTGAAATTTTTTTTCTCTCATTTCAAAATCAACCATTAGTGCACTATATGAACCTGCCACTGGGCCATAGGAGAGGGGAGAGGCAGGGAATGTGTAGCTAAACGAATATTCCCTGCTTTTCCCCAACTTCAAGTGCTTTCCTAAGCAAAGGTGACATTATCTTAAGGTATGTTATCAGCTGCCCATACCGGCTGACTGTCAAGTTGCTAAACAGATACAGATTAACTTCCTTTTCTGTCTGCTTTCATGGGCAACTCACGCATTCCCTGAAGAGAAGTCCCATGACTTCTCTTCAGCTCCTCTTCCACTAACTTGTCAGTCAACAGCAGCTCCTGGAGCAGGAAAGGAGCTGTGCAGCTGTACAGTTTTGTAGCCTGGAGAGAAGCGAACAATTTTAAGTAAACAAGTTTGATAACAACCGTCAACATTGCAGTAACTATACAGGTGCTAAACTGTTAATAGCAAGTAGATAGAAATGAACTGTACATGGATACACATGGATCCTTCTACTATTGATGCACAACTTGAGTTTCTAGGGTCCCTGAGAAATCTGGGAACCCCGAAGTATGAATGAATGTATTAACAAGAATATATTAAGGCAAGCTGGAATCATTCTGAGAGAACAATAGTGAGATTCTGTGCTCTAAATACATGTAAATCTGTCTCTGAAGAAAAATATACCCTGATGGTATTTCTGAAAACTGTTGATTTACAAGATTAACAGGTTACCTAAGCAATAATACATTGATAGATAGGCTGCCTTCACTGAGAAAACCACTTTAACTCTCAAAAGATTCATTTAATTTAACCATGTGGGGAATCATTAAAGCTGATCAAAACTAATGGCATGAGCAGCAGCATCTCTGTGTTGACTCTAAGAACGCATCAAACTCCAATGAGCTGTGCAGGCACTTCTTTTTTTTCTGAAGAGGGTGTGTAGAATTGTACTTCTGGAAACCACAACTGTATTTCTTCTGTGCTCCTACTTTTGTAAGTCTTGCTCAATTATTATTATCATCCAGGCTGGAATTCAGATGCGCAAACAGCATGAGCACTCTCACACCTCCCAGGTGTAGCCTTTAGGAGTTTTTGGGTTTGAATACTCTTCTATTAAGCCAGTGGCCTCTTTCTTCCACTTTTTTTTGTTCTCTCAGCTGCTGGACTGGGAGCAGAAGCAAGTGTAATGGAGTACTGTTCACATAATGTAGGACACACCCCACAAAATCAAGTAAAAATTCTTCATACCTTATCAAAATATTCATAAACTGGGGGAGCACAAAGGCTATTCTTTCCTCCCTTTCTAGCTCTCTGTCTTCACTAGTCTTGTACGTGGGAATGAACAACTCTATTTCTAGATTCATTACTAGTGCAAACTTCTGTACAACAGAGACAGGTATAATCACTTTATCTTTCCAAACCATTTTTCCCTACTCACATTTTGGGTGTAGCTAAGCCAGCTCTGCTACCTTATCACATAAGGTCAGCTCCCACTCCTTTCCATTTTGCCCATTTACTCTCACTTCTGAATTCAAGCTCACTGTCACCTAAGTTTGCCGAAGTGGTCCAAGTTAAAAAAAAAAACTTTTAAAATCAACAACAGAAATTAAAAGGAAAAAAAAAGAATAAAAGAGGGAAGAATGCACAGTTACATGGCAAGTGTTCAGGGAAAAAGGTGAGAAATTTTTCAGGCCGCAATGCCTGGTGTAACACGGCCCCAGTCACCCATGGGAGTCTTGGGTATTAGAATGCAAATAATTACAAACTAAAAGGAAATTCACTATTTAAATCTTCAGGGTTTCTTTCCTGTTAGGTTTATTTTAATTCAGTTGTTTCACCTGCAAGAAACTTGGATTACTGAATCTCTAACTTAATTTTTAGCAGTGTAGCAGAAATATTTAATGCTTGTTGCACATTAAATATTGAAAATATTTATAGAACCTAAACAGAATATAAGCCTTAACACAATAGACCTATTTGAATGAGTGTATTAAATTCAGCCTTGATTTTGAAATTTAAAAAAAGATCTTTTGTCTTTTCTCATTGAAACCCCAAGGTCTGTTTGGGTTATTTCTGCAAATACGTAGTTTACAAAACTAATAACTCTGTAATGACAGGAACTCTCCAAAAATCATAATACATTTCTTCACACGCCTATACTTAAAATCCAGTGGTATTATCACAATTGCATTCTCATGTATTTTTTTGCATCAGTTTCTAATAAAGAACCATGCTCAGACTTGTAATGGTAATGAACTTACAGATGTCCATCTGTCTCCTTTTTTATCCATTCAAAGCGTTTCCAGCCTGTGGCAGTGCCTGAGGCAAAGTTATATCATCTTGACACAAAGAAATACCAAGTCTTGCCTTGGAGATTCCCTTTCTTGAAAGCAGCAGTACTATAAAAGCTCCATGGTGTTATAATTAAAAATATATCAATTAGTCATACAGTCAACTAAAAGAAAATACCCGTTCAGAATTATTTTCATCCATGTAGCAAACATTTCCTTGTTCCTCTACATTTGTAATTTTAAATTACTGATTAAAATGCTGTGTTCCTTGCAGAAAAACCATACCAAGTGTGTCTTAAATGCCCCCATGGACTACTAATCTATGAACCTTGTTATGTATATATTTAACATACATTTGGAAAGACATCAATTGAGATGCAGATTTTCTGACCGCTGCGTTGGGCAGCAGAATACAATCTCTCTCTCTAGAAATGCTAATATCATTTTAATAACACACATGAAATGGAAATTTTAATTAAAGAATGATTTTTTTTCATTATTTGATCCTTTTTGGGTATGTATACAAATGTGGAATATAATCAGACACATTTAATTGAAGAAATAATGAGCACTTGCAGACTGGTAGCACAAACATTTAGGGCAATTTCAAGCTTTTACCACCATGTCACATCAGCAAATTCCCTCCCTCATGCAAAACTTTCTCAGCAAAATCACCATCTCTTTGGTCATTTAAAATACACAAGATATATTAACAAGAAAATTAATATTTTATCTTGTTGGGAAGGGGAATAAAATGATTCCTGCATAAATTAAACTACAGAATCAGTTCTACTTGGACAAATATGAGCAAACAAGTTGCTTTTTATGGACAGCCTTATTTTATTTTAATTAAATGACAGATTCAACCCACTGCAAATAATTGTGGTGTTAATCTCACTACATTAATTTGAGCAGAAACTGAAGAAAAACTGGTCAATGTTAATCAAGTGCCTTAGAAAAAGACGGTACTTTTTGACAGACTTGCATAATGGATGAAGCACAAAATGAGATAATTGGGAGATGTTTGTCCTAGAGGGTGCAAAGTTTGTAATTACACGCAAAAAGTTTCATTATATCCTTACATTAAGTTCTTTTAATGCATGATCAGGGTGTGTTCAGAGAAAAACTCAGCAAAGAGGGGGGGTTGCTATAATTGTATCAGATATTTAAAACTATGCTTACTTTATTATGCTAATGATGGCCTTAGTCAACAGACTTTCACCTTAGGCAATCTTCAGCAAACTAAATTAATAAAACAAAAGAAGAATGTTTAAAATTTGACACATACTTAGTTTGCTTAGAATATATAAAAAAATTGCATAAATTGAAGTGATGATTATTTAAATCTAACTTAGGAAATTCAAAATCCCAATATTTACTTTTTTCTTTACAATGAGCTCTACCATTACTGCCAAAATACATAACAATAAAAACTGAGCTGTAGAAAACAGCATCATAGAGACAGCATTTTCACAGGAAAGTAAATTGCTTGGATTACCTGTTGGAAGATAAAGTCTGACATTATCAGAAGCAAGAAAGTAGGAAATTTGGAGATGATCTGAAGACCCAGGCATAAAAGAAAAATTTTCCCCAGGAGAGTAAGAGAGCCCTTCTCCTTTCATTAAGATCACACTCCTCACCAACAGATTCTGGGAAACACTGAAGTATTTGCCCTATTTTCACCTTCTCTATTCATAGGACAAGAGAAGCATTAAGAAAACCCTAGTATACTATTTCATGTATAATTATAACAAGGATTTGAAACCATTTTCCTAATACAAAGTCAGAATGCACTCTTCCTTTCAATTGTAATATTTTGTTTTCCAATCTTGTGTTATAATACTAATATAAAAAAAAAATGATACCTAAATCATAACACCAAATGGCCCAGAGGAACTTTGCATTTCTGACCATGAGTTCCAGCAATATAAAACTGGAATTAATGTAGTGAAAAGCAACATGTCAAAGTGCAGCATGTTCCAACCACATATTTGATTCAGTAATTTAAATTTTACATCTGAGGTTGCAGAGCAACTTGCTAAATTTTGGAAGTAATCTTTAGAAAGAAAATTTTAAAAAGCAAAACAAATGAAACTGAAGAAAGAGATCTCTAGGTCCAGACCTGAATTAACTTTCAAGGATTTAGCAAAAGTTTTGGATACCATTATAACCTTTTAATTGATGTAAATTCAGCCCTTGCTCATCTAATAGCAAGTAGTTCCTATCATAAGACAAAACTGTAACACTTGAGGGATTCAGCAGCCTTTGCATAGGGAGAATTTAACAAATTTTGGAAAAAGCTTGAAAAAGGTTCTACCTACGGCATCTTACAAGGAACATAATCAACATAAAAAAATAATCCCATTTTCCTAATGACTCAGCTGTGAGGAGCAACAGAGTTTGCTAATTTGCAGCTAACTTTTAATGGCACAACAAAGCAGGCCCCGTCCTTCATCTTAGTGCTAGGTTTATCAAACTTTTGGATTGCCTTGTCACTCTTTTTCTTGGTTTTTTGCCCATCTGCAAAGGTACACATCTGTAGCCATCAACACCTAAATTGCATATCAGAGTTTCTGATGAAAAAAGGATGTCCTGCCAATAAGAGACTGTTTTGGAAGCAAGCCAGTTTGTCAGTAAATTATAAGTTTTATTACAATAAAACTCTAAAAAATTGGACCCACATCTCATTAACTGAAAGCACAATGACTGCAGCAATATTCCTCTCCTGGAGGAACGCTTGTCTATAGGGGGGCAAAGACAGAACTTTTGCTGAGATGTGCCACTAGTGATAACATGAACTTTACATATTAAAAGATGTCTGAACATTTCTGAAAATACTCATTTCCGCCTTGAACTATGCCGTTCTGATTAAGTTACTGTACTAATGAATTCTATGAATTTTAACTTTTCTCTATCACAGAACTGCACTTTAATTTAAAGACAGAAAAATGTTTTATCTTGGATTTATTTTCATTGGCTTGCAACTTTCCATTTCATCCAGTAGAATAATCTGTAAATTGAACTTGCTCTTGACCTGCTCTACACTTTGAGCAAATTTAGAAGTAATATTAAAGAGGAACTACTCTGCTGTTATTGAGCTTGCCAGGCTTAGCTTTTATTTCTAAAGAAATTTATTGTGTTTCTATAGACTGTTGGAAACTTAATTATAGAAAGCACAGAGGAAAGTCTGCTCTGCAATACATGCAATAAAGCATTGTAGTGATAGAATTAATTAATGAAGGTAAATATCACATTAGGGTTTCCAATCACTTCACACTTCTTACAAAAGCAATCATCTGGTGCTCACAGCCAACATCCCAAACTCACCCTGCTAGCAAGGGAGTTCCTGAGGCTGTGCAATAGAAGTGCCCTGCCCAGTACGAAAGGACACAACCACAGCCTGAAAGCTGTGTCCTGCCCCAGCACACCTGCACGTATGTGCTGCTGTAAGACAGCATAGAGAATATGATCTCAGCTCTGTCAGCCTTTCTCCTGGTTCTTTTTATCTCATGAGGGGTTTAGGGAATGTCTATTGCCAAAAGTCTGGGTAACTTGCCTTAAACTGAGTATCACGCTTAGACTCTCCAATTTTGGAACATATGAAACTCTCAAAAGAAACTGTAAGTCTTGAACCATCAATAAATTGAAACAGGGATGCAAACATGTATCTGGAGTCTTTAAAATCTCCCTTTTTCTAGCTGAAATGCATCTTTTTTTTTGTACAGAAACTGCATGCATGGGAATGACAGTCATCACAAATAGGTGGAAGGTGTAATTCTAAGATGATAGTAGGATCTAATTTCTTTTTGAAAGCATGTCTATCATACAAAAATTTAGAGACAAAATGATACTATGAATATAACTTGAAAAAGAATTACTAGTTGTGAAAGTCATATAGCTCTTCCTTTATTCAGTCCAGCCGCTTGATTTTCTCCTCTGATATTTAAATATACTTTTAAACAAAATAAACAACCCCATAACAATTTCAAAAGTCTCCTTAAATATCATATAATGCAGTAAAATATGATTTTAATATTCTTTACTTACCAAAAGTGTTAGACCTTGATTTTTAATTCTAACTTCCAGAAACAACCATAAAAGACAATTCTCAAACTCAGATATCAAAGTAAATATATAATAAATATTTATTTTGAAGGGAAAAGATCAGATCCAGTAGTGATATCATAGTGATATCAAATGTGACTTCTTTCTAATCAATATTGGACAATTTAAATTGGCAAATACATACATTCCATGAAATTTAAGACCTTTGAAGTTATTTAATATTAGATGTTATTTACTAGATGAATGAGACTAGGGAGACAGCAAAAAAATTTTATGAGGTGATGGCCAAAGAGGGTAATAAGAAATACAACTAAAGCAAAATAGTCTCTCTGCAATAGGTTAATGGACCCTTGATCAATGCAAATCCCTACATGAAGAGATCCTTTCCTATCTGGTGGCTCTCTTCAGACCCCTGGAGCTGACTCTACACCTGATGCTGTGGCTGTTTCTCCTGCCAAGTCACACTGCACCATGCAGCTGCTTGCCAAATCAGTTTGATTTGATAAATAACAGTGCACTTACTGAGTAAAGTCTCCCTGAAAATTTAAAACCAAGAGAAAAACAGTCTTAATTCCTAGGAAATTTTAAGTCTCATGGAAACTATGGATTCTGCTAGGACTGATGCATTTAGCCACTTGTGAGCCTTTCAGTAAATCAGTCCTAGCACATATTTCATTTCCCACAATTTATCTCTTGCATTGATTACCCTCTATGTAGTACTGCAGAGAGACCAGCCCTTGCTTCTGCTATTATTGTTACCCACAGCTGCAGAAGTGTAAAAGGTAGAAAGATTATTTTCAAATTTATTTCTTGGTCTAAATTTTACTGCACTTTAACCCTAAGATTCCAGAAGGCCCTATATCCTAACAGCATCTAGAAGCTCATCTTTTCTCTTCCTTTCTTTTTTTACTCTGATCTCAGAATTCACCTTAGCTCTAAATATTTTTAGTAGGTTTATACTAATTGTAACACCTGGTAAATACAGTTCACAATTTCCCCAATACAATAGTAATATGAAGTAAAAGATGGCTAGCAATCAGATTCAAATAATTATTATCAGGGATTTTTTCTACTAGGTATTTAAAACTGGAGCTATTGAAGATATTCTTTTGATAGAATATTTTCCTTTTCACTCTTTTCAAATTATCTAAATAGTTGGACAGTGAACTGGGAACTGCCAAGAGGCAGAAAGTGATGGAATTGGCTTCATGAAGCACAACCAAACTTAGGTCAATTGTGTGGCTCTTGTTCACGGATGCATCCATCCTGAGGAAGGACAGGAGCACAACTGAGGCTGTGAGTTTGGTTTACACAGTGGGTGGACTGTGGTCAGCACATACACCCAAACAAAAACTCTCCCAGATCAGTTCTTTAATATACCACAATCAACACAAAATTAGTTTGAACTCACATTACTGCAAGGGCAAATCATTACCTATGACATCTCTGGCTTATCAGAATTAAAATGATCAGACAATATTGACAATGAAAGGTACTCCAATTTTTTGGAGGATCTGAATCTACTTAACTGCAAATAACATGCTCAGTAAAAAAGACTTAAGCTGGAAGGTGATCTAAGGCAAATATATTTAAAAGCTTATTAAAAATAAAATCTGATTAAATATTAAGGTCATTTTACAGCATTTATGTTTACTAAATATCCATTCAAATAACTTTTTCACTCTTGTTTCTGCAGGTGTGTTTACACCATTATTCCTGCAACCCAAACAGATTTTTCCATTGGATCAATGGCAAAGTTTCAGCTTGACAACCTACCTTCTTTACCACCTTTTCACAATGACCCCCACAACCTGTCTGTGTAGACAAGGACATTAAAAGTAAGAAATAGGCAGCAAACTGCTTCTGTCTTATTCAAGGAACTCTCCTGGCAACAATACTACGTGTAGTATGGCCCAGATAGCCACAAACAGAAAGACTGGCCAAACAGGATCCTGCTCCATTTGGTCTCTGTCTGCCCCTGAGATATTATCCCAGCTATGGGTCTAAAACAAGAGGGTTGATTGTGGCATTCTATGGCACAGCAAGTCTGGGCTGGCTGGGTTATGGTGAGATGTGGGAGAGCAAGAAGCAGTTTGGGATAACCTTGAGTATGAGTTTTGAGCAAAGGATCCAAATCCTATGTAGATTATACTTGTTCAAACTGGTCACAGAACCTGTTTCCTGGTCTGGGCTACTCTGCAGTTTTTGCCAAATTTTTTCTGCCTTAATTTCTTTGGAAGGCTAAAAAAAAAAAATTAAAAAAAATCCATACTTGTAGTAGAAAGGTAAAAGACAAAGAGACCAGAAGAATAATGAACGTGTTCAATGGTGTTACAGAACTAAACCAGGCCACTCTTCCAGAGATTCATCAAAGACTTGGGACTTCAGCAACTCTAGAAGCACTGGCTTTGTCTGGGTGATCTGAAATCATAGCCTGACATGCAAAGCCTAAATATTAATGGAATTTACATGTCATTGAATTACTTATTAAAATTTTAGAAACCTCTCCTAAAATAACTGAGCCCTTATTTTGGCACCAAAACCACCACACTTCTAATACTTCCTCATCTGTGTTACATGGGTAACTGCTCTCAGGATGGCATGTCATATTTAGATTCCATCACAATATTGTATTGAATCTGAACAATATTTATGAACCGCCCTTCATGGGTTTATACTCGAAAGAGACTAGTTTGTACCAAAAATTTTCTGCAAACATTCCAGAATATTTTTTTCGTGTCTTCAGAAGACTTTATAAGTTAAAATCTAGACCACAGCCCAGACAAGCTGTGTATTACAATGAATAATAAATACATTACATTGGCACTTCTAAACTTTCCTGTAAATTAGCCAAAACACATATCTGCATTTTAGCTAGGCTAAACAAATGTAATTAGTTTTTGCTGTGTAAAGTTATTGTTTGTTTAAATGTTGTAAGCATTATACTAAATATAAGACAGAAGTTAATTTGATGGCACAAGTAAATATTTCAAAGCAGTTTCGTCCAAGCTACCTAATTTCCTCATGAAATTTACATTTATATAATTAGAATTCTTTACAATTCCTCCTGGTGTTTCCTATTTTAGTTAAAAGACCTTTCATGAAGAAAAAAAGACAAGAAGGGTGAAAAAAAAGAGCAGGACTTCTGTTAATTTATGAAAGATATGCTGATTTCTTGGTGTATATACATTAGATTTATATGCAGCTGTGATACGGTGAAGAGAAAATCATACACCTGAGATTTTTGGCATTTGATTAAATTGTTTCCAAACACCCATGTCATCCCTGGGAGATGGTTTAAACACAGTCTCTGATTCAGGTCTAGTCCACACTTAAATCCTTGGCATTTTTAAGTCCCCCAGTCTATTAAAGTAAAGCTTGAGTGCTTGACTGATGCAGAAACAGGGTTTGATGCAGCATATGCAGAGGAAAACCCGCGGACTCGAGTGTTACTTTCCAGCTATCGTGCCACCTAACATCAGGCACCCTCACCTTCTCAGTGTGGCTGAATCCATCTGTTCCACGAAGCAGAGGCACAAGGTATCTCCATATTTCTGAGCTGCAGTGCCTCCACTACAGGCAAGTCACACCATCGGACAGGAGAGAGAATGAAAAAGGAAAAATGCATCCGAAAGGTCAAAAGCAATTAATTTTCACAACTTCTGAGCACTTGTGACTTGTTACAGAGATATTCCAGCCATGAATCATGACCAATCAACTTTCAGCAGCAGGAAAATGAAATTTGAGCCATGCTGAATGTTCTGCTACTTATTAACATCTGTGGCTTTTTGACAGCCCATTCCTTTTAGCATTTACTAACTGTGCAAGGGAAAAAAATCCTTAACTGGGGATAGTAAACTTCCATGTATTGTTACCAAGGATGTGAGAACCACCTGATTTAAATGCCAATTAATGTGTACCCTGGCTAGATAATCAGACTAGCACATGAGTGAAAACCAGAAGGTAAAAAAATTCCATTAGGTTCTTTCCAAACATCCAGTTCTAGATTTGCTTGTATTCAGATCTCTCTCTAGCTGAAGGCATGTCTCACTGCTGAGGTCTAACAATGCAAACTCTGTCCCAAACACTTGGAAAGGAAATAGAAATGAAATGGAAAAGGTGAGACTGAAATAAAGAGCAATTCACCTTCATCAATGCTTCTGCTGGGACATACTGTTCTTTTCACCTTTTCTGAGATCTATTCCACTGGACAATAGGCTGATGTTGAAAAAGCGTTTCAGAGCTTTTCTTTTCCTCAGAGAATTTCCAAGGGATGAAGTCTGTCATATTTAAGCCTTCTCCTGACAATTTTGCTCCTAGTTTTGGTGGAACAGCAATCCCATCTCAAGAGTGCAGAAAGCAGACTTCCGTGCTGATCCCATTACTAAGGTATGGTTTTCTGCCCATTGGAATCCATCTTATGCTTCATTTATTTGCTTAAACTGGTTTCAGTATTAAGAGAAAGTTCATATTTATGTTTCTATTACACTGTAATTTATTTATTAATTATGAATAATGTACTAAAGTGCAGAACACTGACTGAGAAGAGGCATTTATGAAACGTACAGGGAAATTATTGTTTCTTCAGAAGAACACAATGTACTTATTCAAAGGCCTTGAAGTCAGTCTGAGCACTAATTTCTTTAAATAAGATCTGGTGAATCTCAATCCCTCCAAATTAGAAAACACTTAGAAAATGGGCTGGAGCTGACTGTAGCAAGGTGAAAAACAATTAAATCTGTCACTACATTATTAACTCATTAATATGAATTTGCACAGTGCTGCTAACATAGGAATTCAGTGGTTTCTCTATTTCAAACAGACCTGTTCCAGCTACACATAGAAGAAGCACTGCTGTTAAAGAGGGTTCTCATGGTTTTCAGTTGGCAGTCAGGCATGTAATTAATTAATTTCTAAATGCTGATGCAAATGCTGGGCTTTGCATGTGCATATTTACCATCTTCAAACGCTATTTCAAAATTTGGACCACTCAAGTACATAATCTGTAAACTGCTTCTTGTCCTTTGCTTTATGTCTCTTTCACAGCAGTTTGAATTTTATGTGCTGGTTTGTACTGAATGCTTTGTTTCTTTGCATAAATAAATAAAATGCACAAAAATAACAACAATCTATTTCCATAAAACAGCAAACAACTTCAAGGCAAAACAGCCGCCTTCAACTGACATTGGACCTACAATGGCACTTCAGAACTGAGGAAAAATTTCTCTGTTGTGCAGCTAAAAGCACATCTAATAAATACATTTTTTTCCAAAATTATATAAATAAAACAATTTCATATCAAACGACAAGCTAAATACACACAGAGGCAGCAAGACATGTCCTATAGACCTTCACAAATGAGGAAATAATTGTTTTACCACTAATGATTAAAAGGCATTTTTACTTAACACAGGTGATAGCACCTGTAATTTAACAAAGAATTGGGACTGCTTCTTCTGGGTGGACTTCTTTCATTATTTTAATTTTGGGCCTCATCAGCATATTTTCGTGCATCTTGAATTATAAGCAGTATATTATATTTCATCTTGCAAGCTGTTTATTTGACCATGTAGGAAAAAAATATTACTGAAATTTTTTTATGTATTAAAATCACTTTGTAGAGCAGATAAACATTCTCCAAGGGAACAGGAAACAACCATCCTGGTTCCTGCCTCATTTAACTAATCATTTGAACATTTTCAGTTGTTTTTTTTTCTGTTAAACTCTAAAACTAAGTAATTTCTTGAAAGTTGAAATGCTGATTACAATTGGCAGTCACAAAAAGGGGAGTGCCGTGTTACAGAAGACATGGATGCTTCCAGGCTCCTGGAGGACTCCACACATGTTGCTGTGCATTGCAGTCACTAAAAGGAAGGAAATGAAAGACTTCCCATGTCTGGATGAGATCTTTTACAATTTTCTTAAGTGTTCTGACCAGAATAACAACAGCAGCCAGTTACATAGGACATGAGACTTAAAAAGAAAAATGCTATTTATTTGCTGAGGTTTGAGAGTATTCAGCGCCAGAAACGTGGTCACAACTCATTAGAAGTTAAAATATGCCTTGGCAAGACTACTTTATATTTAATGCAGGGAACAATGAACAGCTGAACCTCAGACAACATTTCTTCTCTAACTAATTTTCATTTTAATAAAGCTCTCTTCATGTTTTTTGGAACTAAAAGCCTATCTAGGGATTTTACGTTAGTCAGACTGGAAATACAATATTCTGCAACATGACCTGTATTCATTTAAGGTACTAAAAAATATTCTGTAGACTTAAATGGTTGAAAATCAAATCCTTCTTACTGTAGGCTCCAGCACACCTAAGAGTGAGGCAGGAAATCACTCCAATCCTGTCACTTGGTGATCTTGTCTAGATCACTTCCTTATCTCGTCCTTTCCAAAGTTTCCCCCTCTGCTAAATGGCAGCAATACTAATGCTCCTCTGTGATCTTTTACTTCTGCCTCGCACAATGCATATAGCAAGGACAGTACATTATATACAAAATGCTCTCCCTAAATCTTCACGTTCTACCTCTCACCAGCCTCCTTCCCTCCAGTTCCAAATGAGCCATACAGATCCTAGGAAGAGCAAGAAAAAAGCAGCTAACAAATAAAATAATCAGTTTAAAGGGATGCCTGGAGCTATTTGGCTGCTGAAGTAGTTGCTATTGATTTAACTAGAAACTTCTTAGCCTTGACTCAGTCAGCCCAGTATAACAGAGTTCAATCTTTCACTTCTTTGACCTTCTTGGCCTAATTATGGGAGAGGTTCAAGGGAACACAGGATATCTGCTGACTGGCAGCCGACTTCCATCCAATCACAACTCCAAAGCAATTCTAATATGGACAGTTTAACTTTTTTTAAACATTAATTATTTACTAAATAGAAAATGCCAGTCAGAACCACACTCTTTCCATTCTCACTGTTCCCTAGCAACACTCAGAAATTGAAGCATGTGCACTGTCTCAAAGCAACACACTTACAGCAGAGCCACATCTGTTAGCAGACCTTTCATTTTTCAGACTTCATCTTACAGGAAGCACAATTATGTTAGAGTTTGGATTTTTAAAAAGCATTTTGAGACCTACATAATATACAAAATAATACAGAAAAAAAATTGATTAGCCCTCTCTCTATTAAGCTCTTTGCAAGAAAAATGCATTATTTTGACAATAATTGAAATTTTAACTGCTTCACTATTATTCAAAAAGAGTAAATATTCCCACGTAATATTCCCAGCTGGAATTTCACCTCAATCCTCAAAATAGCTCAGCAGCCCAGAATAACCTTTGAAGTCCATTTCAGTTGAGAGGCCATGGATAATCACTATAGGCCAAATACTCAGGCGCTTTTCAGGAAAGTTCTCAGTCCAACACTCCCAAAGTCAGATATTTCATATTTTAATTTTGTGTATTTCTTCCCCTTCATGAGGGTTTAGAAATTATATCACACCAAAGTGACCAAAGTCCCACACCACCCACGGCTGGATTCAGGGTGCTTTGGGACTGAGATGGAGACCAGGCTTCTTACAAGAGGTAGATTTAGATGACATCAGAGAATCTAACATGAGTAAGCCAATAATAGGAGCATTAAAAACCTGAAATACTAAGAATTATTTCAAGAACCACGAAGAAAACACCAAGTGACCTCCAAAATCCTTTCTAATGCCAAATAGAGGCTGCAGGAGAAATCTGATCTACAAAACCAATCTGCAAGAGCACCAGTGGTGTAGAGAGAATAGATTTAGATTAGTATAGTTTTGTTTATTGGATTCTGTGACAGGTCTGTGAGAAACACGATTTATAAACCTGTTACAGAAAGGTGATGGCCTTGGAGATGCCTAAAATACAATTGGAGATGTGAAGAAAATACTGGTGGTATAAAGCTGATTTGCAGGTCTCGATCCTCTGCTTGTAGATTGCTCAGAATTTTAAAAGAAAAGAAGCTTCTGGTTTTTACATACTGTGGTAGCACTACCAAGATCCTACCACTGAGAGAGTATTTAAGTGTGGAAAGTTATTTTCTATCTCACTGGCAGTTATCAAAAAAAACGTGTTTTGCTAGTGCCTCCTGGATTTACTTCTACCTGAAAGAATTATTTTTCATCTAACATCACTGTGTTTTGGGTTCATGTATATAATTCACTAAAATATCAAAAATTCAACATTTTATATCAAGAGTAAAACCTAAATGTTAATCTCAAATAGTCTTGGTAACAGCTTGATGAAAACAAGCAGATTTTCTTGGGAGCACTCTAAGAGAAATCAGCAGTTAGAGGATGGTGAGCTGAAGTTTTGACAATTTATCTTGATTACGTTACAGGTTTGAGTAACTCAGTCACAGGATTCCTTAAGATGAATAATTTTTTTCTTTCATAAGCTATTCCTGTATAGTTATACCAATCTTAGAAATAGCAGAAAGAGATTTTGAAAGGGCATCTGAATATGGCAGATGAACTTCCTGTTGTACTGTGTACACTGTGAAGTTGGAAGTT
This sequence comes from Melanocharis versteri, assembly GCA_013397845.1. NCBI lineage: Eukaryota > Metazoa > Chordata > Aves > Passeriformes > Melanocharitidae > Melanocharis > Melanocharis versteri. The sequence continues at coordinate 1,170,198 of VZTG01006788.1, forward strand.
ATTCCAAAAAACATCAGTGTCTTAAACTGATACATTTAGCAAATCAGGTCACAACTCCTCCTTGTAAGGAGACTTAGCCACAGTGCGATAAAGCCCTCCTGTATTTTCAGGGCAAAGGAGTTGGGAATCCTTATGAACATCAAAAATAATGTCTGTACTACCTGCCGTTGCAAAACCTAAGCCAGATACAGACAATGTATCAATAGCATCTAATTATCTGGGTCTGTGGACAGTTTTATAAAGGGGTGGTAATGACTTTATTTCAGGTCTACAAACCTTCTTGCAATCTCATTTTTATTCATGTTATTGGAAGTATCCACATTTATGCACAAGTGCCTTTCATACAAAAATGTTACCTTTTAGAAGAGAGTGTCCATGGAAGACAGCACATTTGAATCTCCATCTTCCTTGCTGGATCCAATTAATCTTTAAAATCCCTTTTTTCATTCTCACAATTACAGATGTTTAGAACATACATCCAAGGAAAGATCTTCTCAGTATAATGAGAATGAGTTGAGGATTTTCTCCCTCTTATGCTTGTTACAATCATTATCACAAAAAGAGATTCATGTTGTGCTGTTTATTATTTATGGTTCTCATTATATTCTTTGTCACAAGACCACAGAATCAGAATTTTAATGCCTCATATATTCTGTGGAAGATAATAGTAAAGTGTACTGCTCTGACCTTTTCAGTGTCCCGCAGTTTGATTCATTAGCCATTCCTATTCTCTCCTATTAACAGCATCAGTAACCTGGGAAGAGGTAGCTCAGGCAACCAACCAAAAAGCAGAATATTGAAAAGGTTAAAATCTAGATTTATAGATCTATTCAAAGTTTACAATCCTTTCCAAACTATGCTTGGTATAAAAATTATATCTCGGTTTTCTGGCAAAAGCTGTCACTGCAATACAAGTAGTATAAATAAACTACTTACAGTCACTTTTGAGATTGAAAGCCTTTGCTTTTAAAAAGAGTCAAAGGTGAATGAGCTCAATATATAGTCTATTTGTCACATACCATGTCTATCAATTTATATCCAGATTATAGGTGCAGTTTGAGAAAATACTGTAACCATTGCATTGTCGTGCAGTAATGATATTATAAGTGCCAGAGAGAAGTGCTGCTTGCAAGACATTGTAAGGAAAATATACTGAATAACAAACTTGTATTTCATTTCACAATAAAGAGGATTTCAAGTAGGAAAGCTGAAGCAGCTTATACACAATTATTTCATGATCAGCAAGTATTCTCAAATGATTTCTTAGGCAGTGTTTACTGTGCAACACAACTAGACTCTTGAGTACAATATAAATGCATTCCTATTATAACAAATATAATGATGCTAATAGCAAATGAAAACAATATTAGAGTATAGAGGAGATGTAAGAAACACATTGTATCACCGTTCCATTTTCCTACTGCATGGTCACAATTTAAAAGCAGAATTAGTTCAAATTTGGTTAAAAGTTAAACAAATGATAAAATGGCAATAAAGCCATATCCTTTATGTGTCTTTGCTTAGCTTAAAATAAAACACATTATATGCTGTTGTGCATATAGAAGATTCTACAGCTCAACAATTCCCTAAACTAATAAGGATTTTATAAAAATTTGGTTATGCTAAATCTCCCAGAACTGATGTATTTCTCAGCACAATATAGCATTCTTAATGGAAACTATAAATAAACCAATGAAGTACACAAATTCTGTAAACTCAGAATTTCTTTGCCTAGCTCTTATGAAAGTCTGGTTTTACTGTGTATCCACAGATAAATTGAAAGAAACCCAGGACATTATCATTAACAAATCAGCTTTGTTAGAGCAACAGTCCCTTGGAGGCTTTACTTTCTGCTTCAAACACTTTGCCCTAACAGACACTGATGACTTTAGGAAAAAAGAACCATGCACTTTTTCCTTTTTGGTTATCTGAGAGCTCACAGTTTCCCTTTTTCACATCCTCAGCAATTGTGTAGTTAACAATTTGCAGAGGTGAAACTAGGAAGGATATACATGTTTTTATTCAATGCAGTCTTCATCAAGCAGCCAATAAATGTGTTTTATTGCTCTTCCCATAGTAGGCATTATTGCCTCCTCCATGTAAAAATGGCCATATATTTTGAGTTCTTATAGTTACTCAATAGCTAATCAGGAACTCATACCATTATAAATGTGCTAAAGACAATGCATAATGTCACAGCCTGAGTGTTGATTATTCCTTTAAAAAGAAACTTCTACTAGTAATAGGTCACTCGTGCAGTATCATGGCTAACTTTAGGCATAAATTATATTTTTCAAGCAAAATATATTTGTATAATAGGAATTCTTTAAAGATCAACAATGGAACATAATGTATTTACACAAATCACAGGATAAAAATGTTTTCCAGCTATTAATTTAATTCCTTGATTTTTCTTGGACCAGTGCATAGACTGTATAATGCTGCCTCTACAGTCTCAGCACAAGCTCATCTTGTGTTTTTTCAAAGGTTTCTGTACTAAATTTGTTTTCTTTGTTAATCAGTGATAACATTTCCACATAACGCATGAAACACCTTATTCTTACGCAGAGTATTGTGAAGATTTCAGTAGTTTCCTATTGGCACAAGCCTTTTATTTCATGTGAGCTGCCTGCCCTATGCTTGCACTGCATTTGGTTTTGCCAGATGCCGGAGAATTTGCCATTTATCCCAAGGCACTGGAGCCCTTTCTTGTTTGTCTGTCCACACCTGGCACTGTCCTGCCACAGCTGGTGCCCCTTGGAGAGCCCTCAGTAAGTACTGCCCCTAGAAGCTGTGCAGCGTTTTCCCCACTCCAAGCCAGCTCACTGCAATCATTCCCGAACAGCAAGTTAGAAATTAAACCATCCAAATAACAATCCTGCCTGACAAACTAACTTAAACACATTGACCTGTTAAAGCTGAAAACAACGAACCCTAACACCACATCTGGTGAGAGACACTACACTCTTCCTGCCCACTCATAAGGTTCAAATTACAGGAGGTGACAGGGACCTTTACTCTCCAGTTCCATGATACCCAGGCTCCACAAGGATGTTTCCACTCTCCAAAAGGCAGCCCACACTTCAAACAGATGTGGGCGAGATATGTGATGTTTTCCTGGAGCTTCTTTAAGTGCAAAGTCAGGATCAGAAATGTGTGTGTCCAGACTCTCACATAATTATGAACACCCTTGTGTTTTCTATTACTTTCCTTCCTCAGTATTGTAGAGTTCTTTCTCTTATGTTTAGTCAAGAGTTTACATTAAAACAAAACCACACAGATGAGCCATTGGGATATCCCCAAATGTAATTGTTCAGATTTCCTTCTCACCACAACAGTCATTTAAGTGGAATAGGAAAACCTCTGCAGATTATAACATTCAGCTTATGTTGTATCTTTGAGAAAAGATAACATTAACTAGCTTTTGAGTTATTACAGATGAAAGGTTTAACTATTAACTCAACTGCTATACATTCAATATATATATGTTAGAATAAAGATCAAGTGCAATAGCATTTTTTAATTACATATTTTATCCTAGAAAGGAAGGGTAGATTTATAGCAGAAAAACAGCAAAACGTTAAATTCCCCCCAAGGCTTCAATTGTCATCATGGTATTTCTGCAGACTCTTTCAAATTGCACCTGTCCCTAACACGGAAGAAACAGATGTTAGTAGAGATGCAAAGTAAATTCAGAAATATTCACAGCCAGTGTGACATAGAGGGGTATATTTCAAGTATACTTCACGGAGGAAATAGAATGCCATCATTATGGCCCTGAAAAATCAAAGCCCTAACAAAACAATTTACATTATAATTATAGCATCATACAATGCTATGTACTGGATTTGCAGCGAAAGGGCAATTACGAATGAAACCCTTTCCTCTTCATAGAGGTTTGAGTGGGAATCACAAATACGATAGTAATAAACTTTCTGTGAACTAACCAAGTTTCTCGGCAGTCCTCCTTCATTTGCCACACTTTGAAAGACCCTATGTGGCACACAACTCCTTAAACATAAATCCATCAAGCACTGCAGCTCTATTCCCATTTCAAGTGAGGCAACTTATTTAACAATTTCTTAGGCAATGTCTCTTGGGTTTAGCTGTAGGCAGGAAATGAAGCATAATTAGCAATTTTATGTGGCATTAACAAACAATCTTGTTACTTCATTACTTTTTAATATTTGCACCAGTCTTCTGAAAGCAGATTAAGACCGACTGCAATTTCCATATGTGAGATTCCGTGACTGTAAAGCTCAAAGACTGTTCACTTTAATCAAAACACTATGATGTCTTCCACTAATTTTTTTCCTAAAATTTTTTTTTGAAAACTTAGCTTTATGTGAGTGAAGTGCTAATCTGAAATGTTTATTCATTTGAGTATGATTTTTCAACTCACAGACATGGCTAGGGTCGTAATGAAAGGGTATGTATACCAGCACAGAGGTAAATCCTTTTTTTTTTAATAGAAAAAAATACAATAATTCTAACTAAATTGCTGAAATGGGAAAAACAAACAAACGAACCCACATACTAACATGGATATTTTGATTTAAAGATAGATCTGACCAGGGAAGTTAAATAATTTATCGGGGCTTCTCAGCCCTCTACCTATAGGAATACTTAAATCTATGAGTTTTATTTATTATTACAGCAATTGATGCTGTTGGATAGTTTAGATCCCAGTATGTGGCAGTTTACACCTTAGTGTGTGGATTCTGAGGAACACTTTCCCAAAACACTTGGCATATGTGCCCTTGGAGTGCTAAGCAAAAGCCAGGGCTAATTAGGTTTACTGCACATGCTGTAAATGAAAGCATAACGAATCACATGGTCTGACACTCTGCTGCATCATTCCCTAAAACATGCAAAAGAGAAGGAATTTCAAAAAGTTCTTCAAAAGTTTAGCTCCACTCTGGTGTTAAATAAAACCTTTCCTTTCAAATAGTTTGTGCTGCAAAACAAGCCCAGAACTTGCATTTAAACTGAAAGTGGCAAAAAGGCAGTGAAATCTTTGTAATGCCTGTTTTCCTTAGGGCACTAGGAAGCATTTCTTTGCCAAGAGACTGGTCAAACACTGGAGCAGGATTCCTCAAGGTGCCCCAAGCCTGTCAGACTTTAAGAGGCATTTGGACCATGTTTTAACTTTCTGTCAGCCCTGAATTGGTCATGCAGTTGGACTCAGTGGTCACTGTAGTCCCTTCAGTGAAACAGCCTGTTCTATTCTCTTCATTTGCTTTGATCATAAATTCAAATTACACAAGGTATTCTTTTAGAACATATTGTATTATCACTGTAGTCACAGAGAAACCTAAATAAGTCAATTTTTTTTTTATTTTCAGGACTGCCCTCTGGGCTCAGGTTTTACACTGAATCAAGGATTTTATGTTCATGACATTTTGTTTATTAAGGTTTCTATGTCATTATAGGGAACTTACTTTTTCTGGCCAAAACCTACATCTTCGATTAGCTCCCTTTTCTTTTGAGTCACTTTGCCCCCTGCTGTACAGAGAGTTAAATACTACAACAGCCATGCCAGGCAGATGTTAGAGCCCCCACCTCTGCATGCCATGAAAAGCACCTTTTTTCAGAAGCTGCCTGTTCTGGCTTCACGATCATTAGGATTAATCCTGTCGCTGTGCATTCCAGACCTAGTCACAGCTAGGACTGCTCTGTGCTACCTGCTGTTCAAGTAAACAGAAACACGGGCCAGCAGAAGAGGGAAAAGAAACAACAGGTCACAGCACCTCTGTCGGCAGTGAATAAGGAAATCAGCTAGTAGTGTTCGTTTATAAGTCTCTAGGCAAAAATGGTGAGGTAGAAAGTGAAGATGCATGAATAATTATCTTAACTGATAGAGGATTTTTTTTAAGATTTGAGCAGCACAGGGGGAGAAAATATTTGGGTTTTTATGTTTAGCAGGCGAGAAAAGCAGCCTAAACAGTACCTAATCATAGTTAAAAATCAATTTGCCATTTCTGAGTGAGAAATTTTAGGTAGAGTCTGGTAAAATGTGGAAATATTTATGCTCTGTCATATGAGCTAGAACCAAATATCCAGTGCCACCAACGCACGGCATGGCCTGTTCATAAGAAAAGTTTTAATAAGGGTTGGATTGTTTTTATTTGAACAGTGTACTTCTGTTGATCCAGATATTTCTTTGTCCAGAGAAAATGAGGTTCAGTTTACTTTGATCTTGTCCAAAGCAGGACTGTCTAAATACTTTGATATATTCTTACAAAGTTTTGCTGGTGACCAGAGGCAGATTTTATCACTTTATCAATGAGGTTTGTCTCTGAAAACTACTCGGGAAAAACACAGTGTTTGAAAAACGAAGAGAGCAGCATGGTTCAGAAATATACACACACATATATACTTACACACTTCACTCTAAGAAGAAAGAAAACTGTAAAAAAATAAAATTAATAGAAAAAGAACACCTAGATCCAGAAACTTAGATGCTTCTAATCTTAGCTGAAACTAGGAGCAAGAAAAACCTGAGACATCACTCTGAACGGATGGGAATCGGGAAGAGTTGTGTTTATCAACCAGAGAAAATGAAGGCACAATATTCAAGATGTGATGCCAAAGGCCTATATGACAGATTTAGATGTTAAATAATTCAGATATTAAATAACTCAATCACTATTCAATAGATTTGCTGTTTGTTAGGCATCCAGAGCCATATCTCAGCAATCACAACTGCATGCAAAATACAATTGCTGCACTGTAAGGAGTACCCCCTACATTCTATGTAGAGTAGGTTCTTTGTGAAGGGTGGCACAACACAACAATAAATTGTAGTGAGTTACATTTACAGTATTGGCTTGAAACAGTTAACACTGGTCAACCCAGCTCAAAAGTTCCTTGTACTATGGCTTTTAGATGGATTCTTAATGGCATTTGAACATTTTTATTGTGGTAGCATTATGTACTAGCATATTAAACATTTACTGCAGGCATTTTCTGGATGTGAGGTGAAATACTTCTCAACATCTCTGAAATACTATAAAAATAAATACATAGAGACTGGATATATCATGAGATTTCTAAATCCAGCCTACATGACAAATGAATGGAAGTTGTATTATGAAAATATTTTCATTTCTTACTTTCCTTTAAAACATACCACCTCCTTTGAATACCACTTTTCATTCTACATTTTACATATCAAAGCTGGCAAAAGGACACCATTGCTTTCACAATGTCTGTAATCAATACAAGCGGCAATTTAATTGATTACTTAGGCTACAGTCTCCAGATTTTCAAAATATTTTGGGCAGCATATATTGAACTCTTGACAATTGGTAACTGCTATCATAATGGAAGGCACTGCTGCTATTCCAGTGCCAGCTCGTGGTTAAGTTGCTACTCAGGCACCTAGAAGTAAAGCTGAGCTCCTGGTCATAACTGGAGATGGTGAAATTTTGAAAATGTGGCATTGCATCAACTTTTAAAGCAGTGGCTTGGCTTTAGTGGCCACTGTACATTATAAGAACAAATAGTAATATAGCACAGTCTACAAGCCAAATGAATACATAAAATAATCTGAAGCCACATACTGTCTACCCTTTCTTCCTTAAGTAGTTGAAATGTGCATATTTTTGAGCATGGCATGAGCTATTTAAAACCTATTTCATACATCATCTTGCTCTTTCCTAATATCAGCAGATGAGCTGATTTTATAATCAGAGGCACTGTCAGCTTGTCACATTCTGCAGTTCAAAATGTCAGATGCAGTGTAAACAGGCTCAGAGTAAGCCAGGCACTTTAGAACAGAGGGACTGCATGCTGGGTTTGGATGTAGAGAATAGATGAACCCTCTTTACATTACACAGAATAATACATGAGCCAATACTTGTTACAAGGGCAAATTTCCTTTGAGGGATTATGATGAACAGGATAACTGTGGGCAAAGAAGTACCCATCAATAGAGCCCTAGCAGTCTCATTCCTTTCCTCTCCCAAATATCTTTTTAGAAATGTGTGTGCTGTGTCACGATAAACATGCTAAAGCTGCGTGTTTCGATTAATTTTCTATCAGTTTTGGGGGTGTTCTCCCTGTCTCTCTTCCTAACCTCCTTAAAGTGTTTGACACATGAACAGTAGAGTTGGCTGTGAGCGAATATTTGAAGGAGATTAACATCTATACAACTATAAGTGTGAAAAACAGCTATGAAGTCTTCTATGGTTTGGAGGAATCAGGAAAAAGACAAGACCACATGGTATGTCATTTGTTGAAACATAGTAATTTCCATTTTTTTCAGTTTCTATTCAGTTGTAAAGGTTAGCTTACCCTTTGCATTATATAGCTACCTAAGAGCTACCTGATATGTGGAGGTAGTATAAAAACCAGCACTTCATTTACAGGTCTGTGTGAGTAGAACCATAGGTTTGAAAGATCTCTCAGATCATCAAGTCCAACCATTAACATAACACTGCCAGATCCACCACTCAATGGTGTCCTTAAGCACCACATCTATACGTGTCCTTAAGCACCACATCTGTACATCCTTTAAATCCCTCCAGGGATCGTGACTTCGCAAAGAAAAACCTGTTTCTAAAGCAGAGAACACTGAATTAACTAAAGCCTGTTAGAATGAGTATAATTTAAGAAAATGACTACGTTATTATCATAACTATACTAAGCCCAAAACATTTTAATCATATTTCCTCTGGGACCAAACAGTGAAATAATGAAAGCGCCACAACTTTGTTTTAAGTATCAGAGAACACATCTAAATTAATCCTTGAGTCTTTCTACTGATACATTAATGAATAATTATGTCCTAGAGAATAAAAGCAGGATTCCCAAAGACTGGAAACCAGAGAAGCTGAACTACCACTCCTCAAAGGTGCTTGAATACCTTTTAATCTGTAGCAGCAACTCTGAAGAAAGTAGGATGGAGTCCATGAAGGACTTGGGATACCAAAGTGACTCCCTCTGAAGTGTATCATTCATCAGCTGAAATGGTGGGAAGGCTACAAAGACACACAGACACACGTAAGTAGATCAGAACAACACTTCTCATCTGTGTCACAGAAAGGCTAATTTATACTTCATGCTTAGACAATATTCTTTAAGGCATACAATGCTCAAGTCTGCTCAAAAAACTTGCTGTGAGCAATCTCAGCCTTCAATCTGTACTGATACTGCTTTTCACAGGGTAAAGAAAATTTTAACAAGGAAAATGTTATTGAACACACCTCAGGCAATGTGGTTTTTTGCTGTGTCTTTCTCAATCCCTGTAACCTTGCCCTAGAAGTATTACCATCAATATCTAACATTTTTATTCTAATGGTCAAAATCCATTTCTGTTAATACCTGCAGATGCCGCTGACTAAGACCGACTTAACTGAGCCCTGCTACTCATTCTTGGCCAAGCCCTGAAGTATAGCAATCAAATGTTTTCTCCTCATAAAGAATTCACGAGAAGGATAATTCTCATTGGTTTTGTCAGTTCCTGATTTAAAAGCAAAGACTTGTCAAGGTTTGGGTCAACAAGTCAAGGGAAAGTGGGGAGAAGAAGGACTGTTCAGAGTGACATAATCTGATTAGATATTTCTTTCCATTACACATATAAATTATAAATTATTATTACTTATAATATCCCATATCATTGGTACTTTTGCCAATTTTTAAAAGGACTTTTATTCATTTAACTTGTACTTTGTGTCCTTTTGTCAATTGATGTAATTGTGATACCTTGTTCATTTCCATCCTGAAAAGACTAAGGTGCAACTCATATTTTCATCATTTCTTAAAAGCAGGTTATTTAAATGTGCTTCCAAAAGTATGATCTCGAATCAATAAAACATTTTTTTTCAACCTAGGCTTCCTAGGTGTGAATCCCTAAATTCGTCTCTAAATGATGGTTATCTACAAATATCTCTCAATTTACTATGCATTTACTGTATAGCTACAAATACAGTAATATTTAACTCTGTGAAGAAAATGAAACAGTAGTATAGAAAGAAAGATCTCTAAGTATAATGATCAGATTTTATGCATCCATAAGATACTTGATAATTCTCTGTAAGTGCAATAATGTCTGCATCTGAGAAAAGTAGTTGCCCTTAAATCATGGTTTCTGCACAGGTGCAAATATGGAAAAAGTGGGATAACAATGAAACCTCTGTTAATTGTTACCTAACAACAAAATACTACTTTTCTTTAGTGGCAATACTCAAAATTTTTTTGATACTAACACTGGATATTTTTCTTCTGTATGAAAATATCGCAATATCCAGTTTGTTTGCCATGATTAATTAATCCATCACCTGGCTAATGAGGAATGGTAGCTGTATGTCACAGAATTGCAAGAATAGCTTCAACTGCTCAAGGATCTCAAGCTGAAATTTTTCTGCTGACAAGTGGTCTAATTGAATTTTAATGAGCTGAAAATTGATTCTTTTTATACTTCTCAATTTTCATAACTAGGTTTCTTTGTGATAATCCTATTATAATTACGTATAGTTCAAATGGTTCTACATCACATATGGCCCCAAAACAAGTCTTCGCAAATCTATCCACCTTACCTTTGAAAATACATGATCCCTACCGGCCCCTTAATGCTTGTTCTTGTTTTGGGTGTTTTCTTTTACTAGATCTACAGTGGGAAACTTGGAAGCACTTCCAAGCATCTATGGCTCTGCTTCTGAAACAATTTTAATTCCACATGGAATGAATATCAAGACTGCCTTTAAATATTTCTTCTCTCCCAGCCAGTGCCCAGAAAAAAGAAACCTGAGTGCCTGGGAGTTACAGCACAATCCCCAGCTTGGACTAAACAAATGACAGGATTCCTCTGTGCCCTATGATCCAGGTCATCTACAGGAGTCGGGTGAAGTCTCTGTCTGCTGCAATATTTCATGATAGGTAGTTACACCAGTACATCCCAAACTAAACTCAGCTAAATGACTTGATTCTTTCTGCGATGGCACTGGCAATACCTGTAGCTAATAGCAGTTGTTAACACTCCAGTTTATTCTTCAAAATTGAGACTTTTTTTCTTGCATGTCCTCAGTCAGTCATAGCAAGGCTTTTTCTCCCAGACATCCTCTCTGAAGTACATTGCAGTGTATTTGGCACTCAGGCATAGCCTGTACTCCAGTCAAACACAAGCTGTGGTGCTGCATCACATCAAATACTCCCCAGGGCTACAGGCTGTACATGGAGACAAGAAAAAATGTTTCTCCTACATTTCTGTGTTCATTGGACATGTCTGCAATTGTAGCTAATACAGTATTGCCACTCAGTATGAGCTGAGTAGAAGCAACATTCTTGATGGAGTAATGCATTATTCACAAGGAGAGGAACAGTGAGCTGGCTCTGTGCTGCTGAGTTAGTTTGCTCCCTTTCCAAGAACAGTGCTTCAGTTTAACATCTCCCTTACTTCAAGTTTTATTGCCTGGGCCTTTTAACTGGCCCTTTCCAGTCTCTTAAAAAGAAAACCAAAACAAAACCAAAATCAAACCCCCCACAATCACAGAAAACAAGCTAAAAGAGGCAATGTGTGGAAAGAAGAGTCTCAGGCAAGCACGTCCTTCTTGGGACGGGCAGCATCAGTTGGAGAGGAACAGTGATTCACTGCTGAGAGTGGATCTGAGTCAGTATCAGTTCAAACCAAGGACAGCTGGGTAAGCATCTACTTTCAAAAATGTCATGTTGAAACCATCTGATTGCATGTGCAAACAGCACTGAAAATGCTGTTCTTGGGATGAAGGAGAGGACTGAGTTCAAAGCAAAGCTGTTAATTAGCTATGAGAGAGCGAAAAGCTTAGTCAGCACTAACTCAGAGTAGTCTCTCACTGGTTTGGGGAATAGTCAGAGCTCCTAATTTTAGAAATATGCAGACACTAAGAAACATTTTACTCTTTTTAATGTTTGAACTTCAAATCCTCTGAGATCTAGCTTCTTAATTAGCTAAACAAGGACAGTCATTTCACTAGCGCTGACAAATCAAGCAGTGTCAATTCTTTCAGTTAAATGTACATCACTGCCCCCGAAGTCAACTAAAACTGCTTTTTGATAACCTCATGCTTACTCTTGGGAGTGTCTTAGAAACATTTTCTAGATAATATCTTGAGTTTTTCAACCACTTTAAAGGCAGAGTTGTCTTTATATTGGCAGCTAAACAACTACAAAAATATTCAGAGCTGAGAGAAACACAGATTCTGCTCATGCACAGAAAACACAGGATATCCAATGTAGTTGCCTCCTTTTCATTATCATCAATTATGAACAGGTCTAAAACTTTAGGTAAGTTTTATTCATCTGCATCGTCCTCTGGAGCTACCACATTTCTTTGTTTTTAAGATGGGACTGCTTAGTCCCTCAGGTGTTTGGCTGGTTGGTTGGGTTTGTTTGATGATCAGCAGCTCTCACACTTGTAATCATTACGAAGCAGAAGGAAATAATTTTTTTACTAAAAGATCATGCAACTTTAAAGAGAAACTTGACCCCATAAGTAATTTTTAAGGAGTAACAGCAGATTGTGACAAGACCACAGATGACAAAAAGTGTCTCTCAGGTTATATATAACCTGATTAAATAAGAACTGTTTGTCTTTACCCACTCCCCAAAGCCCTTTAGGAGCTAAGACAACAGATGTTTGTCACTACAGCCAGTCACATGCTGCAATTTCACTCTGGTGAACATATTTTGGAAACAAGCTAATGAAGTGATTTGCAAGAAATACGTTTGGTCCCCTTTGGCTAATATTTCATTACTGATGTCATTTACCCTTTATCATTAGGCAGAAGCAACCTGTAATTACTTTATCCTCTAGAAAGAAATAAAAAAAAAAAATTAAGAGTGTTCCCTACAAACGTGTCTAAAAATTCAGATTTGCACAAGTATCTCTAGTTCTAAATAAAAACAAAATTGAGCTGATATTGAAAAACTCAACGTTCCCATGAAAATATGAATTACTTTTCTTTGTGTATTTTGTTAAATTGTAATGTGATTTGTTCCCACCTTGGTTCTCTCCTCTGCACTACGCTTCCTGGAGCATCCCTTTTACCAAATTTACCTATCAATCTCTGTAAAAGTTACGCTGATATTTCCAAGTTTTTTGCCAGAAGAGTTTGTGACAGATTTAGACTGTTCATTGGAAATTTTCCAAGGATAAAGGCTCCTTTTCCAATTATTTCTAGTCATTACATTAAAAAAAAAGTAAAATCTTTTATTTTATTGATTGCTGTTGTCAGGATTCAAAATAAATTTTAATTGCACCATTGAAGACAGCTACTATTTTGCATTTACTGGCCCAAACTAGAATCTTTCTCTTCTCCATAAACCACAAGATTGAAAAATTACCTGAAATTTTTAAGCACTTTTGTCAAAGTGGAGCCCTTAAAGCTTTAGGAAGTATTGGAGACAATCTTTAACACCTATTAGTCATGGTGAAATCCTGTTAAAAAATAAAGCCAGGATAGCCTTTACCTCAGATAATTATTATTAAATTAGCTAACAGAATTCTAACAACAATACAGACTGTACGGAAAGAGATTTCTAAAAACTTCACACAATTTCAGCTTTAATTAGGCTGCTCATTTCTGTACTCATCATGGCAAAAAAGACAAAGGAAAACAAGAACTTAAGAAGGAAGACAAAGTGAATCAGTATTCTGGTGTGCTTTTTTGCTAAAAACTTACTGTGCATTTCTTTAATGGGATATTTTCACATTTACATCTAGTCAGTTAAAAAGAGAATTAAAAGTAGCATCAAACACTACATCTGCCCCTGGCTCATTCTGCCAAATTTTGTGATTTTAAAAACTCATTTTTTTCCAAATGTTTCTCCCTCCTTTGCTGCTGTGTGAAATAATCAGATACAAAACAGATGAACTAAAAAAAAGTCTTTCATTTATGATCTAGCTGTCATTTGTAAAAATGGTAGGGAAAAGACTTATTGGAAGGAAGTATAATGTTTATGTAAAAGCATTAACTTTAAGTTGGATACCAAATCATTTTCCATTTATCTGCAGCAGGGTGAGATAACACTCTTGAAAACAGAATAAAAAATTAATCTTACTGGGACAGTAACTGTGACACTACTGAGTGTGATGAACCGAGCTACAGTTTTCACAGAATCACAGAATATTCTGAGTTGGAAGGGTCCCACAAGGATCAATGAGTCCAACTCTTAAGAAAATAGCCCATACTGGGATAGAACCGTTTTCTTGAAAGAGAGTAAGTAAAATCAGATTAGCACTCAGCTATCTTCACATATATACTGTACAGTTTGTGACTAGTGAGATCAGAAACAATGAATTTGCAAAGTCCAGGGGTCGAGATGAGAGACAGGTGGTGGCAACACCACCATACCCAGAGACTGTATGAGTTTTGTGGTGAATCAAACTCTGGGGAGCACCAGCCTTTAGGAGAGTACAGAATGGCTGAACCAACAGGCAAACCACAAAATCACCACTGGAAGGTTCAGGTCCTATCCTCATTTCCCCTTATTCATGTTTTTCCTCAACATTTTTCCTTTTTTACTGAGGTTTTTGGTATAATGTCATATAAAACTAATACTTTTAAAAATGGTAGAACAACACAGCCTAAATGTTCCTCTGTTTGGAATCTGCTGCTCTACTGGTAACTGAAGGTGCACAAAACATCACAGAATCAGTTTGTGTGCCTAGAAACAAATTTCCTAAAAATCACTCTCAGTCACTCTCACAGACAACATCCAAAGACGTGACTCAGAAACAGGACAGTCCTGACTCAGCAAACTCCAGTCTGTGACACAGCGATTTAGGACCGTCACAGCTCTGGAAATAACTGGATTTTATACTCAGACTCTTAAGATCTGTCCTGGACTAAGCAGTCATGAAAGGAAATAAATGGTCACTAACAATGAATTGCTATTGGCAGAGATATTACAAACCACTAAAATATTTAGATTCTCCCTTGCTTCCTCTGCACTGCACAGCTCGGTGAGTTTGTCATTGTGTGCTATGCAGCAGCAGGGAACATGAACAAATGGCTTCCACGTAATGAAATCAGTTGTTTAAACTAGAGCAAATGACTCCATTGTATGGAATAAATGGGATAGATTGTTTGATTGATTTATTGAGGAAATGATGAGATATTAACTGCTTATACTATAAAGACATTCTAACACAGTTGATAAGATTGCCAATTAAAAATACATTTGCAAAACAAAAGAAAGAGAATAAGAAGCGAGTGTCTCCTGAAAAATGAAATCTATCAAGCAAAATTGAAATCAATTAACAATTAATAATACTCTAGGACTTAATAAATTTGTGCTTAGGATGATGGAAATAGTCAACACAGTTTCCATAAATATAAATTCCAGCGTTGGACAGATACCCTAAAGTGAGTAAGGTTTCACAAGTCACCTAATTTTATCATATCTATAACTACATCTGTACCCTTCCATCAAACACTCAATAGACTGCTCAACAGCTAAGAAAGCAACATGAGAATTTATAATAAAGAGCTTAAACCAGGTTAGATTTAAATACTTCTAATATGCAAGAATGAAAATAATCTCAATTTATCTTCATTAATTTATGGAGTCCTAAAATATATCTTTAGAGCCTTCTAAGCTATCAACTTTTAAACCTAAATAAAAGAGCTAGAGTTCTTTTTAATCATCCTCCATCATTATTCACAAGTTTCTATCTTAGAATGTTTCAAGTTTAACAGTCATCTAGTTTGATATCCAATGAAATAAGGCCTTTAGATTTAATAGTATCAGTAATAGTTGTAAAAATATTTTCAGCATGTTTTTCACTTTTTCCTAGTTCATTATAAACCTTTTCACATGATAATATTCCTGCCCCTCATCTTTATTCCCTTCTACATGCATATGAAAGTCATATCTTTGATTATTCATTTCCTTTGAATGTTATTATCATTAAATGCATAATAATGTCAAAAATAAACAAACTCTTAACTGCAGGCACTTTGTAGCCTTGCAGTTTTTCTAACATAGTAGGGATTCCAGTAAATATTTCTTTTATGTTTTTCACATGTTTGGATGAAGTCTAAAAGGAACTCAGTCTTGGTGACACAACTGAGGAAACACACTCATAGTAAAGATTTATGTTGTCATATGAAATTGCCTTCTTGATTTACAGAACATCACTGTATCCTCTCCACAGCAGCTTAGGGACTTTACTCTTTTCTTACAAATAGTGGATTGAGTAGGGTGACTGCTTTAAGTACTTCATCATATGAGTTTTTGCAAAATAAGGTACAGAGTAGACAGACGTGGAAAGAGCACAATAAGTTATTATTGAATCACAGAATCATTTAGGTTCGAAAACCCTCTGAGATCATCAAGTCCAGCTGTTAACCCAGCACTGCCATGTTCACCAACTAACCTTGTCCCCAGGTGCCACTTCTACACCTCTTTTGAACGCTTACAAGGTGATGCCACCATTTCCCTGGGCAGCTGCACCAATGCCTCACAACCCTTTCAGCAAGGAATTTTTTTTAAATATCCAACCTAAAATGATGCAGCTGTTTGTATTCAAAATCATGGGAATTGAACACTCATTCTTAAAATGTTGGCTAATATGAGATGCCTGACAAATCTCTCCAAAAGTATGGGGGTATACTCAGTGCTGTTATCTGTAGTGACTGACATGAGTTTATCTGAAATAAAATAGCACTGTTATTAACCAGGCCTACTAATATTTACTAACCTGTCACTTTCAGTTTGTAGTTGAGGAATTAAATAGGAAAGAGGGATGTCTCAGCTCTAGAGAGCTGGGAATCAAGGTACACAAGTCTATTTTCAATTAGTTCCAAAGTTTTTAATAATATCTTCCCAAAGGAAATGGCTTTTTTACAACCCAGGTCTAATATTGTCACCAGTGGGCACAGCCTCTGCTCAGCTCCAGTCCCAGTACTGGGCTGATAAATGTGGTGTGTGTCCTGCTGGTGTCTGGCTGCCATGAGATTAAAGCAATACTCCTACTATAACAAGATGTTTACACCCTCTGAAAACTTTCCTTTTAGTTGCTGAATTTTCAGAATAATTGCATATAAAAACCAAACAGTTTGCTTATTTATATTCTCATATTTAATGACATAGTGTTGCAGTAACTTCTGAAATTATGATGAATAATGTTTTAAATTACCATTCTTGCCTATTTCCATTATATATGTACTTGATAGAATCAGGCAAAGTAATACTGTTTCATATATATTCAGAAATAATATTTTTTCAAAAAATTCAAGCTGAAGAAAATACTCATCTGTAAACTATTCCAAAAGCCTTCTTAATTAAATTTTTAACTTCAAATGATGTAATACTCAAGCCATCACAGGAATGTAAATTATATTTATTTTTTCCAATGTTAAAATGTTTTGGATTGCAACTGTAGTATTTAAAACAGTTTACAAATTTTATGTGTATTTCTGAGCATTTTCAGTCCCTCTACAGGGTTTGGGATTTTGTTTTTCTCTACTAGCTTTTCTAGCTCTCTATAATTTAGCTTTGATGCAGACCAGCCAACCTGAGGTGGAAAAGTAGGTCCCCTGCATGAGCCACCCAAATCCACGACTGCTTTGCTTAGACAGCCAGCTTGGATGCCATAAAGGCTGCCCTTAACATGTTGATAGAAAGACTATAAAAAAAATTCATTGGTCAGCTACTAATTGATATTTTCAGTTACTACATAGGTGTCTGAAACAAATTTAAGATATATTGAGGCAAGTATCACTTTATTCTTTTTTAAACATTCTTTTTTGGGGCTTAGTGAAGGTTATAGGAAAAATTTTAATAACAGGAAGAGGTATGTCTTTTAATTATTGACCTAAACTATCATAAACTAAATGCCAAATAATACATAAATGCTAATTTAAACCTACTTTCACTTCCATGCAGAATGCAGTGTAATGGATAAGTAACAGACTGTCCTCCACAGAGCAGTATACTCTATCGCAAATCTTGAGCTGTATTTCCTCCCTTATTTTTAGTTCAAAATATGATTCCAAAAAGATATTATTAAGTTATAACACCTTAGTCCTTTTCAAGTTCCAGGCACTTAATATGCTGAATTTTAGATTGCTTTTTTTTATATTCTGCCTGTCCCTGCCTTCCTTACTCTACGTTAAGGTATTAAAACTGTCTGCTCCAATTTCCCCTCTGCTTAGGAAGATATGACAGAGAGATGAAAAAGACTACCTTTCGTCTTGAAAAGCTAAACATACCATAAAAAAAGAAACAGTGGAAACTAATAGTGCCTTACCAAGGCAGTTTACATCATGCAGCCACTGAAAATACACTAAAATAAGAGTGTGTGACATAGCACAAGTCCTATCAGGTTTCTTCCAGAAAAATGTCAACTGCTATTCCTCCTATTTTGAGCTTCTATTAGAATGCCCTAATATAAAAGAAATCCTATTAAATTAGTTTCATTAATAAAATTTTAAAAAACCAAAACAAAAACAAAACTGAAAGGTTATTCAGTATGGTGAGAGCACCAATTTTTAAATTTCATTCTACTTAACGTCAGTAATCTTGGAAGTGGTGGGGGAGAGATGGTTTCAAAATACCTATTAATGACTAAAATTTTAGACTGGATCAGTCTCCATTCTCATAGATTTCAGTGCTTAAAATTGAATCCTGGCAATACTTTTATGTGTAACTCTTGTTGTCTTGGAAAAATAAGGAAGAATCATGTTTGGATCTCTACGACTGAAGTACTAGAGGGCGTAGCTCTATTTGTAGGTGGAATTTCAGGTTGCAATATGTAATCCTAGAGACTGTTGCATAGATAACATAATTTGTGGGGAAAGAAAAATAAAACAGGTTTTGCATAGATTTTTTGGGTTGGAAGAGACCTTGAAGATCAACACACACACAAAGAGGAGACTACTTTCCAGACAGTTTGGGACAAATGACAGCTGCCACCACAGACCAGGAGTAAGACTACTGCCTGTCTTCAGGCCTTGTGCATAACCAGGAAATTGCTAATTGGAAGCCACGAAAGCCAACCTCTAAGCTATCAGTTTGTACATAGCCAAAAGGCTGATTTTGTTCACTCTCATACAACTTCAGAAGAAATATTGACCCATTAGTAACACCAAAGGTAAATGAAATTATCTCAGATGAGAAAAAAAAGCACTTGAAAAAGCTCATTACACTGAATGAATTGGCATAGCAGCCTGTATCAGCTGGAACAGGTTCCACAAGGAAAGGCCCAAAGCCCAGATAACAGAGGGCTGTTCCATCGCACTGGCATCACGGAGTCAGACCTCATGGTGCTAAATCAGCATTAGTCCAACCCCACACACACGGGGATATACTGAGCTGCATTACCAAACTGCGCCACAGAGAAGGGACACACTGAGTTCCTCTTCAAGCTTAGAAAGTAGTTTCATAGATTTTCCTCAGATCTTTTGCCGTTAATGGTTAACTGAGCCTATTCCCCCTCGACTGCTCAGCAGAACCGTGGCAAGGCTCAACGGCAGTGGGTGCCTTGAGGCTGGGGGAATCTCCCACCGTTTCTGGAGAGCTGGGGACAGCAGCACAGCTGATTTTGTGTGAGATATTTGCATTCCTTTTATGCTAACAGCTTGCTTCTAATGTTATGGAAATCAAACATTGCAAGACAGAATAATCAAGCCACATCTTCCTAAGACACTCAGTTAATTACCCTTTTCCACAGAGGTGAAAACAGTGGTACCTCAGATACCTCTGCAAACCAAGAGAACATAAGCAATAATTTGAAACAAGCAACTATTTCAAATATACTTATTTTAGATGCCAACTGGTGGGAAATTTACCATATAATTGGTGGGGTATTTTTTTTCAGACTGAAAAGATTATTACTTAGTGAAACAGTTCTCCCATATTGATAATAAAGGGGGGAAAATTTTCACTTGGGAAACTTGGAACATTTTCCTACAAGTTCATTTCGACCCCATGTTAGTGGTGATGGCAACACGTTCCAGAATTTTCTCTCACATGACATGGAACAATCAAGATAAGTTATTTTTCTGCACTGCAAAAGCAAAATACAAGAAATCAGCTCCTGGGTTGCATTCCACAAGCTGCTTATCTGGAAGACCTGATAGGGAGAATTTCCTTTTAATTAGCAAGTGAGAAATGCTAATATGAATATGCTGACCTAGGATAAAAATCTACCCATCCCATGCTGTACAATGACATGTATATATATTCAGCCTACTCTGAGAGTCAGCTTAAAAGGCAAGTGGCTCTAATAAAGACTAATATGGTCTTGGTGTCATATAAAGCATATGTAGCAGAAGGAGGAGCAAAAATGAGTACAGGAATCAAGGTGATTACATATACAACTGTTTTGCATTCAACTTTTTTTTTTGTCTTATATTGCACTCACCCACCTATGTTGTCTTCCTGTGCTACCCCCACTTCAGAGAAAATTATAAAAACAGTAAGAAGAATAATCAAGGAATTTAACTTGCAGACGTGGTACAAACTCTTTCCATGCAGAGAGAAACTGATTAAATCCATATACTGATGAAATAGAATTTCATTAATTGTTCAGACAGTGGGCTTTTGAGCTAGCAGAGAAATTAGATCTCAGTATATTTCACTAGTTAAGGTACAGTAAAAAAAACCACAGTTCGTACCACTGGACATCAGTTGATGGTTTGTTGCATGTTGCTTGTGGTGACTTGAAGGAGCTATTCTGGATGGAAACCTTTATATATAGGCTATGTAAAAAATTCTCCACCAATAAACCCAACTTGTTTCTTACAATCCCTCTAACTCCTGCATGAACACAGAGTACTTTGCTGTGACTACTCTTGCAGAGAACTGTAGTAACAGATCTCCCCAACCATTTGGATCAATACCATGAACTTTGGCCTGAATTTCCAGTGGGAACACACCTACCTCTCCTGATATGTAGTGAATTAAATGCCCCATGAAATAAGACCCAAGTCATAGCCAAATATCAACAGAAGTCAAACAAATTTAGCAGTCTTGTTCACTGGATTCTACTAAAACAGCCCAAATCAAGGTGGTTATAATAAGCAGAACAGCGTTATTTTATTTTAGTACTTTGAAAATGTAAATAGAGTGATAGGAGTTGAACATAACCTCTGCTTTCATAATGTTCTTCAAAGCCCCCTTATTAAAGAGTAAATTTTCATATAGCAAAATCCATGAAATAGGTTGTGTAAACATCAACAATTCATTACCTCCTATATCCTGCTCTTGAAAGCACTTTACATTCGTCTTCTGGTGAGCACTCAACAGACACATCAGAATATATGTGGTAAAATACAAATACAATAAAAGGGAAAAATTCAAATATCTTAGTGTTTAGTAAAAGAAATGTGGTGAAATTGCAAGGAATGGCATATGGAAACAATTGAACTATCATGATCATGACCATATGTTAAAAATGTGCAACACGTGGAGAGGTGAAAAGAGAAAATAAAAGCAAGTGCTAAACTTATCTCTCCTCATTCTGAGGAGTGACACATTATCACCAGCAAAGTAGTGATACAACAGCAACCAAAAAAAAACTCTGATAGCAATAAGAAAATAATAGACCAAAGACAAACCAAAGTATTATTCCTGTTCTTATTTAGCTTGACTATTCATTTTTAATATCACCTGATGACTTTCTGATATCTAGGAAATGGCATTCCATATTTTGTTGTGAATGCCTGAATTTAGGTGAGCATGTAATGCATAAAATATTCTAGGACAACTATGGAGACACGTTTGTGTTGCCTTTACTTAACTTCCTTTGGAAATAAAAGCTCTCCACAGAGCTCTCTGCTAGAGAAACTCCAATGGAAGAGTTTCAGGAAACCTTAAGAAATGTCCATCTTAAACACATTTTGAAAGGTCCCAACTGATGGTTGTAGGAACTTTCTTGGCAATGGGTCTAATTATGGAGAGCTTATTACCAGGAAAAGCAGATGCAGAAATGATGGCCAATAGTGATTTCATCAACACCTCTTGAAAGGTGGTTTCATCTTAGAGTAGTAGACAGCAACAACTATGCAGAAATAAAGGTAAGAATGTAACTCTTACAAGCAACAGAATTTCTGTGCAAATCATAAAGTTTGAAATCTGTGAAGTGATTTAAAAAAATTGTTTGCCATGTGGCAGTGGTGCATGTGTCACATGAGGACTGGTTCAAGTATGCAGGAGGAGGAACAGTAGCACTGGAAAGGGAGAGAACATGCTGCCAAGAATACAATCACTATTTTTGCAGTGTATTTTCACTGTCTCTCTCAACTAGTCTTTTGTCATCCCGTGAAGCAGACGCAGTCTCCAGATGGATCATGCAGCTGTGCATATTTGGCTCAAAGGTGTGTCAGCTCCTATTTGTTCGCAAGTCAGCCAGCAGGCTCTTGTCGCAGGAGCACGGGGAAGGATCAATACAGACAGATGCTAAAAAGAGCAAGTCAGTCTGGGTGGGCCATGGTGCCCACGCACAGCCCTGTGTGACTGTGGGAGTTACGGTCTGGGCACTGCCCTTTCTCAGGTTTACCCGCTTACTGGGGTGCTGTAAGGGCAGAATAATAACCAAAAAAGAATAATCAAGAATAACCCAAATGGAAACCACTGCTTCAGGATGTGGGAAATGGTATCTGACCATTTCTATAGCACCAAATACCAGTAAAATATATTTGTATTTTTCTAGATATTTCAGTTTCATACTTCATCTCCAAATACTTTAAAATTGTGCTGATTTTACTTTACTAATTTGTTGCGGTGATTCAAAGATCACTTATGTTACCTCAACAGGCTCAGGCAGTGTTCCTGAGGCATCTCTCTTCCCTTTCACTTAGGGTGAGCCTTCCACACACAACAGTGTCCCGCAACCTTCTCTGCTGTGGAGTTCCTCATTGGCTTCTTGTTGCCCCTCTCCTCTCCCTGTTTTGTTATTGGTTTATGTACTGTCAGTCTGCCTGTGTGCTGTACCTCAGTTGGCTTGTTCATGGCTATTCCCTCCCCTCTCCCAAGGGGATAAAGCCCTGTACAGCCCCCTGCTCCGGGCTCTTCGTTCCCCACCCCGTTCCTCGCTCCCCGTTATGGGGAAATAAACCGCCCCTGTTCACCGTCGAAGGGCCCCTCCGCCTCTCATTCCTCTCCCGCGCCTGTAACACCGGTGGGCTGGCCGGGCCCTGAGTGAGAGCCCCGGCAGCCCTCCCGCTCTGGAACCAAGCCAGCGCTCCCCGCTCCGGCGGCGGGAAGGACGCGCTGCTCGGCCCGGCCGAACGAGGCACCCCCACGAGGGTGGTGGGACACGCGGTGCGGCGGCATTAATTCTTTGCTTTCCTGATATTTCAAAATTACACCAGATTTCAATGTAAATTATTTGTGTATAATTGAGCACTTTACTCCTTTCAGTACATACCATAGTCAGCATAATTTTTTGCCATACAGAGGCAGGAGGCAACGATTCTCAGTCCCCTCAGCCCATTCCAGTACCTCACTCACATTTCAGTGCTCCAAAACTACGAAATTTAAGATAGTCTCAGGGTTACCTTTCAGTATCTATGGTATCTACTAATGTTCTTTTGAAATTGTGCTGCTCCGCAAAGTTTCTTGTCCTCATATACATAAAGATGACAGCTTTTGTCATCTCTCTTGCAATTCTCATTTATTGTAAATCTCATTCTTGGAGTGACCAACTGAAAATGTCATATTTGATGGTGATTTCATGACTGCAAGATTTTGGGGAAAATTTGAAAGTGGAAATCTGCATTTATCCAAAACATCAATGGATATTCAAGTATTCAGAATATTTTTTAATAACAGTTCTGATTCAAAGGCCATCTCATAGCTTTTAAGACTAAATTCACTATTTTTGAATTCTTACAGCACAAAAATTTTATCTACATACAAATAAATTTGAACCCCATGTCAGAAAAATATGGTCTGGATGTAGTTGTTTGGCCTAGGACTACTTCTGTAGCTAAAATTATAAAGCAATATTTATTTTACAATACTTTATTTATTTTACCATACTTTAGTAAACATACATATGACAACCTGATAGGTTATTGCTGGTGTGGCACGTCCCCCACACCCATTCACTTCTCATCTACCCTTTCTCAGTATATTTGTTGATACACATGATTCACATGTATCAGATGACGTATCTAGATGATACACATCTAGACTTCTCATTTGTTCTTCAAAACATAATTGCAAAGCTGAGGAAAAGAAATAAAAAATAACAGCAAAGCTCCAAATGCAGCAATTCAATGCCTAGCGACCTGTGAGAGACCGAAGGAAAAAATCACAAATTATCTGCAAGAGGCAGTTGGAACAAGGGCTTGGGGTAAACAGACACACAAACAACATGTCAGCCATGATAAAGAGTGTAAATTTGAACAGATGTCACTTCCAGAGCAGCAGCAGGCAGATTAAACTGAATTGGCTTTGGATGAAATCCAAGGAAGAGTGAGAAAATATGACGCTTTCGCCTTGAGCACTTACAGAAATCTAGTCTCCAGAAACTCTTTTCTTCAGTAATCATAATTGAACCAGGCTAAAAATAGGAAGAGTCTTCAAGAAAGGCAGTTTAAAATAAACTCAGTCATTGCGCATACATATTGTTCTGTAAATGTTTCATTCTCAGGTAAAAAGAACAAAATTCCCTGTCTGCTATGAAAAAAGTGCTAAATGAGGAGGCTTCAAGTTATGATATTTTACAGTAGCAGAAATTTCACCAACATGCTACTTGTGCTTAATGAATCTAGGCCAATACTCTGAAACAAAATACAATGTTGCAATCTTCAAGTTAAATCGCAGTCATTATAAATTTTTGCTGTATTCATTGTTTCTTGAATGATTCTGCTTACCCGTGCTTTGTTCCCGTATGTTTTAAATCACTGTTCATTCTTACTTGCATATTTCAGTTTATCATATATGACGTATACCAGCAGAAACAGAGCTCTGAACACCTGAGTCAAGGAATAACAGAAATACCTATTTGAATTTCCCCTAAAAACATTCTAAACAAACTTCATCCTCTAATTCTGGTCATTTACATCATTGCTACACTTTCCAAAGCCCTAAAGATGGACTAATTACATCTCTGTCTATAGCACATAAGATGATCTGTTGGGTTTTGTTTTACGTTTGATGCTTTTTTCCCCGGAACTGCAATGTCTTGGCTTTGAATGCTAAGCAGTGAAACAAAACTTTATTCTGGAGGCCACAATTTTAATAAAGACAGCCCCAGAAGAGTTCTCACGTATTCCATTTATAAGTGTACAATTATCCTATGAATTTCAAATCATAACACTAGTAGAAATAAATGTCAATGAATGTCACCTCTCCATGTTTCCACACTCTAGAATTGAGAAAATTATATCTAATCCCCATAAACAATTAATTCATCATAATAAGCAGCATTATTATCTTTCACCGTTAGACACAAAAACGAAAAATAACATTTTGAGAAGTGGAAAAATAAAGAAATACATTGCAGAGGTAGATTATCAAACCACCTGAATTTTCAAGTATTATTACTGAAATGGACTCCACCATATGACCTTTAGATCCTTGAAAAGACCTGCCCTCACTATGGCCCACAGAACAGCTCAATTATTTCATGAAAGCAAAATGGATGACAAGTCATTACTTCTCAAATTAATTAATATCAGCTCTCCTGGTTAATACTAAGCTCTATGTGGAAGAGATAAAAATCACACACTTTGTTAATATGCACAACAGATGCCGTCTCCTCACATTTGAATAGAGTATTCATATTTGTAAGTATTTCAAGCTGAAACATTGCAGGTTTTTTAAGTCAATAATACAAGCCTACAAAATTAAAATGCACTACTTGTGTGAAACACAACAAAATCATTGTTTGTTTATCTTTAGGGTGATAATAAGAAAGATTAATGATACTGCTGTATAATGAAACAATCTGCCACAAGGCAATTTGCAGAATATAGAAGCTCTAGCAAAAATTCTAAGGAAAGCTTCAGTTTTCTCCCAAACACATTAAGAAGTCCCTTTTATTACCAGGTGACATTTTTACATTTAAAAGAGAGTTGATTTTCCTGTGGTTCTTAAAGGTCAAACAGTTAATCTACCTCTGTAAGGAGAGCGTATTCCTCTGAAGAGATTTCTAGAGGACATCAAATCAATAAGAGTCAGACTGAAAAAGAATAAAACCTTTCCCTGTTTTCAAGGCAAAATATACCAACCCTAAAGAAATTGGATCCAGCTCATGAAAAAAATCAGTCATCATGCAGCAATAAAAAGTAGCAACCGTTAGAGTAGAACAGAGATGTAAAAGATTTTTATATCAATAATTCTGAAGAAAAAGAAACCTATTCAGAGTGGAATCTGGAAAAGTATTGGTTTCATCATATGTTTTCCCTTTGCTTTTGCATTTGCAAGTGGTAAAAACAATAAGTGAGTGAAAAGTTGAACCTACCACAGTCTGATATACTGGAATGTTCAACACTGTGTTCTTCAGCTCTCTTTGATGTGACACAAACAGCCTGTGTTTCTGCTGGTGGCGAGAGACAAAAAGGGAACCCCAATAAGAAAAGGACAGATGAAGCTGTACACTCCAGCTTTGCTCAGTTTACTCAGCACAATAAGCCCATTTTTTATCTTCCTGGGGAAACTGCCATTTGCCTGCATACAATGGCTTGAGGAGTTCATTGGAGGTGCCTCAAATGAAAGTAAAATACTGAATTCTGGAAATATTAATTTCAAAAACATATTTAAGTTTGAAAGTCAGGAAGGTTACTTCCGAACGTGCTATTTTAGGATGGGATTGAAAAGAATTGGTGTTCTGTTCCTGGCTTGGTACAACCTTGTAGAAGACTTTTTGGTGTCAATTTCCCATTTAGAACATGGTAAGAATAATAATACCCTTTTAAAGTCTTTTCCACAGACCAGGAACTCTTCAAGACAGTGACTGTGTCAACATAGGAAATGCATATATAAATATATGCTCACATGTATAAAGGAAAACTCATCTTAATATCCTAATCTCACTTAAAACTACAGGCAACTCTACAGCGCAAATGGAAAACTGCAAAAAATAAATTCAGGTTTTGACCTTCATTTTATGTGCAAACATTTCTGTGCTTGAAAGGAAGGGAGGGTTGAGAATTACATTGGAATATTGAAACTTCCATGAGGACTGCTCTTTAATGTCTTTCTGCAGGTACAAAACAGCACTGGTTATGATGGCTTTGCTTCTGAAGGAAATTAAAAAAAAATACAGGGAAAACAGACTGAAAAAAAATTCAGAAGTCAGGGAATGGTAAGAGAGGAAGTAAGAATAAAAATCCAGTGAAATCCGTACATAGAAGACTACATTTTACAGACAGCACTGAAGTATAATTATTTAGTTTGTTGGAAAGTAATTCTTCAAGTGATAGCAAAACAATACAGCTGCTTGTTCTGTATCTTGTCTTGAGGAATTCACCTTGACACTGACATTGTGATTTCTATCTGAGTTTTATATTGAAGCTATGGTACATACATTTTTAATTTTCATTCCAACTTCAGCTAATCTAGGGTAAATCTCAATCATTACTTTGCCTAGCTTGCTTTCAAATCCAGGAATAAAAAATCCATAGCCTATAGGCTTTGATGCTTTTTGTTTATATGATAACTGCTTTTAATTACCATTTTGTTTGCCAAGTCTCTTCAACGAAATTTAAAATGCAATTATTTTCCAGTCAAACACACAGTAATTTGAATGAATTGTATTTTGATGTAATTAAGGTAAAACTAATCATTATATATAAAACATTTTATAACATTTCCTGACAATACATTACTATTATTATTTATTTTTGAATTCTCATTTCAGTCATTGTTCATTTTGAAATTATTTACAAGGTGAACACAGATTGGAAGAAAATTGTGTTTTCCTCTTATGTCCTCCCCATACATACCATTCCATTAAGTAACAACATTACACTTCAATCCTGCTGCAGACTCAGACCCAAAGCAGTTAGCAGGTTTATAAATGCTGAAATCTGAGCTAAAAAAAGACTGAGAAAAAGGTGTGGGAGAAAGATACCCCAAAATCCTGGGGTTTGGAGAGATGGAAGTCTTGGGTATGATCTTGTTCACAATGGAAAAGTGAACACATGCTTTCTAATAGAATTCAGCACAGTAAAACAAGTCCATCTTGTAAACAATATAGTTCTTTAGTTCTCAAATCTTCAAGGAAATGATTTTTCTCTATCATCAACTTGGTTGCAGTATAACATGGCTTCCTGAAAACTGCATTCTGCACTCCAAAGGATTAGAAGTTCACACCACGCAACAGGTTCTCTTCTCCTATGCTTAAGTCAAGAGAGGTGTTTCAACCCTGTCCTTCGATAATTGTAAGACCTGCCCTTTACAAAACTTACAGAGCTAAAAACTGGGACTGAAAGCACTCATGGACTTTGAAAAAATCAAGCTGACACCACCTTTTCCCTTTTTTCATCTTTTAAGCAGTCTAGTCCCAGGGTGAGATTAAGGGTGCAGTTCCACAAGGATGTGAACAAATCTAAATTTTGGGCTCTATCAGTTCTCCTGTCCTCTCCACTCCTCATCCTCTCTCGGTTATGTATTTCTTGCTCAGTAGACTTCCTGAGCTGGCTCATCACTGGATTGCTAAGGCGAGTTGAAGCTGCTCTTCCCTCCTGCCTACCTGCACTGCAGCTCCTTCTCCCTCCCATCACTGACAATCATGAGACCAGCAGATGAGCCAGCCAGAGGAACAGATTTAGCTGAAATTACCATTAAAAACAGCCCAGACTCCAGATCAGTTTTCAGCCCATCCATGTTGCGCAGAATTGGGTGTGGATAATGAAATGAGATCATCAAAAGCATAACACTTAAATAGAAAATATCCCATCCCTTTTAAACAATAAAAGTGACAAAATAATTAATTGTAACAGCATCCTCATTATATAAATGTATCTTTTTGCAGGCTGACAAAGAATGTCAAAATAAATTTCTCTGTTAATGGACTCTTCAGTGAATATCCAGACTTGTTGGGGTGGCCCAAAACTCCTTCTCCATGAAATTATGGAAAGACTACCCTTTGGAGGGTAGTGACCTTGGAGAGGAGCCAGAAGGACACCCCCCCCACGATCTGTCAGTCTGAACAGCNCTGGCTTGCCAGCCGGGCTCATAAGGGCAAGCTTCACGGCAGCGGCACAGACTTAAATATTATGCCTTGTGAGCAATGCAATATAACCAATATCAAGTCATTTTTTCTTGTCAGAAAGTTAATAGGTAGTAATAATCCACTGTTCAGTGAAATGTTAGTGATGGACAATAGACAGCACAAGGGCTAATATGACTCTGATTACAGTATTTTTCCTGATCAAAGCAGTAGAGAAACTCCACAACATAGAAATCTATATATGTTGTTAGAGGAACATGGGCAGAATAATACAGGGATAATGATGACATTTCCTTTTGAATGTACAACAAACAGGGACAGGATGACAGGACATAAAAGAAGAATGAGTTATATCACAACCTCTGTAGTGGATGAAAAAAAGGTAAATTAACTACCTCACCTGATATGGAAACCTTTGAACAAATCACAGAATAGTAGAGTTGGAAGGGACCTCTGGAGATCACCTAGTCCGACCCCCCCACCAAGGCAGGGTCACCTGTGGCAGGTGACCCAGGAACACATCCGGGTGGGTTTGGAATGTCTCTGGGGGAGGAGACTCCACGACCTCTCTGGGCAGCTTTTCCAGTCTTCTGCCACCCTCAGTGTAAAGAAGTTCTTCCTCGTGTTGAGGTGAAACTTCCTGTGTTTTAGGCAGATCCATGCAGCCCATAAAGCAGAGGCACAGTGGCAGCCCTCTGCAGTCCTGGTGAGGACACGTATGATGGCAAGAACAGCCCCTGCAAGAGTCGCCTCCCTTCTGACCTGCCCAAAGCCACAGCAGCAGCTGTAAGGCTTGCAGGGTTACTCTCCTAAGGCCCTTCTGGCTGCTGTGAGTACATCAGAGCGCGTCCTGGCCTAAATCCCTCTGTCCCCAGTTTCTCCAGGTCATGAAGAGTGTTGGACCATTCTGAGTGAAACAAAATAGAGAACAAGCGGGATAACAGTGATGCTAAGCAGGTAAGCACTCTCCATTCTTTGGATGCGATATTTGGGACTCCAATATTGTCTCTCATTTTATATTTACATAGGCCTTACCCCATAAAAGGAAAGAAGAGACAACATATGTTTGAGAATTTTAATAGTAGCAATAATTTACAAAATTATTATAGATGAGACATGACAGGAGTTGCACACCACAAAGGAAAGAGGAAATCTCGGCTAACAAAGCCTGAAGGTCAGACGGAAGTTTACGTTATGCCTATTTCACAAGAGAGAGGACTGACTCATTATGGGAATTCCATACCCACCTTTGGATTAAAAAGTCTGTACTAATTAGTGCAGAGTATAGATCTTTTCATAACTGCTAAGAAGAGTAACTGTGCCTCAGTAAGAGAAAAAGGGAAGTAGATCAATCATGCGCACATTTTTATGGTGTAGATTTAAAAATTATTTTAATCTATTGGCTGAGAAAACACTGAACTGGATTCAGCCAATGTATACTGAGACTTGCCGACTTGTTGGCCAGTGGACAACTGAAAACAAGTTTTAAAAGATCATACTCTCAGAGATAATCTACCGGAGAACAACGTTTCCCAGACTCAAAAAGCAATGAGCGTGATATCCTCACCCATGCTGCCTAAATCTGTCTGTACTCTAATTTCAATAGAAAATTAAGGAAACCTTTTTCCTGGTCCAGAAAAATCATACAAGTCCTTGCAACGGATGAAGAAGAGCTAATACAAATAATCATATTCGAGGCAGTAAATTATAACAGGAGAATAAGGCTTTAGAAATTAAGATACCCACATGGCATCAGTGGAATTGCCCAAAAGACTCCAGTCTGAATGTTTGCCATTTTCACAGTTTAAAATAACTTGTGCCGTACCCTGCATTCAGCCTTGAAGACAACTTCAAGGAGACAGAAATCTGCCTTTTTATTGGAGGAGATAAGGGACATCTAAAACAACAAATCTTGCTCTGACAGCCCAAAAATCTCTTCTGTTTGTTGTATAGATCCACAATTGTTGTAATTTTCATACAAAAAGCAGGGTAGAGTTAAAAGTATGTCTTTGCAACACAAAGAGGACACGGAATGAAAATTCAGTTCCTATGCCCCAAAAGAAGTTCTGCGACAGCTGAGATTCAACCATTTACTGAGTAATCCATTATATTTAAAAACACAGGGAAATCTTAAAGGTTTCACACATGGAAATTCAAAAGCATTTTGACAATGTTATTCTTCTTTCAAAATGTGCATGTGCATTAAATACATTCCAGCTTTAAGTCCTTTCAACACTTCACAGCCATATTTTCAGTGTGCTCACTTAAGATGTTTCTTCAAGTTTTAAAGGTCATCAGAGTTCAAGAAGTATGTTCTATCCTTGAAAAGTTCACCAGAGTTTTAGAGTTATTAATAGATCTCATTATATTTTTCATACATGAGTATATCTCTTAAAGTTTGTGTTCAATTTTAAATAACTAGAATTTTGAAAGGTCAAATAAATAATGAGGTGTCTCATTGCAATAGGATTCACTATTTTGCCACAAGGTTTTTCTATTTAGTTACTTCTGGAAAAAATACTTTGCTCTATTGCCTTGTTGCACTAAATTCTCATCATCCTTATCATTACAGAATATAAAGTATAAACACATGTTAGACAGAAGCATAATAAAATCTGTAGTGATGTTTATTCATGATAACCTCATCTCAGAAATTAAAATTTGTTTCAATATTTAAGATTAGTACTTCACCACCACCTACAGCATCATATAGTTTCTTTAATGTTGTTTGTTGGTGACAGCAGTAGAGACTGCAGTCTAAGTCCCTGCCTAAGAATCTAGAGGATAATGAACCATTCTGTGTGTGACTACATTGAGAAATTTATTAAAAGGCACTGGTCTCTCTTCCCAGCATCCTCCTCTTCCCCAGCTGTTACTGATACACACCTGGTGCTCCACTCCACTGGTGACAGGGAGAAAACCAACTGAATTAAACAAGCCATTTAAATTTCTGATCCAGACAAGTAGCACAGCATTGTGGTGTACCATATCCATTGATTCTTTCTTCACTATATTATATATTCTCCTGTCAGCTTACAGCTTTCTTATATTTGTTATACACTTCAAAATTGGCTAGTAACTGTACTAACTGGGAGAAAACACCTGTGAGGAATTTATTATCAGTAGCATCTCTTTAGTTTTTCACATTAAGTCACACAACCTAGAAGCTACCTGAACTATTTCTAGGAGCAGAATGTCATCATTGTATAAAGCCTTTTTGTACCAGCTATCTGTCAGAGCTCAAATACATAGCGAGGTCTAGACATTCGTCAGTCTTCTGTTCACTTGCCCCTCTTGAGGAAATCAACCTTTCACAACTACAGCTGCACTTCTCTTGTACAATGAAAGAGTTGAGTCTCCCCTTTCACATGCTTGCGTAGTGTACTCTAAAGCTCAGAGCCTCACCCTTAAGCTGAATCCCTAAGTACCCCAAAATTAGGATTTTACAAGCAGGTGAAGGAACGCTTTGACACTAAGGTCTAATAATTTAAATCAAGCTCGGAGAAGCCAAGGTCCAGAAGGATTAATGTAAGTATAAATGAATGTCTGACTATCCATAGTAGGGATTTGAAACTTCGCTCTCTCTCCCCAGGGTTAGAATCAGGAGGTTGGGTATTCTGGGGGATTGTTCCTTGGACTGTCTTGTGAGCTCCTCTATTATATTGGAGAAGTAATCTAAACTCAATTTTTAGTGATTTTAGATTACAGGCTTGATTTTTTGTGTTTACTGGAAGTTTCAGTTGAAAAAAAATTCTCACCAGTTCCATCAAAATGCTCTTATGACTGGGCTAATTAAATATTCTGAGGATGTCTCTTTTTCCTATATAAAATCCAGGCAAGAAGGTACATAGATTCTTAGGTTAGTCACATGTTCAACAAATGGTTTCACAACACAGGGAGCTCAAAACCTGTTTGACCACATTGGTGCAAGACATCCTTTCTCTTTTCTTTTTTCTTCAGGAGCACTTCCCTGCAGAATTATATCTGCACCTCTTAGTAAAGTTTCAGTAAGAGACTGAGGATTGAATTTGATTGCATGGTGTAATTCAGTAATTCAATACTTCAATACTTATTTCAGAAAGTACTGCTTTGAATATTTTTATATGTATATTCATGTACACACATATATCTATATATCTCTTTCCAGGTAAAAAATGCCTTGTGATTCAGTAAAAATTTCAATTACATAACTACTTTTATTTATGTAGCACCATAACCAAAATATTAGGGTAGTTCTTAATGGAACATTCAGAGACTTGAGCAGTAGAAGCTAGAGTCAAATCCAAACCTAAACCTTTTCCAATGAAAGGAATGAAAGTCAAAGACCTTCAGTTAAAATTTTCAAATCTAACTTTTAAGAGTGTTTAGATACCCTGAACTTGGAAGTCTCATAAGCCAAATATACGTTAGCTTTTACTATTACTTTTAGAGCGGTTTTGCATTCTTGTGCTTTCTGCGTTGCTGTCTAAAGAGTTTAACTGTCATGTAGCTTTCTACTTGCTAAAGCTCTGTTAGATTTAGAGCTGGAGAACATAAATTTAACTCAGCTTTGTGTTCCTTTTTTTTTTTATAATTCTATTCATGAACATCTTTTGTATTTTGTTTCTTTCCCATAATTCTGTAGAAGAGCCTTGAGGCGAATTAGAATGTAAAAATCTATAACAGAGTTTTATTAAGAGATTGACTGATTGAATTTAGATAGACATGCAAACTGAACATTAATGTACCGCTTTATTCTGATACTCAATTTCAACATAGGATTTATTGAGAAATGTGCTGAGTGAGACAAAAACAATTGCATTGGTGAACAACAGCTTTTCTACTTGGAAACTGTTTTCAATTTTTTGACTCAGCTACAATATTCCACAGGTTACACTTTCAACCAATTCAAGAAGATTTTCTATGCTCACAAGATTGGCTATTTACAAGTCTTGTCACTTAGCAACTTCGGAGAAGCAACGACTTATGTGAATGACCCATATGCTGCAACTTACTGAATTATTTAGGAGATCATGTAGAAGGATGAGCACAAGAGAGATCTGGTAAAAAACCCTCGAACGCTCCGTTTTTCTCCATAGCTTACTCTAGTAAATTAGGAAGCAGAAAAACATAATCTACTTATTTGCCTGCACAGAAATAAGAAACAATAAAAAACTTTTGCCATTGTTGTAATTACAAGAAATATCAGTAAATTTTAATATTTTGGTCTAATTAGACTGAGAAAAAAGAACACCATAACTGAAGGCTCACTCTCTGCTCTTGTGAAGTTACCACAGTCCAGTCCAGAAGTACAAGGAAGGTCTCAAGATCGTAGTAAAGTAAAACCCCCACACTTGTAGCAGAGCATGTCGACCTGCATTGTGAGGCACTGGATAAGTCTTGGCTTAAACCAGCACCATATTTTGTCTCCAACATAGCATGAAGTGACCCCGAAAGAGGTACCAGAACACTGATGACATCAGATTAGCTGGACTGATGTGAGGACATTTGGGAGAGGAACAAATTCAGAGAAAAACTCTTTCAGCCAGGGGACCATGTAGCCATGCCCATCCTGGCTTCCAAAATCCTCTTGGATTCTTTTTCATTTCTTCAGCCGTTCCAGACTCTGCCACAGTAAAACTTTGCCTGTGAATCATTCTGCTTTGTTGAGGCCACCCTCCTACATCTAGACAGTACCATAATAACTTCACAAGAGCAAAGAGCTGAGCCTTCAATCAGGCTATCACTCACTGACATAACACATTTAATCACAGTAAAGTTAAAAGAAAATATGCAAAGAGGTTTTGCCTTTCCTCCACTTTCAAGTCTCAAAAAACCATGAACAAACTGTCTGACACTACGCCAGACCTGTCTAACTAGATCTGTATCTCTGGCAGAAGAAGTCTGATGCGAAATAGGAAAGACATAAATTGCAATAGATAAATAATGCTCCAGAGAATGTTGATTTTATTCCACAATAAATTGATCAAATATTTCCAAGAAATTCAATCAAAAGAAATGTGTGGTTTGAGCTAACATTCCTTTGACCTTTAAGAGTCTGAGATTAACAAATACTTCATTAAAAAGTAGAATCAATACCTGAATGCTTATGAGTTTCTAGGCAATCATATTTTAAACTTTTAAAGTAATGTAACACAAACCAATAGTGAATGTATATCTTTTCTTGAAAAAAATTCAAACCACGCTCTCTGGGTCAATCTCTTCATATCATCCCTATGTCAGATAAGATGGTAGCCACAAAAACAACAGATCATACTACATTATGGTGAAATAGGAATTCTTAAAAAAATTTGAAAAAATAAATCAAAAATAATTTTCACAGTAAGATCTCAGTGATGGTTTTTTCTGCTGTTGTTCCAATTGAGTTATTTTACCTACTTGACGTCATTATATCAAGAAAACAGATTGGGTATTAGGTTCTTCACTGAAGGGGTTGTCATGCACTGGCACAGGCTGCCCAGGGCAGTGGTGAAGTCACCATCTCTGGAGGGATTTAAAAGACGTGTAGACGTGGCACTTGGGGACATGGTTTAGTGGTGGGCTTAGAAGTACTGGGTTAACTGTTGGACTTTAAGATCTTAGAGGTCTTTTCCAGCCTAAATGATTTATGCCTCTAAATACGTCCATCCAAGCGCAATCACTGTCAGTATTCCAAATCCTTTGGTTCAATTGGGGAAAACCATTACACTCAATGTTAGCATAGATTGTAAGTCAGATTGTGGGGTAGAGCTATCTGAAGATATCTTGTTTGATGTAGACTAAAGTTAACAGTTTAACTGAATTTTCATAACAAATTCTATGATCTACTACTACACAGTTCCATTAGGCAGCCATGAGGAAATCCTAATGTTTGTGAGTTCTCAAATGTATTAACTGAATATAAGAATTACCAGTTGCTTTACTCTATCTGCTTTCCAGGTTTCTCATAGATAATGTCTTAGTTCCATCTTCAGTGTTCCATCTTTAAAGTTCTGTTATGATGTACAATGTGCTGTATTCAATTCACTTTGTCCAAATTTTTGCTTCCAGCCTAGAAAATTCAGAGCCAGAGCTCTGACACATCAGTCACACAATCAGCTAAATTAGGCTACTCCAGTTTGTTTAACTGGCAACTTTCAAGCATGCAAAACAAAGCAGCAAGGTTTTAATGGTTTAAAGCCTCCAAAGTGGATCATAATACAAAATGTATTGCTCATCGGCTGGCAGAGAAGGCAAGGAATGCCATATGCTTTCAGTTTCATTTGTGTTGCTTATCTTTAATACTAAACCCTAATGCAATACACTTTCTATTACTCTGCCATGTCAATCTTCTTTATGTGCAAGGGGATCAGGAAAACAAGACAATATTGGTTTCAATAGTCACAAGCCAATACAGACTCTACTAATTCAAGAGTAGCTCAGAGCTATGGAGTAGTAAATTACTACTCCATGCATGGATTAGAAAATACAGTTAACAATACAGTCAAAATACTTGTTTTGATGGCTAGCTGATGGCTTGGAGTTAATGCTCAGACAAACCTGAAAACAAAGCAGCAGTAGGTCAAAAATATGGGGACCAGCTCAAGTTTTAAAGCATTGGTGCTATAGTTAAGCCCTACACATGTAACTACAGGCTAACTAGTCTGTGAGAAAGGGAGTTTCCTGCAAGACAGCACTGTATTCATAGATTTAGGAGACCACTTTTTCCACTCACAATGGGGGACATACGACAGTGCCTTGGTAACAGTGACTCACCACATTGCAAGAAGTCAGTATTTATGAAAAGCCAAACTCCATCTAATCCAGCTCAAAGGTTCCCACATGCCTACCAGGTTGCTGGTGTTTTGTTTTATCATGCTCAACACACACATGGACAAACATCCAGGTAGAGACAGGCAGCAATGAGCGCCTCTCAGAGCAAATTTTAAAAGGCAAAAGATTTAATTCCAACCACATTATGGATTGTTAACCCTACTCATCTTCGTAATCAACAAAGATGAAGACACAAGCACAGAGGCAACTTTCTGAAGATCTCTTTGCTCCTAAATAATCCCGTCAGTTGCCAATTCTTTCCTCTCTGTGAGCTGGCAGAGGTTACTTGATGACAAAATGTTTCCATGAGTATGTACACTATAGTCTCCTTACCGAAGGTGCTCCTTTGCTGCTTTGCTCCCCTTACCCTTGGTACAGAATTTGAAGTACGAGTCTTCATTCTACTGCAATCTCTTTCAGTCCTTTTTGTCCGGACCTCAACTACCCGTTGTGAACAAGAAAGATGCTGCAATATGACATGATAAGAGCTCAAAAATGGCAGATTGCCAGCTGGCCAATGTCCTGAAAACTCTCCAGGAGAAAGACAGAAGGCGGAAAGTGGAATTGCTAAAAACAATCATGGGAGGAAGACAAAAAATGCAGCTTAAGAGAATTGCTATAGGACCCAAATCAGGAAACAATATGAATTAGATAAATTTGATGATCACTGGGGAAATGGTCACTTGAAACTTCATTCAAATTCCAGACCTAAGATATTAATCTTGAATCAGGAAAACAGTAATTGGTTTAACTGGAAACTTTGGTTTAGCTGGTAAGGAAATGGGAAGAAACTGTGGACCAGATCAAGTTCTGTGTGCTTGGATGATGGTAAACTTGCAGATATGCAGCTGAATTAGGAAAAAAAGAGAAAAAGTAAAGCAGATTTTGATGAAGAGGAGCACATTAATTATCTTCTAAAGAGAATTAAGTCCCTGAAGTCTTAAAACACTTTGAACACAGTTTCACTGGGATAAGGTCAGAAAAGCAACTGCTTTGTTCTCAGTTAAAACATAGAATAAAAGAACACAAACAAATCAAAACCTCATAAAACAAACAAACAAAATGAAACAGAGAGCCCCTGGAAGCCATGTGTTTTCTGAACTGTCTGTTGTATTTTAGAAGAAAATAATTAGAAATAAAAACTCAACACTTCTTCATGTATTGATCAACTCAACAATTATATTTGTCCAGTATTGCTTAATAGTTTCTAAATAAAACAACCACCCTAACCTAAATTTTCTTCTTGGTTAGGAGACACATCTGCAGACAAAGATGACTTTCAAAGCATTTGCTGGAGGTGTCCCCGAGAGTTAGAGCCTCCTAGTAAAAAGTCTCTGCTTTGATAATTTTAAATAAGACTTTGGTCTGGTCTTACTCTCAGAGCTCATGACACAGCATTTTCTGCAGGTTTTACAATCTTCTCTATTTCTTAGCTTTAAGACCATTACCTAAGAAAGATTTCACTACATGTAAATGTGCTAAGACACAGATTAAAGTTTAATTAACCAGATTCATGTTTTTCAGTGACATCCTTGCAGAGACAGCTTATATAATTATTTATAGAATTTTAAAATTAAATTTCAAATACTAAATCAGGAATATCATTCTTTCTAAAAAGTTATTTTACTCTTAATCTTAAGGTGACATTATCCAATCCTACCCAGCTGAGAAATCTTGAAAGGTTCTGACTTGCATTAAAAATTATCATTAAAAATTATCTATATTTGAATTAAGTTCACTTTTTGTGAAAACATTTAACTCTCAGTGTAAAAGCTTTGCAGCTGTAGAATTTATCAAGATCTTTGGCAAATATTTAAAAATTAATTGCCTTCACTCAGAAATGTACTTATGGTCTGAATTTATACAAGTTCAACTTCTGCCCAAACAGCCACATCACAGAAGAGCTGAGGTTTGCAGGGACCTCTGGAGATCACCCAAAGCATGTCTACTAAAGCAGGTTGCCCAGGACTGTATCCCATCAGGTTTTGATCATTGCAAAGGATGGTGATTCAACAACCTTTCTTGGCAACTGTTTCAGCATCCAACACTTATCACAGTAAAAAAAAAAAAAAA